>CM070031.1:10490899-11083399 GCA_036247105.1 Cirrhinus mrigala
TTTTTTTTTTTTTTTTGTGCTGGACCAGTTGGCCAAGTAGTTTGGATTTCCACTGGCTCAAAAAAATATTTTCAGCATGTGACAAAGAAATATTAATAATAAATATTAATGTAATCAATTTTAATAACTAAAAGAAGTTACAACAAATTACATTTTTAAGCTATAATATCTGGGAATTATGCATTTATGTCCCTCTATGATGAGAATAAATTCATAGAGTTTTCTTTGTTTGTAATTAACAAATCTTCATTCATCACAAGTTATTGTTAAGTCCTGTGGATGTCAAAGAGTGATAAGATGCAAGTGCCCAAAAAGAACTTTTTTAGGGCTCAAAAAACTTAAGTTTGCATTATTTTGATTGTGTATTTTCCATAGGGCATATGCAGACTATTGTTTTCACTTGCATCATCCTATATTAGATGAGTTTTTTTTTCTACATAATTAATTTTTTTTTTCCCTGATTTTTATTTTACATGCTTAATATTACAAAACAAAAAACTGAAAGCTTTTTTGAAAGATTATTAGAGCATAGAACCATAGAACCTAAACTAATACATATTTTTAATATAAAAATACAATACATTCATACAAACTTTGTGTGGGTTTATATATATATATATATATATATATGTATGTGTGTGTGTGTGTGTGTGTGTGTGTGTGTGTATATATATAATTTTTTTTTTTTTTATTTATTTATTTCAGATAATTCATTGTAAATTTAAAGGTAATGTCTTTATTAGTTACATGAAAAAAGTAATCTGATTATGTAACTCATGTAACCCCAACACATACATACATACATATATTTATTTATTTATTTATTTCAGATATTTAATTGTAAAAGTAATGTCTTTACTAGTTATATATATTAGTTACTAGTTTTTTTTTTATTTCATTTTAATTATTTTTTTCATTAATTTTCCTTTTAGATGCTTAATATTACCAAAAAAGTTTTATGATTACTTTTTAGAAAAATATATATATGTATATGTATGTGTGTGTGTGTGTATATATATATATATATATATATATATTCTTTCAGTTTTTAGTTTAGTTTTATAGTTTTATATTTTTTCCTTCCGTTGCAGTTTTTTTCATTTATACTTATATATTGATGTACTCAGTGACAAGGATACATTCATAAACTGTCTGTCTGTGTGTGTGTGTGTGTGTGTGTGTGTGTGTCGAATGGTATAAGAAATGTTCATTTCTTTTTATCTGATTTATGTTTTTTAGTTTTATCTTTCTTTTTTACTCTATTACATATTATACTTTATACTTTCATATATATTTATGTACTCAATGACAACAATACATTGTGTGTGTTTGTGTGTATACATACATATGGCATATTAAATTTAAATTTTCTTTCATTTTTTTTATTTTTATTTTCCTTTTTTTTTTGCTTTTTTTTAATACATTATACTTATGTACTAAATGTATTTTTTATTATATATTTAGATATTTATATATATATTATGTACTAAATGACAACACAAAGGTTTTTTAAATTCAATTGTAATCATTTTCCCCCCCTCATTTTCATTTTAGATGCTTAGTATTACCAAATATATATATATATATATATATAAAATAATTTTTTTTTTTTTTTTTTTTTTTTTTGAAAGATCTTTAGACTATAGAACTATTTCAGGAAGTAGCAAATAGTATGTTTTCTGAAATATATTTGAAGAAAAATATGTATTTTTAGAAAAATATTTGGAGAAAGATTATTTAATTATTTGTGAAATTTACTAGAAATTTCTGAGAGAAAATAGTTTCTACACTCCACATACGTGTCACCACACGGCGTTCTGGAGGGAGAAAGCAACTTTCGACAACCTAGATAAACTTCCGATGACAGATTTTCCTCAGAGGTAGAACATGTTACAAAACTCGACAGCTGTTTTCGTCAGTAGACCGTTTGTATGTCTGAAAGGTTACCAGCCAACTAGTGAGTAACTCCTTTTATTTACTCACCCGAGCCAATTTTTACTCAAAGTTGAGCGTTTGTTGTGAACCCTCCGTGCGAGTGTGAGAAACTTGCTTTGAGATTGCAAGGCTGGATGCTCTTTGTGTAACATATCATGCGCGTATTCATATAGTATCAGTAAATATTGAAGAGCCTGAAAGGCGTCTGACTGTAATATAAGCACTTAACCGGCATTTAAAGTAATGTAAATAGCAATAGAACAGGTTTGCGTAGGTCAGACAGACCTTTCGATGAAGGAAGGGCCGTGGATGAGGTGACAGAGAGATCGAGTTATCAAGTGCAGTATCTCAAAATACACCACGTTTCAGCTTTGTTCGAATCGTGTGGCGTTGGACTTTAATGAAGCTTTCTGTCTTTGCTCCTGCACGAAGGTCGCAGGGTCTCGGTATCTCGGCTGCTGCTCAGAGCCGTGAGCGACAGTCCCTCGTGACTATCGGTCTCCTGCGAACGTCTGAGACGCATCGCAGTTCTCCTGATTCGCGGCCCTCCGCACCGTCGTGGGCGAGCGGCCCCCTCAAAGTGTTAATTTGCTAACGTTCCTTCAGAGAAGGCGTCTTAATTAAGTTTGTAAGATTCATGCCTAATTTAGTTATTATGTGAGGGATGAATGAGCTAATGAATGCAACAGGAGCCTCGCGGCGATCTCCACCCGCCCGCATTATGTGTGACTTTTCTGCCTATGAATTAATTGTTTGCACTTAACCTTGCACTCGTTTGTTTAAATGTTGGAAATAGACGGGGTGTTTTTAACAATATTTTTTTGGAAGAGCTCGTCTCGCACGCTGCGGTTTTTGTTTTTTTGTGTGTCTTGGCGTGAAATGAGAGGCGTGCTGAAATTAGACACTTCGTGTTCAATTAGCGTAGCACTGTTGTTGAGGAGAAACTACAGTAGGTACGGGCGCCGAATGTCGTGACTTCGTAGAGGTCCTGCAGGGGTTGAGCAGAGCCAGGGGCATTTTAGAAACTTTATCTTCACTGTTTGCTGTGCTACTGTTGCTTTTGGCCTTCAGATTCAGAGAATGTGTATGTTTTATGCCTTTATTAAGTGGCATGTGTTCAAGGTCCAAAGTAAACACCAACATAAGCACCAAATGCTAGTTAAAAGACTTTCTTGAGTTTTTTTGTTGCTAGAATGATAGTCTGAAGCTTATGTAACTGACATGTTTTTACCTGAGTAAATAGATGAACGTATTCAAGCTAGTATTTTTGGGGGGGAAGCAACAACTAAAAAGAAACTACAAAAATAAAACAATGCTAATATTACAAAACATAGCATTAAAAAGTGTATAAATCATTTGTTTTTCAAAACAAACATAGTCCAACAGCAGCACCAGCGGGTCTCTCTCGCCTCCCCTGAGCTCATTGAGTTTTAATAGACCCCCTAAAGCATGCTGTGAGTTTTTTGGGGGGTAATTGAGAATGAATGGAGGAAAGTCATGTGAGAGGAGGCAATGCCTCCATCGTCGTATGATTGGATATGACTGGTTATGTTCGGTTATGCTATAAATCCCGCCTCTTGTGTTTGTGCATTCGCGAATCAGTCTGAATGAACAATATAAAGGCGTTAATTGGAAGAGTAATTTTAAAAAGTAAGTAAACAACTCACACATTTAGATTTAACCACTTTATTATGTCAAAATTAGACTTGAAATGGCATGAAAACATGATCTGAGTTTTTAAGTGAGGAATCAGCTTGGTGAAATTTAGAGTAAATCTTTGTTTCTGTGATCAAGATTTACAAAGTTTTGATGACTGATAATGCATAATTGCAATAATTGTCTAGTACACAATTATATTTTTCCCAATCACACTACTATATGTTGAAAAAGCCATATCTTTTGTTCGAAAATGATGTTCATATCACATACAACTCTGGTATTCAGCTGTCCGATTTTGTAAAGTTGCTCATTTTGCATTTAAGCATGAAAATGACCTCAAATATAAATTAATTTCATAGTTTTGCATTCAGTGTTTACAGTGCAATAAGTGTTTATTGTGATATAACTTTGTGAAAAACCATTGTCAACTAAGTTACCCACTAGAACCCCCCCCCCCCAAAAAAAGGAATGTTTTGTACCATTCTCACATAATTTGCGTAGTATGATGATATTTCCTCTAGGAGTACATGGATGAAACAAACACTAGAAGTTATGTTCTGTCTCTTTACCCTAATATTGGTTAAACTAGCAACCTGTGTCAAGAGTGGATTAATTGACTGTCAACAGTGTTACACAAGTATTATTGCTGCAAATTTTAACAAGACAATTTAACTGAAACTTATGTTTTGCTTGTGAAAATATATTTGTAAACCAAACGTACCATATGCTCATTAGTTCTAAGCTTTCATGTTGAGTATAGGCCCACACTTAATCAGGTAATATACACACACATTTATTTAGGTTACTTTTTAGTACTTTTTATTAAAAAATAAATAAGTCAGCCTAGCTCAGGTGAGGAAAAAGTAATGCAAAAGTAACAAAATGCACTACTTACAATAAAAAGTAACTATGTAGATAATGCCATTTGTTACTTTTTTATGCAGTAACTCAATATTGTAAAGGTGTGTATGTATATACGCACACTGAAGTGTGTGTGTGTGGGCCAGTTTGAGTTTTAGACCATCGGAGTGAGCACAATTTTGTAAAGTGAGGACATATTGGCTGGTCCCACTTTCTGAGACCCCTTTAGAGGCCTGTTTGAGGGTCAAGACTTGATTTTAGGGATCAGGTTATAATTGGGGAAAGATTAGGTTTAGGGTAAGGGTTTAGGTGAGGCACTTAGTTCTGATTGGTAGTTTTAGGGTTAGGAGCTAGAGATTACATTGCGTCAATGTATGTCCTCACAAAGAGAGCTATACAGAGGTGTGTGTGTATACATGCATATATTCTGTATTTACACTATGATATTATACACTACAATAGAATGAGTAATGGTGAATGATTAAGGTTTTTTATGTTTTTAAATGAATACACTTATGCTCACCAAGGCTGTGTTTATTTAATCAAAAATACAGTAAAAACAGTAATTCTGAAGAATTGTTACAACCTAAAATAGCTGTTTTTTTTTAAATTCCTGTAATATCAAAGCAGTCATTGCTGAAGTGTTCAATGTAACATGATCCTTTAGAAATCAGTGTAATATGCTAATTTGATGCTCAAGAACATTTCTTATTATCAGTGTGTTATCAGTGAAATATAAATCTTGTGTAACATTATAAATGTATTTACTGTCACTTCTAAACAATATTCTATTAGACTATAGTATAGTATAGAATAAGTAGTCCAGAGAAGGGCAGCTGATTGCGTGTTTATAGTACATTATTCAAAAGACAATGTTCAGAAGACAACGTTTTATCGAAGATGACACCCAAACTTTTAACCTGATTAGACAGAGGAACAGTGCAATTTTCTGTTATCACAGAGGAAAAGTTTGACTTGATCTATTGTGTTTTTTTGTACCAATGAGAAGAATTTCTGTTTTACTACTATTTAGTTTGAGAAAATTTGAAAACTAAGTTTTTAATTCATCAAGGCACCCGACAAGAGCAGAAGGAGGAAACTTTGAGGAGGGTTTAGAAGACAGATAAAGTTGGATGTCATCGGCATAACAATGGAAAAGAATAATTGGTAAAAGGTAGATAAGAAACAGAAGAGCCCCCAAGACAGAACCCTGTGGAACACCAGTGACAACATAAGTGGATTTTGATTTATACTATTTGAGTTGTACAAACTGAATGCGATCTGTGAGATAGGAATGAAACCAACATAAAGCCGTACCAGTAATTTCAACAGATTTCAATCTGCTTAAGAGTATGGAGTGTGAAACAGTATCAAATGTGTTCTGATGCTGTTGTTGTGTTTCAGGGATGGTTCAGCCCAGGCCAGGTGTTTGTTCTAGATGAGTACTGCGCTCGATATGGGGTGAGGGGTTGTCATCGTCACCTCTGCTACCTGAAAGACCTGATGGATTTCTCAGATAACAATGCCCTGGTGGATCCGACCCTCCTACACTACAGCTATGCCTTCTGTGCCTCACATGTCCACGGAAACAGGTATTGCAGTATGTTTTTTGAAGGCTGGGTTATTTTGTGCAATTTTTCATTGACATTAAATGTACATTTATGCATTTGGCACACACTTTTATCCAAAGTGCCTTCCACTGCATTCAAGGCACACATTTTTATCACTCCTTGCTATTCCTGGGAATCGAACCCATGACCTTGGCAATACTAGTGCTGTGCTTTACTGTTTACACTACAGCAAGGAAGTCCTGTCAGAAAAATATATATGCATTTATATTTCAGTTGTGTCTGTATAAAGAAAAAAATACAGATGCTTGTTTCTGCCACAGAGTACACAAAAAAGATAACTGCAACTTTTTTTGCAGGAAAAAGCTCATATTCCAAGATATAAAGTCAGATTTTTTTTTCTTGCACAGGTGAGTTTATAACTCACAGTTTGGGCTTTTCTTCCTCAGAATTGCAATTTTATATCTTACAGCTAAGACATCTTTCTCTGAAATGTGAGTTTATATTTTGCAATTCTGACTCAGACAGAATAAAATTCATATAAAACACTAAATCAGTTTTACAAATAGTGTCACATTTTTACAGACATTTTTACTTGTAAGTGGTGGTGATATATTATTCTTGTTATATAAACATGTATATACACATCATCATATATTTAATTTATCAATATATCATTTCTATACATTATATGTACACACACACACACACACAGTGCTGGGGGTTACACAAGTTATGTAATCAGATTCCTTTTTACATGTAACTAGTAAAGTGTATTCAGAGTCAGAATTGCAAAATATAAACTCACAGTTCAGAGAAAGAAGTCTGAGCTGTAAGATATAAATAATTGCAATTTTGAGGAAGGAAAGCCAGAACTATAAACTCATATGTGCAAAGAAAAAAAAAAGAAAAAAAAAAAAAAATATATATATATATATATATACCTGTATATATATTAGGGGTGTAATGGTACGCAAATATGACGGTTCAGTACATACCTCGTTTTTAACGTCACGGTACGGTATGATTTCGGTGCAGTAGGGGGAAAAACTAAACTTTTTTTTTTTTTTTTTTTTTAAATAAACAGTGATTTACTGAACAAGTTGCTCTTTCTTTAAATACACTCAGTTATAATTAACATTTTCTTAGTGATAAAAATCTACTTCTGCTTATGCTTTACACTATAGGGAGCCCTTTTACATTATAAGGTTACAGTTAACAGCTTGGAATGCAGTTTTTAAATTAACTTATTAATCATAAAAAATCTATTTGTTAAAATATATATTTAATTACACAGTGGCTGTTGTAACATGTTTCATAACAGATTCATTTAAACATGCATTAAATAATTAAGACTAACAGGTAAAGTACAATATGTACAATATAACGAATATTTAGTGTAATATTTTGTGAAATGCTCTTCTCTAGACTTCATTTCTCTAGTAAACTAACAAACTGTGGACACTGATGACTTGCCTGAGGTAAATGAAATGCTACGTGACGTTTTATTTCCATGCTGTTTTGTTGACGTCTTTCCGTGGTTGAAACACTGATTGAGCAATTAAATGAGGCGTGAGATGTTGATTCATTTTTATTCACGTTAGTAGTAGAGAGGAAAGAATGATCGCATTCACTTGCGCTGCCATTAAGGGATTACTAACATTCACGCACCCCATTTACAATGCAAAATCTGCGGCGTGTTAACGGCTCTGACGCAGCCACCGGAGCTGATCGCATCCACTCTAATCAATGCTCGTGTTAATACCTGCACATTTCTGAACCATCCCAGAAGCAGCTCTCCGTGGCATTTACACAGCGATCTTTCATGCCACATCAAAGACTGTCAAAACACCATTTATTGTTTGATTTTCCTGGGGGGGGATGCTGTACTTGTTCAGTACACGTGCGTACCGAACCGAAAGACCCGTACTGAAAATTTTCAGTACGAATACATGTACCATTACACCCCTATATATATATATATATATATATATATATATATATATATATGTATATATATATATATATATATATATATATATATATATATTTATATATATATATATATATATAGTGTTGGGGAAAACATTACAAGTAATGAGAGTTACGTAATCAGATTACATTTTTCATGTAACTAGTAAAGTAACACATTACTTTTAAATTTACAATAAAATATCTAAATATGTTTACAATATCTAAATATTATTACATTACATATATTTACACACACACAGTGTTGGGGTTACATGAGTTGAAAAAAGGTTACTTTTTTCATGTAACTAGTAACTTTTAGTTACTAGTTACTTTTAAATTTACAATTAAATATCTGAAATTTTATATATATATATATATATATAATACAGTGATCTTTCATGCCACATCGAACCCATTTATTGTATGTAAACGCATTTATTGTTACGTAATCAGATTACTTTTTTCATGTAACTAGTAAAGTACCACATTAATTTTAAATTTACAATTAAATATCTAAAATAATATATATGTATGTAAACGCACTTATTGTTACATAATCAGATTACTAGTAAAGACATTACTTTTACATTTACAATTAAATATCTGAAATAAATAAATATATATATATATATATATATATATATATATATATATATATATATATGTATGTAAGTATGTGTTGGGGTTACATGAGTTACATAATCAGATTACTTTTTTCATGTAACTAATAAAGATATTACTTTACAATTAAATATCTGAAATTTTATATATATATATACACTACCGTTCAAAAAGTTAATAGTTAATAATAAATAATTTACATTGTTATAAAATATTTATATTTTGAATAAACACTGTACTTTTTAAACTTGTTATTCATGAAAGAATCCTGAAAAAAAAAAATTACAGGTTCCAAAAAATATTTGGCAGCACAACTGTTGATATTATCCAACATTGATCATTCTAATAATAAATCCGCATATTAGAATGATTTCTGAAGGATCATGTGACACTTAAGACTGGAGTAACAGCTGATAAAAATTCAGCTTTTCATCACAGGAATAAATTCTATTTTAAAGTATGTTAAAATAAAAAAACATTATTTTATATTGTAAAAACATTTTGCAATATTACTGTTTTTTTTTCTATATTTTTAATCAAATAAATGCAGCCTTGATGAGCATAAGAGACTACTTTAAAGACTATTACAAGTCTTACTGACCCCAAACTTTTGAACGGTAGTGTGTATAGTATATATATATATATATATATATATGTGTGTGTGTGTGTGTGTGTGTGTGTGTGTGTGTGTGTGTTTGTGTTTTACTTTTTTTATGTAACTAGTAAAGTAACACATTACTTTACAATGTACAATCAAATATCTGAGTTATGCAAGCTACTCTGTTTTTCTTTTGGTATGAAAGGGCCTTTACGGTTGCAAAAAATTTAACTTTTGAGGTTTTTGTTATTAAAAAAAAACAAATGAGCAAGCCTGGCTCAGGTGACAAAAAGTAATGCCAAAGTAATGAAATGCATTACTTTCAATAAAGAGTAACTACATAATGCAATTAGTTACTTTTTTATGGAGTAACGCAATATTGTAATAGATTACTTTTAGAAGTAACTTGTATATGTAAATGAATATTTGCTAATTGTTTTTTTTTTTGTTTTTTTTATTTAGATGCGACAATTACATATCATATTGGATAGTAGAAAATGTATTTGTGTCTGTGTGTGTGTGCGCATAGCGTATATATTTTATTGAGGGCAACATTTCATAGGTTCATTGTTATGCGAAGGATTTTTAAAAATGTAATCACCTGACCGAATGCAAAAAAGATGCTCTGTTAGAATTTCCGTATGAAAATAAGCACTTTAGCAACGTCCTATAGCCCTTTCAAACAGCAAGGAACATTTGCTTTCCATGGAGGTTGTGCATTTTAAATTCTCACGTATTAAGTGTTTGAAATCAAGGATTTCATTTGTGTTGGAAAAATGAGAAGTCCCACATGTTTGATTGATCACAAAAAGAAAAAAAAAACACTCTGAATGGCTTTTGTCCGCACATAATGGGTGGGCATACAAAAGGAACGACAAGACAGAAGAATTTCTTTAATCACTCGGGAGGCGCTCAGCGTGGCAGCCATGTTCCCGATTCGCTCAAAGAGAGACTGTGAGCGTCTGCTTGGCAAATTAATTAATGGCTCCCCATTATCTCAAAACGCAAAGCAATTAAACCGTAATTACGGAGTCCATTTGTGCTGCTTCTACATTTTAATAATTTCTCTTTCATAAGGCCTCCGAGGATCAGATTTTCATATTACAGGCTTGTTTTCTGTAATTGATTGTGTGAATTATTGACGGTTTGACATTACTTCAAGACGGAGGGAAATGCGGTGAGAGGACTGAATGCGGCTCGGGGTATGAGCAATGTCCCTTGTCCACTTGTTGGCGAAATCCTTTGTGTTTAGCGTACAGCAAAAGCTGTTCGTTTTCCACTTACCTCGAATCACCCTTCAATTGACTTATTAGATGTTAAATACACACGGATGTGCTCCCTCTCTTTGACGGCTTATTTAGTCAATTAGGAACAGTAATGATTAGCCTCTCTAGCTAATCACCAGTTACAAATGAGGAAAATTGGCATGAGTAGCTTTTTGTCGGAGGAGGTGTCATTTGCATAATGACAGTTCAGCTGTGAAGCCCACAGAGAGGGTTCATGGGAAAATATATACTGTGGGGTGAAATTTAGAAGTCAGAAAGAGAAAAAGCACAAAAAGTTGTGCTTTTTAAAATTGTGACTTTTTAACTCAGTATTCACTATTTTTAACTCACTGTTCGCAATTCTGAGTTTATATTGCATAGTTCTGCCTTTTTTTTTCATCAGAATTGCATGAAAAATGCTAATGCTCCATGGGAAGTGACTTTTTTTCCTCACAATTCTGACTTTTTTTCTCACACATAGTGAGTTTACAACTCACATTTTTGCCTTCTCCTCTCAGAATTGCAATTTTATATTTTGCAGTTTAGACTTTTTTTCTCAGAACTAGAACTTGAATTTTGCAATTCTGACTCGTAGTGAGAAAAATAGTCTGAAATGAGGTTTTAAAAACTTGCAGATACCTTGCAAATAAATAAATAAGTTTTTATATTTAAAAAAATATTTAAAAAACGTTTTTTTCTGCCACAGAATACAAAAAAAAGAGATAATTGTGACTTTTTTTTTTCTGTTTGCAGTTCTAAGTTTATATTGTACAGTTTTGATTTTTTTCCTCAGAATTGCATGAAAAATGCTAATTAATTCTTTTTCTCACAATTTGGAATTTACATCTCGCAATTAACAATTGTTATGTTTTGTTTTCTCCACGGGAAGTGATTTTTTTCCTCACAGTTCTGACTTTTTTTCTCACACATATGAGTTTATAACTTACATTTTTGACTTTTCCAATCAGAATTGCAATTTTATATTTCGCGTTTAGACTTTTTTTCTCTGAACTAGAACTTATATTTTGGAATTCTGACTCATAGTGAGAAAAATAGTCTGAAATGAGATTTTAAAAAATTGCAGATACCTTGCAAATAAATAGGTTGTTTTTATATTTTAAAAAAATATGGAATTTTTTTTTTTTCTGCCACAGAATACAAAAAAAAGATAATTGCGACTTTTTAACTCGGTATTCGCTATTTTTAACTTTCTGTTTGCAATTCTAAGTTTATATTGTACAGTTTTGACTTTTTTCCTCAGAATTGCATGAAAAATGCGAATTATTTTTTTTCTCACAATTTGGAATTTACATCTCGCAATCAACAATTTTTTGTTTGTTTGTTTCCTCCACGGGAAGTGACATTTTTTTTTTCCTCACAGATGTGAGTTTATAATTCAAATTTTTGCCTTTTCCTCTCAGAATTGCACTTTTATGTTTCGCAGCTTAGACTTTTTTCTCAGAACTAGCACTTATATTTTGGAATTCTGACTCATAGTGAGAAAAATAGTCTGAAATGAGATTTAAAAAAATTGCAGATACCTTGCAAATAAATAAATAAATAAGTTTTTATATATAAAAAAAAAAACGTTTTTTTCTGCCACGGAATAAAAAAAAAAGATAATTGCGACTTTTATTCACTATTTTTAATTCTCTGTTCGCAATTCTGAGTATATATTGCACAGCTTTTAACCTTTTTTTCCTCAGAATTGCATGAAAAATGCAATTTAAGTTTTTTTCTCACAATTCGGAATTTACATCTCACAATTAACAATTTTTATGTTTTGTTTTCCTCACACATGAGTTTATGACTCAAGGTTTTGCCTTTTCCTCTCAGAATTGCAATTTTATTTCTCACAGTTTGGACTTTTTTTCAGAACAGCCCGTTTATATTTTGCAATTTTGACAGAATTGTCTGAAAAATGGTCTGAACTGAGATTTAAAAAAATAAATAAATAAATTGCAAATACCTTGCAAATAAATAAGCTGTTTTCTTATAAAAAATATGTTTTTTTTTTTGCCACAGAATACAAAAATATTATATTTGCGACTTTTTAACTCACTATTCACGTTTGAGTTTATATTGTGCAACTCAGACTTTTTTCCCTCAGAACTGCATGAAAAATGCAAATTAATTTTTTTCTCACAATTCTGAATTTACATCTCACACATGCGAGTTTAAACTTACAGTTTTGCTTTTTCCTCTCAGAATTGTAATTTTATATCTTGCAGTTCAGACCTTTTTTCTCCGAACTGTGAGTTTATATTATGTAAATCTGACTCAGAATTGTAAGAAAAATAGTCTGAACTGAGATTTTAAAAAATTGCAAATAAGTAAGTTGTTTTTATATTTTTAAAAAATATGAAAGTTTGTTTCTGCCACAGAATACAAAAAAATGATATTTGCGACTTTTTAACTCACTCTTCACTATTTTTGATTTTTGACAATTCTGAGTTTATATTGTGCAGCTCTGACTTTTTCCTCTCATAATTGCATGAAAATCCAAATTAATATCTTTGACAATTCTGTATTTACATCTCATACTTCGCAATTTTTATTTTTTGTTTCCTCCATGGGAAGTGACTTTTTCCCTCACAATTCTGACTTTTTTTCCTCACACATGAGTTCATAGTTTTGCATTTTCCTCTCAGAATTGCAATGTTATAATATCGCAGTTTTCTCAAAACTGCGAGTTTATATTATGTAATTCTGACTCTGAATCGTGAGAAAAATAATCTGAACTGTGATTTTAAAAAAAAATGCAAGTATCTTACAAATAAATAAGTAAACAAATAAACAAAGTTGGTTTTAAAAAAAAATATATATATACATGGAAGCTTGTTTCTGCCACAGAATACACAAAGAAGATAATTGTGACTTTTTAACTCACTGTTTGCTATCAGAATTCTGAGTATATATCTTGCTGTTCTGACTTTTTTTCCTCAGAATTGCATGAAAAATGCAAATTAATTTTTTTTCTCACAATTCTGAGTTTACATCTCGCAATTCATAATTTCTATTTTTTTTTTTGTTTCCTCCACGGGGGTTTTTTCTCATGTATCTCACAGTTTTTCCTTTTTCTCTCAGAAATTAGATTTTATATCTCATAGTTCAGAACTGAGTTTACTTTTTTTTTTTTTTACTTAATAGTAAAAAAAACTAATGTTGTTTTAAGAAATAGCAAAAACTACAGCTAGCCAAAACTAATAAAAAGAAAGGCTAATGTGGCAAATGAGATCATTTTAATCTGGTGTGAGGACCTTCAAGGTTTTTTTTTTTTTAACTTGTGCGCATATAGAAAATAACACTACACTACTGCTCAACTGATCTAACACATCAGTCAATAACTCAAGGAGCACTAGTGACAGTGCAGCCTTGCTCATGGTGAGTGTGCAGCTTCAGACCTGGGGAGAAAATATCTTAGAGTTGGCATCTTCTTTATCTTCATTTCATGGCAGTTTTATTTCTGATCTTCCACCCACTGACTAGTAGATCACAACAGAAACCACAAACTACTCTGCGGGCTTGCTTCCAGGAATTCATTTTCTTCATAGGGATTTCAAAAAAAATTGTCAGTAAAGATTTGTAAGCCATATGATGGTGTATTTGAATTACAATCACAAAAAAAACTATGAAAAATGGTGGAATTAAATGAAAAATCAAATCACATAGTTTATATACAAAAATATTTTTAAAATAGTTTAATGTCATTAGTTAGAAAAGGTGCAGCACCGACTCTTGAAGAGATCGACCTTTATTTATTAAAATGACATTTCGGCCATTATCCAGGCCTTCCTCAGACATCATATAGTTTGTTAACAATGATATTATTCATTTTTATTTTTATATTACAGTTCTTATTTTTCAAACATTTTTCAAATAATCAGTAAATATAAAAAGAAAACAACAGATTTGATAGATAGATAGATAAAATAAACATTCAATAATAAATGTAACAAAAATAACAAAAATATTCAATTTAATATGTTTACAAATATTGATGATTTTAAAAAATATAAATTGAAAAACTTTACATATATATGGAATTAAATATATGGAATTAAATGAAAAAAACAAATCATATTTATGTATAAAAATATTTAAAAATAGTTTTTATAACTGTAATATTAATCATTTATATATATATATATATATATATATATATATATATATATATATATGGAATTAATTAAAAAAAACAATTCATATTATTAATAGAAAAAATGTTACAATTGTTTTTATAACTTTAATATTATATATTTATTTATTTATTAATAAATAACATATTTATCAAATAATCAGTAAATAATAAAAAACCAACAGATTCAATATATGGAGAGAGAGAGAGAGAGATTTTAAAATAAACATTCAATAATAAATGTAAAAAAATTAATTTAACATGTTTATGAATATTTGTCATTTAAAAAAAATAATTTTAAAACTTTATATATATGGAATTATATGAAAAAAAACAATTTATATTATTGATATAAAATATTTTAAAATTGTTTTTTATAACTATAATATTATTAATTTATTTATTTATTATTAAAAATAATCAGTAAATAATAAAAAAACAGATTAGATAGATAGATAGATAGATATTTTACAGTAAACATTCAATAATGTTTTTATATTTAATTGTATTATTGTAATGTTTTTATATTTAATTCAGTTTTATTTTTATATTATAGTTCCTATATATATATATATATATATACGCAATGGAAAAATAATGGAATTGTCATATTATTTATATATTAAAATAAATATTTCTTTGATAGTTTTTTTTAGCAATATTATTATACTATAATAATATGATGGGCAGTGACTAATAAACTGACATTATCATTTTTATCATTATATATATATATATATATATATATATATATATATATATATATATATATATATATATATATATATATATATTTTAAAGTAAACTAATTAAACTAAAGCATTGATTTTGTAAATGCATTAGCATTCAGCATTAGGTTTTTAGGTGAAGATGGTACGGTTTATGAGCGGTGAAGGGTGTGTGATCTGAGACTTGTTTCAGACATGTTTGTCAGTGTAGACATCCATCCTCGTGGCACATTTCAGTCAGCATCGCCTGCGTTTGACTGACAGATGCACCCTGAGCTCGACGAGGCTTGAGACCGAGAAGCAAGTACGCGAGAGGAAACGGACAGGTGCGGCTTCATGTGTGAGATGAACTGGCCAGGAAGGACTGACAGCGACGAGCCCTCGCTCAGAGTGACAGTAATCACACTCTAACCTCTTTCTCACCTGTCAGTCTTGCTCCAGCCCCGCTCTCGCCTGTCCATCATGCTTGGCTGCCCCGCGTGACAAGAGTATTTACCAGTCGGCACGCTCGCTTACTCACTGTAAACATGACATGCATCCGGAGCGGCACCCTTCCGATTGTCACTTCTGTCTTGTCTGTGAGGTCTTGATATGAGCGGATACACACCAACCCCATCTGTCAAAGAGGATGGAGCGCATCCTTTCCATTTGTAACGCACAGATTTGAACCTCACAACCAGCTTTCTCGAGACTTCCGTCACTGTTTAACCCTCGTTGACTGGCCCGGACGGGTCAACGTTTCACTTGTCTTGTACGCGCTCGCTTCATCAAGCAAAAACAATAAGTTGGACCCCCGACAGGCCACCACACTGCACCCGCTCCCACCGGGCCAGCGCTGCATGAGGTGAAGGGAACCACATTTTAGCAAGATTTTTTACAAACATTTGATTTCCTTCATTTTGAATTGAAGTATCTTAGAGCTTGTTTGTGATTGTGTACTTACTGTTGCATTGTGTTTATGGTTTTGCAGACAAATTCATACAAAAGCAGGTTATTAAAGCAATGTGAATAACAAGCACAACTGCATTTTTTTATTTTTTTTTTTAAAAGAAATGTGGTGTTTGCTTGTATGAAAACTAGGTAGTTGCTTACTGGCCCAAGTCATTTTATGTGTGTGTGTGTGTGTGTTTCATTTTTTTTTTTTTTTTGTTAGTTTTTCTTATGTTTTCTTTTTAGCTTATTTTAGATTCATTTTAAAGTCTAATTTTCTTCATTTTCATTTTCTTCTATTATTTATATTTATTATTTCTGTTTTTAAAGTATTTCAAGTATTTTACTAAATGATAAATATTTATATTCACAAAAGCAAATACGTTTTAATAGGTTTCCTTGTTTTAAAGTTTATTTTAATACTTCTATTATTTTTAATTATACATTTTGCATTACGCATACATGTATATAATTGTATACATTTTAATTTGCACATTTTTATTACCAAGAATATGCATTAATTTTACAATATAATTATAACAACATAAAATAACATAAAATTCATTTTAAGTTTAGTATTTATTTTCATATTTTAAATGTATATATAATATAACATATATTCACAAAAGCAAATACTTTTTTTAATTATTTCTTAATTTTTGTTTTAATATTTTCACTATTCTTCATTATACATTTTGCATCACACATAAATGTATTTATGAATTTCTTTTGCAGAGTATGCATTTACTTTTGCAATGTAATAACATTTCAACATTTCAAAATAACAATTAAAAATATTTGTAAATGTTTTTATGTAATATTTAATGTTTATTTTAATATTTGTATTTTGTGTCATTATCTAATTTTTTTAATTTTTTCTTTATTATTTTTTTAAGTACTGTTTATTATTTTTTTCGAGTGTTATGTTTTTTTTTACTAAATTATAAATATTTATATTTACAAAAGCAAATACCTTTTTATTAATAGTCATTTTTTGTACATTTTAAGTTTATTTGAATATTTCTAATATTTTTAATTATACATTTTGTGTAACTCAAATGTAATTATCATAATTTTTTACAAAGAATATTCATTTACTTTTACAATATAATAATACAATAACAATATTCTAAAATAAAACAACTGATTTTACCTTTAATATTTATTTTCATTTTTTACATGTTATATTTTAAAAATATTTTTAAATGTTATTTTTGAATTTATTATTTAATGCTTATTTTAATGTTTCCATTTTATGTGTCATTATCTCATTTTCTGTTTTTCCTTTATCATTTATTTTTATTTTTATTTTTATTTTTATCATTAATTTTCAGGGGTTTTTTAATTATTATTTATCCTTGAGTATTTACTTTTTTATTTTATTTTATTTTTTTATTTTTTACTAATTTATCATTATTTATATTTACAAAACCAAATGTTTTTAATTATTTTTATTTATTTTGCTTTTTTATTTTAATATTTGTACTATTTTTATTATACATTTTGGATCACACATTAATTTATTTATTAAAATGTTTTTTGTTTTTTACAAAGTATATGCATTTACTTTTGCAATATAATAAAATAATAACAAATTTATAAAATAAAATAACTGATTTTACCTTTAATATTCATTTTCATATTTTACATTTTATCTTTGAAAATATATTAAGTAGTTTAATATAAGAAACATATTTTAATTATTTAATGTTTATTTTAATGTTTCCATTTTATGTGTCATTATCTAATTTTCAATTTTTCCTTAATCATTCATCATTTTTTTCGTTTTTGTATTATTTATTGTCAAGTATTTTACCTTTTTTACTATATTCTGATTATTTACATTTACAGTTTTTATTATGTTTTTTACAAAGAATATGCATTTACTTTTGCAATATAATAATATAATAACAATATCATAAATATTATATTTTAAAATATATTAAATAGTTGTATATAACATGTTAAAAAAATATTTCTACATTTATTATTTCATGTTCATTTTAATATTTCTATTTTAATTTATGTCATAAATTTATTTGACCAAGTTTTCATTTCAACTCATTCTTGCTAGCAAGACTATCAGATGTCATTCATGTAGTTTTGACATTCATCTATGTTAGCCAACTATTTGACAAACACAATTTACAACCAGATGTCACCAAAAATTGAAAGTTTGTGCTTAAAGGCATATGATCAACAAGCGCTGGCCCCTTGCCAGCAGGCCGTCCTAACTGTAAATCCCTGAATAATGACAGCAAAAGTGATGCCTTCCTTAGCAAACACCACTAATAATGCACTCTTACGTAAGGTAGAATTGGATGTGTTTCAAGGTTTGAAGGATTCGTTTAGCAGTAGTCAAGTCAATGGGAGGATGTGTGAATTGTGAGAGACTTAATTACTGACTGAAGTCGTAAGGCTTTGCTAGTCGCAGGTTTTCCGATGTACTGGGAGCCACAAACGAGGATGGACTCGGCGCTATAGAGCGATTCTCCCTCGTGCTAACAGTTCAATTCCCAGGCCTCTTGTTAGAAGCAGTTAAACTAAGAGGCCTTCCTTCAGAACTAATGAGCCTACACAGAACGCCAGACAAAGACACCGAGATTAAAGGGTCGATGTTGAGTTTATACACTCCTTAGCCTTTACCATAATGCAAAAAGGAGATTTTTTTTCTTTCTTTTTTTTTGCAGGCGCTGATCTTTCTCTCTCTTTCTCCCCCCCGCTCGCACATACATGCACGTCTTCTGTCGCTCTTCACACCCTCTCTTTGTGTTCTCCTGGGATTAGCTGGCTCTTGTCAAAAAGAAAAGGCGGATTTCATTTAATGGAGAGAGGGATTTGAAGAACAGACAGGTTTACAAGTTGCCTTTACCTCTGCGTGTAAGGAAGGAGCTTTCTCTACAGCGCTAAGCTGCGCCATTCAGAAAGTGTGCGGGTTTGGATAGCGAGGCACAATGGCTTCTAACTAAACTTCCCATTGTTGAACTTTACAATGATTACTTTAGCTCTTAAAGTGCGATTGTGTAATGCTTAGTGGCTGAACATATGCTGGCTACATTTGATTGTTGTCGTTACGTGGTACTGAGAGAAGCTATTTAGTTTAAATCTGTGACCGTTTTATTTAATAGATAGATAGATAGATCGATAGATAAAGATAGATAACGAGAGAGATGAATATAAATAGAAATTATTCAAATAAATGCATTCAAAATAAAGTAAATATAACATTTAGAAAATTTAAAATAAATTCATTCAAAGTAAAAAATCAGTTTGTTCCATTTTTAAACATTTGATTTTTTTTATTCAATATTATTTGATTCTATTTTAATTACTTGTTGAGCAATTTGTCTTTATTTTGAAAAAAAAAACATCTTGATAATCTTATATTTTTATTCAAGCATTATTCAAACAAATATTAATGAATAAAATTTTTAAAAGAGACAGCAAATTTTACAAATAGTTTTATTTAAAATAAAAATAAAATACAATTTAAGAAATTAGACATTAATCAAATAAAAAAAGTTTCTTAAAGTTTCAAATTAATTACTATGAAAAATATAAGTGTGTGTGTGTGCAAATATATATATATATATATAATTTGAGACTGCAAATTCAAATAATTTCATTAAAAAATAAATATAACGTTTAGAAGATGAGAAATAATAAAAAAAAATTAAATTAAATAAAAATTCAATATTATTTTATTCTGATTTATTATATATATATATACGTTTATGTATATATGTGTGTGTGTATATATAAATATATATAATTTGAGACTGCAAATTCAAATAATTTCATTAAAAAATAAATATAGCGTTTAGAAGATGAGAAATAATTAAAAAAAATTAAATAAATAAAAATTCAATATTAATTTATTCTGATTTATTATATATATATATATATATATATATACATATATATATATATATATATATATATATATATATATATAATTTGACACTGCAAATTCAAATAATTTCATAAAAGACTAAATATAACATTTAGAAGATGAGAAATAATTAAAAAAAAATTAAATAAAATAAAAAATCAATATTATTTTATTCTGATTTATTATATATATGTACATATATATATGTATATATGTGTATAT
The DNA here is from genome assembly GCA_036247105.1 of Cirrhinus mrigala. Taxonomy (NCBI): domain Eukaryota; kingdom Metazoa; phylum Chordata; class Actinopteri; order Cypriniformes; family Cyprinidae; genus Cirrhinus; species Cirrhinus mrigala. Next base: position 10,511,291 of record CM070031.1, read on the forward strand.
ATAAATATATATATATATATATATATATATATATATATATATATATATATATATATATATATATATATAATTTGAGACTGCAAATTCAAATAATTTCATTAAAAAATAAATATAACGTTTAGAAGATGAGAAATAATTAAAAAAAATGTAAATAAAATAAATACAATATTATTTTATTCTGTTTTATTATATATATATATATATATATATATTTAACCATTTTCAAAAATAATGTTTTTTCATTGTGCGTTCCAATTAATCTCAATCAAACTTCGGTTGGGTATTTTGATTAAGTGGAAATAGCAAAAAAAAAAAAAAAAAAAAACGCTAACTAACACAATAAAACAATAGAAACTGAAACAATATTTGTCAGTTCAATTTTTCAACATTTGATTTTTTTTTTTAATTGCATTTAATAATATGCTATTTTAATTAGTTGTTGAATAAATTGTCTTTATTTCAAATAAACATCTTGGTAATCCTATATCTTTAACATTATTCAGACAAGTATTAATGAATAGACAAAATTTGAAAGAAGGCCACAAATTATTCAAACAGTAGTTTTCTTCCAAATGAAATAATATTTAAGAGATTAGACATTCAAATAAAAAGTTTCTTATAGTTCTGTAAGAAAAATTATTTTATTTAAGGGTTTTGGATTGTGAAACCCTTCAATGTGAGTCACAGCATTGTTTGGTACTGCTGGAATATTTGTGAAACTTGACAATTATCTTTGAGAAATCTTTTGATTATGAGGCTGAAGCGCAGGATTCAAGGGCAGTTGGAATTAATGAACAGGTGTTGTAAAGAATAAAACACAACACTAAATGTTTCCTTGTTTTGGCAGACCGGACGGCATGGGCACCGTGACAGAACAGGAGAAGGAGGAGTTTGAGGAGATCAGGAGCAGACTGCTGACTTTACTAGAGAAGCAGATCACACATTTCAGGTAAAACAAGCTCCAACATCCACTTCATTCCTGAAATAAAGAAATAACAATGGGAAACCAATGCAAAACCCAAATAATAGCTATATAATCAAGTCACATTTTTTATATAGCGCTTTACGCAATTTAAGTTTTGTTCTCGTCCAATAGTGTTTTTGCAGTCAATTTGATATTATTACTGAATATTAAAGAAATATTTCAGCCAAAAATGAAACTTTGCTGAAAATGCATTTACCCTCAGCTCATCCAAGATGTAGATGAGTTTGTTTCTTCATAGGAACAGATTTGGCGAAGTTTAGCATTACATCACTTGCGCATCAGTGCTCTGCAGTGAATGGGTGCCATCAGAAAGAGAGTCCAAACAGCTGATAAAAACATCACAATAATCCACAAGGAAACCACACCACTCCAGTCCATCAGTTAACATCCTGTGAAGCAAAAAACTGTAAGTTTATAATAATAAACCAGTGTTTCTGGCTAAAATACGAGTCCTCTATCAATAATATTGCTTTCTTCAGTGAAAAAGTTGGCCAGAATTGATGGTTTAAAATTAAGAACATTTAAACAATGGATTTGTTTCTTACAAACTAGCAGCTTTTCACTTCACAAAGTGTTAAATGATGGTCTGGAGTGGTGTGGATTACTTGTGGATTGTGATGTTTTATCAGCTGTTGGCACTTTCATTCTGGCGGCACCCATTCACTGCAGAAGATCCAAATGGCTAAATTTCTCCAAATCTGTTCTGATGAACAAATTCATCTACATCTTGAAAGGCCTAAGTGTGAGTACATTTTCAGCAAATGTTCATTTGTGGGTGAATTATTAATTTAAGCATTGTTTTTAACCATCAATTCTGTAATAACAATGTAATAACTGTTTCCTTAAAGCCTAACCAGTTTAAAATCACTGTATATCGGTTTACTCATTTACCACACCTCCTCTTTATGGGTCCTCGTAATTTAGCATTACATCACTTGCTCAACAATGGATCATTTGCAGTGAATGGGTGCCGTCAGAATGAGAGTCCAAACAGCTGATAAAAACATTACAATAATCCACAAGTAATCCACACAGCTCCAGTCCATCAGCTGACATCTCGTGAAGCAAAAAGCTGTAAGTTTATAATGAAGAAGACAATCATTAAGACATTTTTACTTCAGACTGCTGTCAGTAATATTACTTTCTCCAGTGAAAATGTAATTTTGTCTAAATTACAAGAGAAATCACAGATCAAAGCACCATTTACAAGCAAAAACAGCTCTAAACAAATATGTTTGTGCGTTTTGATGTGAGAATCCAACATTGGATGGACTTTTTCACTTGACAAAGCGTTATTATGGATTGTGGACTAGTATTTTGGTCAGAATCGATGGTTTAAAGTTTAAAAAAAAAAAAAACATCTTAACAGTTGATTTTTCTCTAACAAACACAGCTTTTCACTTCACATTATGTTAATTGATGGACTGGAGTTGTGTGGATTACTTGTGGATTATTGTCATGTTTTTATCAGCCATTTGGACTCTCTGGCGGCACCCATTCACTGCAGAAGATCCAAATGGCTAAATTTCTCCAAATCTGTTCTGATGAACAAACTCATCTACATCTTGGCCTAAGTGTGAGTACATTTTCAGCAAATGTTCATTTGTGGGTGAATTATTCCTTCAAGTATTGTTTTAGACCATCACTCTTGTAATAACAATGTAAAAACAATGCAATAACTGTTTCCTGAAGCCAAACCAGTAAATGGGTACCGTCAGAATGAGAGTCCAAACAGCTGATAAAAACATCACAATAATCCACAACTAATCCACACAACTCCAGTCCATCAGTTAACATCTTGTGAAGCTGTAAGTTTATAATAAAGTAGACAGTCATTAAGACATTTTTCTTCAAACTGCTGTCAATAATATTAATTTCTCCAGTGAAAATGTCATTTTGTCTGAATTACAAAAGAAATATGCACAGATCAAGTACCATTACCAAGCAAAAACAGCTCTAAACAAGTATGTTTGTGGGTTTTGATGTGAGAAAACAACATTGGACAGACTTTTTCACTGGAGGAGGCATTATTATGGATTATGGACTAGTATTTTGGTCAGAATCGATGGTTTAAAGTTAAAAACATCTTAACAATGGATTTGTTTCTAACAAACATGCAGCTTTTCATTTCACAAAGCATTAACCGATGAATTGGGGTGGTGTTGATCATAATGCGGATTACTTGTGGATTATTGTTTTTGTCAGGTTTTTGGACTCTCTGACGGCACCCATTCACTGCAGAGGATTCAAATTGCAAAATTTCTTCATTTGTGGATGAACTATTCCTTTAAGCATTGTTTTAGACCATCAATCTTGTAATTACAATGTAATAACAATGTAATAACTGGTTCCTGAAGCCAAACCAGTTAAAAACCAGTGTATAACATCTCACTTTACTCATTAACCACACCTCCTCCCTTACGGGTCCAAGTTTTGAACCGACCTCCCACTGGCCCTCCTGTAGAGCATTGGAAACACTAGTAAAGAGGGTTTTAGTCTTGCAGTTGCAGCGACACCTAATAACCAGCTAAAACCACTCAAACAAAAGCTACGAACAACATTTTGGATTATGCAAATGGACAAGGCCGGTGCGGGGTGTGCCGGGGATTAAGCGTGGTTCCCAACCCAAGCTGATTAGAGCTTATTGAGTCACTTGGTAAGTGTGCCTCTTGCCCCACACGCACGAAAAACACGTCGAGGGCCGTTCGGGGGGCACTTTCACACCTGTGGTGTGAGGCCTCTATGAGAAGCACTTCGCTTTGGCCTTCATTCATTCCGGTTGGCTTTGTCCGTACGCGCACTGACACCTGTCCCTCCTCGACGGGCTTTGGAAAACATCTCTATTTAAGAGATGTAATTATTGTCCCATGATAGCTGAGAAACAGCGGTTTTCGACTGACTCCTTCAGCTTGTGCTCGGTATTCTTTCTTTGTAAGCCGTCAGTTAATTACCACTTGAGTTTTACCTTTGTCTTCTTGCTCGTAGGTACTGTTTCCCCTTCGGGCGTCCGGAGGGGGCTCTTAAAGCCACGCTCTCTCTTCTGGAAAGGGTGAGTGTCTGCCAATTAACTGTGCATGCTTTGCATCTTATATGTGTACCAGCTTGTGATGAAATAACTAAAAGTGTAATAACGAAGTAATTTTTTAGGTTCTGATGAAAGACATCACTACACCGGTCCCAACTGAGGAGATGCGTAAGATAGTTCAGAAGTGCCTGGAAAAAGCTGCGCTCATCAATTACTCCCAGCTGACCGAATACGCCCAGATCGAAGGTTTCTCACAGAATACTTTTCAGGGCTCAACAGTAAGGATTTTTTTTTCCAAATAACACCTGGCAGTGTTTTCAGTGGCTCCAGCTCAAAAAAAGTAGACTAATGTTAAAAAGAAATTAATACTTTTTTTTTTTCTTTCTATATCAGGGGCATTTCCTCCGAGGAGGCAAGGGAGGCTGTGCCTCCTCAAAATATTGGATGAGAAAAAAATTGTAGTACATCGCCTCCATCGTGATATGATTAGATACGACTAGTTATGATCGGTTGTGATTGGTTTATGTGAGAAATCCCGCCTCTTGTGTGTCTGAATGAACATTATAATGGCATTAATGGGAAGACTAAAAAACTCACACATTTAGCTATAACTACTTTGTCAAAATAAGACTTAAAATGGCATTAAAACATGAGTTTTTAGTGAATAATCAGCTTGGTGAAATTTAAAGTAAATCTCAGTATCTGTGACCAGTGTTTACTGAGCTTTGATGACTGGTAATCTGAAAAAATCAAAAATAGTTAAAAGTTAACATGAATTTACATTTTGAAAAAAAAAAAAAAAAAAAAAAACTTTTGCGTAAAGCTGCAGTCTGTAAGTTGTCGCCATCTTTTTGTTGAAACCTGCCATTGCAGTTATTTGCAGAATTATTTTCATACATAGGTTGTGCATCAGCAGGGCTCCTGAATTTTGAGGTGTATGTGTGGCTGTCAGTCACAGCACTGTTGTGGATGTACTTTGGAATCACAGACGTACACAGACGAACTTAGGTGAGTTAATAAAGTGGTCTGTTGCGGTTATGAGATTTTTCTTTTTTTTGGTTTCATAAAACATAAAGAGTGTTTTAGTGTTTTTTGTGCTTGTCCTTGTTTGTTGTTTTTTTTTCTATGAATATCTGGCAACACTGACACTTTAGTGCAACTAGCCCCATTACAAAATGTGCTAAGGTTAAGAATTTTTTCACTTTTATTTTCTTGCATCTCACATACAGACAAAGACACGTTTTTGATGCGCGTTTAAATACGTCAACAGCTGTTCACTTTGCAAAGACTGGGTCGGAACTTCTGCAGTGATTTTAAAATGATTTTTGAAGTTGAGGGAGAAAATGCGGTCTGAGTTTTTCGACATACCCTAACTGTCTTGAGCCAGAATACACAGAGTTCAGGGAGGCAAGACGAGCGTCTGAGATTAAAAAGTATTTCAATTGTATTTTTTTTTTTGATGAAAATAACAGTTTCGCTAGATAAGACCGTTCTTCCTCGGCTGGCATCGTTTACAACCGCATTCGGCATCGTTTGAAGCCGCATTTAAACTGCCTTTTGGAAGTTCAAAATCAGGGCACCATAGCAGTCCATTATATGGAGAAAAATGCAGAAATGTTTTCCTCAAAAAACAATTTCTTTATGACTGAAGAAAGAAAGACATGAACATCTTGGATGACAAGGGGGTGAGTACATTATATGTGAATCTTTGTTTTGGAAGTGGACTTCTCCTTTAAGGAGAAAATACTTAGCAATGGTGTTGATTAATGGACTGGCACATGGTTTGTCTAAAAGCATATTAAAAACACCACATAGACAAATAAACAACATACAAATCTTGATTTTCACTACAGGAGGACTTTAAAAAAATTTAATTTGTACAGTTAAAATAATACAGGAAACTCTGTGACAGCAGTCAAAATGGGAAGTTGTTTTAACTGACACCTTATTGTTGAGCCCTTATGATACATTTCTTTTAGATCATTTCTATAAACATGTTTTTACTGGTTAACATCTTGTGTGAATATTGTGATGTCTGTATTTCAGCAGACAACAGTCAGGCGTCTCCAGAGAAAAGGCTGGAGGATATGATCAGACTAGGAGAGCTGTGTATGGAGGTGTTACAACAGAACGACGAGCATCACTCTGAGGTAAAACCCACAGAACATTTCTTCTTAAAGTCTTGCTACTGCTTTTTGAAGACCGACCGGTGACATCTTGTCTCAGTCCAAACTATTTCCTGCTGAGAAAGCCTTAATGTCTTCGTATCAGTGCTTTTTCTTCCTCGTTTCTCATATTCAATATCCAACGTGATATTCCGCACCAGCAACATGATGAATTTGCCATCGATCTTGCGACGTCTCTTTACAACATATGTTCAAAGAAACCCGCAGTCACGTAGACAGAGAATCAATCTTTGTTTATCATCAGGCCTTTTGGCGTTGCGTGTTGCTCCAGAAGGTATTGCATGATCATTTCAGAGCAGACTCGTGATCATTTACCGTCTCGCTGTCCATTTACTTCGCCACGTTGCCATAACAGCTGTTAGCGAGTGACAGCTTACCCGTCCAATGCCAGCTCATAGTAGCGGCGCAGGAAAACAACGCCCACGGCCCATCTGCACAGGGCCAGCGCCCGCGAACGCTCTCACATCAACATAAAAAAAAAAAAAAAAAATCGAACGAAACTGATCAATCCTAGGTGTGCAGGCTTCGTTGCTAGACGCATGATCATTTTACTAAATAAAAATGTAAATGTAGACATCTGCTCGCAAAGTACCAGGCTATTTTTAGGCTGTAAGCTTGCAACAGCTGTCACAGACGACAGAGACAGTGATGCCAAAACGCTTGTGCCTAACAAGACAAATGTCCCACATGCTGTCACTAAGGAAACATCAAGGTGTGTGTGCGTGGTGCGTGCAGATCTACATTAGTGAAATTATCTTCACACTCGCAATTTGTACAGTGAAAGCAAGGAGTAAAACATTATTGTCTTATACAGTGTGTACAGTGTTCACTATGCATATGACGAATGAATGGAAGAAAACGTTTGTCTGTGTCATATTTTTTTCTCCCTTTCTCTCTACTGCTTCTGTGTTTGTAAATGCATTAGGGAAGAGAGGTAAGAATCTTATATTTCACTCTCATGCGGTGTTGTGTTGTGCTGTCTAGCATTAGCAAGAAATACATGGCTGCTTCTCTTTGGATGACCTTTTATTTTATCATGCATGCTTTTACTACCAGGTTGGATATATAGGTTTTATTATTTAAAAAAAGATCCTGAAATTAATACTTTTTAATACATTTATTCAGCAAGGATGCATTCAGTTGTTTAAAAGTGACAGTAAAGACATTTACAGTGTTACAAAAAAAATGTATTTAAAAAAAACGTTCTTTCCATGAAGGAATCTTGAAAAAAAAATGTATCACCATTTCCACAGAAATGTTAATAAGAAGAAGTTTTATCATATTTAGCAAATCAGCATGATTTCTGAAGGATCATGTGATTGAAGAACGCAGCAATTAGGCTGAAATTTCATCAAAAAAAAAAAATCATAAAATTAATTCATAATTCTGAATATATGAATGTTAAGCCTAAATGTATAAATTTAAATTGTTAAAGGCTTACTCCACCCCTAAATGAACATTTTGTCAATAATTACTTACCCCCATGTCGTTCCAAACCCGTCGTCTTCGGAACACAATTTAAGATATTTTGGATGAAAAATATCTGTCTCACTGACTGGCAGGTAAATACTAGTGGTTCAACGGATTACAAAACTCACGGTTCGGATCACTCACGGTTTTTGAGTCACGGATCAGACCATTTTTCGGGTCAGCAAAAAAGGGGAGGAGTCAAATGTAATTTGCTTTCCATTTATTACAAGAACAGTATGGCATGGGGTGGGGGGGGAGTTGAGGGGTTACGGTACAGCATGTTACTTTTTTTGGTACATTACTCTCTGTGTAATAACAAATTTATTTCAGTTAAAAAAAAATGCAAATTAAACCCTTTTATTTGCTGCCAAACAAAACATTTTTTTCTGTTATTTCTGTTATTGTTATAATTTCTGCATTTAATTGTTTTATTTAAATTTGCCAGAAATAGGAATATTTAAACACCTACGTTATACTGTACAAAAGGAATACAAGACTATTACATTTCTGTTACATGTTAAACATTACTTTTATTTTGACAGGTTGCCAGTTAGATTTTGTGTGTATACACTATGATATGATGCTAATTTTCTCAAATGAACCGGTAAACATTACATGAAGTGACTCTCACAGCAATTCTGGAGATGACGTTTATGCGTTTATGTTGTCATATAATGAGACGCAGAGGCCGAAAATAACCGTGAGCGTCATGTGTGCTTCACTATTTGTGTAGTAAACAAAGCCACGTCTCCGCCATTCATTACAGAGCCAAGCGGAACACGGAGGATTCATATTTAAACCATCTTTTGCATTTTAATGTTCACAGACACTAGTCCATATAGCGATTTCAATTAAGTGAGAGACCTACTTTTGATTTATTAATCCAAAAATTGACGAATTCTGTGGCATCCCGTGCTATAGAGTAAATCCGTTTTCATGAAAGGACTCCGCAATCCCGTCCGCATTTTAGCGGAGGAGAAATTGTAGACGCGTGACCACGTAATGTAATGTTAGAGAGAGAAATGACATGCCGTTGTGTAAATAAGATAAATAACATAAGGCTATTTCGTTTGTTTAATAAAAGAACAAGGTATAAAACCTGTAATCTACAAGTTAATGAGTTAATCCGCGGGTCACGTGCCTTCCGAACCATGGGTCGTGATCCGCACGATCACGGATCAACCCCGATCCGTTGCACACCTAGTAAATACCACTGTAACGACCCAAAAAAGTATGAAAGGCATCGTCAAAATAGTTCATCTGCCATCAGTGGTTCAATCTGAATTTTATGAAGTGACGAGAATACTTTTTGTATGCATAGAAAAAAAAAACAACGACTTTATTCAACAATTCGTCTCAGGATACAGGATACTATCCAAAATGGCGCTATGGTGACGCGGAGGAGACGAATTGTTGAATAAAGTCGTTATTTTAGTTTTTTTTGCGTATAAAAAGTATTCTTGTAGATTCGTAAAATTATGGTGAACCACTGATGGCCGATGAACTATTTTGACGACGTCTTTCATACTTTTCTGGGTCTTGACAGTGGTATTTGCCTGGCAGTTAATGGGACAGATATTTTTCATCCGAAATATCTTAAATTGTGTTCCAAGGGTTTGGAACGACATGGGGGTAAGTGATCAATGACAAAATTTTCATTTTGGGGTGGAGTAACCCTTTAATATGTATAAATGTAAGTCTATATATTCATTCAAGATTTATAGATATACATTCCGATTTAGAATTATATAGTCAGACTAGTAACTATATATTCACAATTTACATTTATCTATTCAAACTCAACTATATTTTCGAATTATATAGTCAGAATAATAACATATATTATATAGACAGTTTACATTTATAAATGTAAACTCATATTTTACTATTTATTAAAATGTTAAAGTATATATTCAGATGCACTTCTAAACATATAGTCATGATTTACATTTATATATTCAGTTTTTTATTCATATATTCAGATTTATATTTATATATTGCTTTTCAAATTATGCATTCAGACTTATATCTACATATTGCAATTTATATATTCAGAATTATAACTACGTATTCACAATTTACATATATATTCAAACAGTGAATACATATGTAAATTGTGACTATATAGTTATTATTCTGACTATATAATTCGAAAACATAGTTGTTATGAGTTTGAATATATAAACAGATTGTGAATATATAGTTATTATTCTGACTATAATTCGAAAATAGTTATGAGTGATTATATATGTAAATTGTGAATATAGTTATTCTGACTATACAATTCGAAAATATAGAGTTTGAATATATAAACGTATGTATATATAAATGTAAATTGAATATATAGTTATAATTCTGACTATAATTTAAAAATTATAATTATAAGTTTGAATATATAAATGTAAATTGTGAATATGTAGTTATAATTCTTAATTATAATATGTAGTTAGAATTCTTTTTTATAATAATAATTAATTATTATAATATAATTGTGAATTTATGTTCAACAACTATGTTTTCGAATGATATAGTGAGAGTGATTATATACTCACTATTTACGTTTATATATTCAAATATATATAATCAGAATAATAACTATATATTTACAGTTTACATTTATATATTCAAACTCAACTATATTTTCGAATTATATAGTCAGAATAATAACTATATAGTCACAATCTGTTTATATATTCAAAATCATAACTATATTTTCAAATTATATAGTCAAAATAACTATATATTCACAATTTACATTTATATATTCAAACTCATAACTACAATTTCTAATTATAGTCAGAATAATAACTATATATTTACAATTTACATTTATATGTTCAAACTTATACCTATATTTTCAAATTTCCTATTTATTAAAACTTTAAAGTATATATTCAGATGTACTTCTAAACATATATTTATGATTTACATTAATATATTCAGTTTTATATTCATGTTCAGATTTATATCTTTATATTGCAATTTACATTTATATATTCTGACTTATATATATATATATAAGTTTATATTTATATATTCAGAAGTATAACTGCATATTCACAATTTACATTTATATATTCTGATTAATAAATATATATATATATATATATATATATATATATATATATATATATATATATATATATATATTCTGATTTACTTCTATATATTCAGACTTACAACTATATATTCTGATTAACATTTATATATTCAGATTAATAAAAATGTTTTTATTTAGTGATATACACTACCGTTCAAAAGTTTGGGGTCAGTAAGACTTGTAATAGTCTTTAAAGTAGTCTCTTATGCTCATCAAGGCTGCATTTATTTGATTAAAAATATAGAAAAAAAACAGTAATATTGCAAAATGTTTTTACAATATAAAATAATGTTTTTTATTTTAACATACTTTAAAATAGAATTTATTCCTGTGATGAAAAGCTGAATTTTTATCAGCTGTTACTCCAGTCTTAAGTGTCACATGATCCTTCAGAAATCATTCTAATATGCGGATTTATTATTAGAATGATCAGTGTTGGATAATATCAACAGTTAATACATCCTTGGTGAATAAAAGTATTAATTTCTTAAAAAAAAAAAAAAAAGAAAGAAACAATAAAAATGTACTGACCCCAAACTTTTGAACGGTAGTGTATATTTTTACAATCTATGATTATATATTAGATTTTATATAATTATTTCCTGTTTGGCACTTCATACTATACATATTTACACACACACACACACATGTTGTGTTTCCATGTTTTATGGGGACATTTCATAGGCGTGATTATTTTTATATTGTACAAACCGTATTTTCTATTGCCCTACACCTACCCTAAACCTAGCCCTCACAGGAGACTGTGCACACTTGTAATTTCTCAAAAAAACTCATTTTGCATGATTTATAAGCCTGTTTCCTCACGGGGACCTCACAAATGTCCCCACAAGGTCAAAATTTACTGGTATTGCTATCCTTGTGGGGACATTTGGTCCCCATAATCTGATAAATACCAGGTACACACACACACACACACACACATATTTGCAAATATATCTTAAAATTACTATAGATATTTAGTTATTTGATATTTTCTAAATATTTATATAAATAGGTTATGCCATGTTTCTGTTAAATATAAATACTAAACAATTCTGCATAAAAATGTGGCAAATCACCTGCAATCTAGACAAAGTCTATCAGGAAAACCCTTATATTGAGATGTTTGGGTGTAAATTATGCTAATTGTTAACTACAGATGATAGAACGAGGATATGAATTAATGTGTGTACATACATGTTGTCAATCCGGTTTCAAGTTTATGTGAGAACCTTTGTGCAAATGTAAATTTGCACACTTGTTTTTTACTGCATCTTTTTGAAAGGATATTTTTTCAATCTGTAATGTCAGTAACTTAATGAAATAAGACAAAAAGCTGTGATGTGCGAAACACATTTTCCATTTTGACTAGTTGTTTAACAGTTTAACTCACCACTCCAATGCGCCAACAATCGAGATGCATTTATCGATGCAACAAAAAAAGAGTCCAGTCTAGATATTAAAAATGTCTTTTTTTTTTTACTTTAATGGTTAAGGTGTTCTTATGTAGTATGTTTTAGACTGAAACAGATACAGCAGTGAACGACTCGTTTCTCTGTATGTCAGCTGTACGCCGTTCAAAACCTGCCTCTGAAAGCCCCGAAGACAAGCTTCCTCAAGGCCAGCGACTGTAAAACATCAAGTCAGACAAGAGTGACGTTCACACACACACACACACACACACACACACACTCGGATATCCGTACACAATAGCACCCTTCAATAAGTCAGCATTCTCCTCTCCACCGCATATTCTTCGCCGTGACTGATTGCACTTTTATCCCCATTGCTCGACGCCGACCGCTTTGGACGGAAAGTTCTTGGCTCGCGCGCCGGCGTAAAGAATACAAGACAACACGGACTGGCTTTCTTTGACGCTCTCAATTAAGTTCGCCGCAGCCGTCCCCAGGAATCAGCCTGTGGAAGAATGCAGAGAGAGAAATGCATTGATAGACTTGGATCTTTTCAGAAGGGCCTTCAGTGCACATACTGGCAGACAATAAAGAGCTCAGCACAATGTAGGAGGACGCCGCTGAATTTTTCCCTTTTCTCGGGAGAATTCAGCAGGATTGATGGGCTCTGGTCTGCTGCAGTCCACCATAAAAGACACGTGGATGACTAATCGTCCTTTATTTGACTTTAGTCTTTTTTTTATAGCAGTATTCTGCTACTTTCTAGCTTAGTACCCTTTTCCAAATGTGAAAGAGTTTAAAAATATTTAATTTTATTTTGGTTCTTTAATATGGATTCCCTTCTTTAGTGGAAAAACGCATTCAGATTTAAAGTTGCTCTGCAAAATTAGCTTTTTTTTATGTTTGTAGCACATAATACTTAAAGTTATGGGTTTGTTCAATTATATACATGATCATGTTTCAGAAGTAACGCTTTACAAAACCAAGCAAGCAAGTATGCAGGCGCAGAAGCAACCTTTCATTCTCTCTGTATTTATCTCCATCTTTGTGTGCTTCTTTTCAAGGTCTCATCATTGTATTGCTTGACTTCTGCTGGCGTTGGTTTCATAATTTTCATGTTTTGTTGTATTTTGTTGTCAGTTTCCAAGTATATGCCATGTTTAGCTCTCAGTATTATACCCAGTTTCTCTCTGTTGTTACACTTTGCCGTTTGGCATTTTTGCTTGTGAGTGTGTGTTTGCACATGTATTGAATATGTTGCATATTTCTAGCATTTTACATATTAATGGCTGATTATTTTTCCTATTAGGTCCACTTTTATGTTCATTAGGATGATTTTAAGGAAGAATGTCTTTTATTTATTTAAAAAAGGGTTTTAAAAATATTATTATATATTTTAAATTAAAATTGTAAGTATTATATTATTATATATTTAAAATTAGTTAATAGACTTTTTTATTCACTTTTTTATTCAAATTCTGTCTCTTTAATTACAATGATTTTTAAACATATAAAAATCAGGAATATTTCTACTTTGCACTTAGAAATGTCTTAAAAGTGAGAGTATAAAATATCTGTTTTACTGATTTATTTTGTGTTTGTGTATAATTTGATTCCTGTCCCCAATAGAAAATTTTAATACAGAAACATATTTTTTTTCTTTAAAATGTTTATTGACATCTGTTTCTCGTTTTCACAAGTGCAAGACTCACCAAGTTTTTGCTAAAAACTGAAAATTAAAAAAAAAAAATCTTTATTGTTAACTAAAACTATAACCATACATTTTTTTTAAATCTCTGTCTCTTTAATCACAATTATTTTTCCTGATTTTTAGAGAGTGTTGAAAGGTTACATTTTTAAAAACTTTCTCCACTTTGAAATTTCGGAAATTCTCCCTTCTGTAATAAATATATTACAGTATTGAAATCAGGGAAATTTCTATTTTGCACTTAAAAATATCTTAAAAGTGAGAGTTTAAAATTATTTTTTAAATATATGGTGTTTGTATAAAATTAGATTGTTTAAATAAAAGAATCACTCTCCCCAATAAAAAAATAAAAATGTAGAAACATATTTTTATTTTTATTTAAAAAGTTCATTAACATCTGTTTCTCGTTTTCACAAGTGCAAGACTCATCAAGTTTTGCTTAAAACTGAAAATTAAAAATATTTGTTTGTTAACTAAACCTAAAATCATAAAAATTATTATTATTTTTTTATTTTTAAATTCTATGTCTCCGATTTTTTTTAGAGGGCGTTGGAAAAATTACATTTTTCCAAAGTTTCCTCCACTCAGACATTTTAATTTCCCTTCTATAATAAATGCAAAAAAATATAACAATCAGGGAAAATATCAGCTTTGCACTTAAAAATATCTTAAAAGTGAGAGTTTAAAATCATTTTTAATTTATTTTGAATTTGTGTGTAATCTGATTGTTGAAAAAAAAGGAATCACTGTCCCCAATAAAAAAAAAATAAATAAATAATTTAGAAACAATTTTTTTTATTGAAAAGTTCATTAGCATCTGTTTCTCTTGTTTTTGCAAGTGCAAAAATATCTTAAAAGTGAGTTTAAAATTATTTTGTAATATGATTTTGTGTTTGTGTATAATTTGATTGTTGGAAAAAAAAAAAAAAGAATCACTGTCCTCAATAGAAAATGTTAATTTAATATACATACATAATTTTTTTTTTCTTTAAAAATTTGACATCTGTTTCTCTGGTTTTCACTAGTGCAAGACTCACCAAGATTTTGCAAAAAAAAAAACATTAAAAATTAAAAAATTATTATAACTAAAACCATAAAATTAGATTCTTTTTGTATTTTGAAAAAATATTTTGAAAGTGAGAGTTTAAAATTACATGTAATTTTACATTTTTTTTGTGATTGTGTATAATTTGATTGTTTAAAAAAAATCACTGTCCCCAAAAGAAAATTTTAATTCAAAAATTCCTTTTTTATATTTTTTTTCTTTTTCATTTTCTTTTTCTTTTTTTTAAACTTCATTGACATCTCTTTCTCTTTTCATAAGTACAAAACTTGCTAAAAACTTAAAATTAAAAATAAATAAATAAATTAAAAAAACAGCTTTATTTCAGCTAGTTGCCATGGTAGTATTTCTCATTTTTGTTTAGTTTAACATGAATTAGATCAAATAACTACAACTAATGACTAAACATTTATAAAACTAAATAGGCAAAGAACGCACAGGCAAACGTGCAACAAAATGACTGAAATTAAACTAAAAACAGAAAACTTTGAAATAATATCAAAAAAGACAAAAAAAAGTCTCAAACTAAAGAAGCACCCCAATACAACCCATATACCTATTCATGCGTGTCTGTATTTTGCAGGCCTTCTCCTGGTGGCCAGAGGCGATGGGTGAACACGCTGAGACCTTTCTGTCTCTGTACACGGTGGACATGGACGCAGCATTGGCCGTCCAGCCGCAGGACTCTTGGGACAGTTTCCCTCTCTTTCAGCTGCTCAACAACTTCCTCCGAACTGACTGTATGTAGTGTTTATCTTTCTCGTTCTTTCTCCCCCCTCAGCTCCCGTTTGTCCAAAGTTCTGCTTGCATGTTCTCACTGCTAAGCACGCTAATTAACACCAGTGTCGCTTTGGAAAACAATACTTGTTAGGCGAGCAGGTTAACATGCTGTGCTCTGTTATTGTCAACACACTAATTAGATATACAGTGTGATCGGTTAGTGGCACTGGAGGGTAAATTATCTCCATTTCGCCAGGGCGAATACCTGAATCCTGCCGAGGAGGGCGTTTTTGCAAATCCCAGAGTGTCCGACATTTCCTCAGCGCTGGTTAACAACAAGAAAATTTCCGTCAAACATTTTTGAGTGCTTCGCAACATGAAGTTAATTGTGCGAGGAGCTTTTGGTCTATTGATAGAACACTAACTAGTGCCAAGTTGAAGTTGCAGAGATTTTTTTATTTTTTTTCCATGACTGTGACATTTGCGACGGCGATAAAGAGATTTGCTTTACTGTCTCATTTAAACAGCAGTTGATTTGGAATAGATACGGTCGGTTATCTAGGGAGCATGACAATGGAAATGGCAGCCGCTAATAACACAGACAGTTGGCAAAAAGATATAGGGAACTCCCACACTGTTTCATATATGAACTTTCTTGTAGAAGATCCAGTCGTATTGCTTTCCTCTGCCCTGTTCTCACTAAATTAATCTCAGTAAATTAATCTCTTTTAATCTCAACGGTAGAATTGTAATGAGCAAAGCCTGCTGGTAAACAATTATTTAAAAATTGGTTGAGTTAAAGTAATAATTCACTCAGAAATTAATATTTGGTCATTATTTACTAAACGTTATGTTGTTTCAAACTCATGATTGACAGTCTTTCGTGAAACTCCAAATGAGAGATTTCACAGAATGTTCACGCTGCTCTTTTCCATTTTTCTTAAAATGAAAACCAGAGGCACTCAAACATGACCGAAAAGTATTATAAAAATAACAAAAGCACATCTTACATACAATAATTCCAAGACAATTGAGAATCCAAATTAATACTTTTATTCATCTAGGATAAATAAAATTGATCAAAAGCGACAGCATTTCGTTAAAGAAAAATAAGACGAAAAATGTTTGTTCACAAGCATGACTAAAACAAGACAATGATGAGATGACGATAAGGTCAATAAACAATAACTGTGACTATATAACACGCAATATCATTGACGGTAAAAGACCAGACTAAAATGTATTTTAAAAAATAAAATCTATACCAAAACCTCTTTTTATTTTTGTCAAAAAAAGGAGACAAAATATATAGGGGACTGCTGTACATGTGTGCAGCTGCCAGATATCAAGAGTTCAAATCCCCAAATCAGAGCTTCTCTGTTAAAAGGATTTTCTGTCCAGTGTTTCGCTTAATTTTTGCAATCTGGCAACCATGCGCATGTACACACTTTTTATTGTGGAAGCGCCGACGATGATCTAAAAACACCAGCAAACAAGCTGGAGTTTAACGATCTCCATCCTCAATTCGAATGAATACTTTTCTTCAGCAAGGATCCATTAAATTGATCAAAGGTGACAGTAGTGTTAATTTCGTTAATGAAAACTATGGCGAAAAAATGTTTGTTGACGAGGTTTTTTTTCACATGACTAAAACGAGACGATGTCGACATGACAATAAAGTCAATCAACGATAACTGTGACTATACCCACCAGGCACACAACATCATAAGACATTGATATTTGGTCAGTTTCATTTGCGACGTCTAATGTCAACATTAATTTGAAGTCCGATACCGACGTTGATATTTTGTTTTTAGGTTGTGTAACTTTTTTTTAAGTTGTTTTTTTTACCGTGCATACATGTACGAAATTCGGTTGACACATGTAACACATCAACACCTACAAAAACGTTCGCCAATGCAAAGTCCGAAACCCAACAGGAAGTCATTATAAGTAGTTATTTTGAATTTTCTCAGCAAGTTTGGTGCCAATTTTTGCCATTTTCAGGCATTGTATTTAAAAAAATTCCTCCTAGAGATTTAAACAGATCAACACCAAATTTGGTCAGTGTCACAAAGCTCTTTGTGACATTAAATTGCGAAGATCTTAAGTTCTTAAGGGTGTGTTCGTGGCGGCCTGACAAATTTCAGCATTTCGCCATGGAATAGGTGTTGTAGCCATTGATCTATAATAGAAAACAGGATAGCTCATGACGTAATAGAAGTGAAGCCACTGCACTGCCATATTGCTATTCCCTAGTATTCGCAACATTCTACTGAATGAATAGGTAAAAATACGACTTTAATGTGAAAACATCACCTAACAGGTCAGCGTTTTCATATCTGACGTCTCACTGTACATTCTCACAACGCAAACGTCCTAAGCATGTAAACAGTTATTGTTAAATGTCGGGAGTTCCCTCTGCTTATTAAAAAAGTTAGGTTCATATACATTACAGTAGCGAACATCATATGAACACGATAAACGTCGGACGTTCACCATGTTTACAAATGACAAAATGCTCATTCTGAAAACTGAAAGATTTATGCTTTGTATACATATAATTTGCCTTGTACTTTTAATAATTGTTTATGCTGTTATAGTGTTTATTTGTTATAGCGTTTTTATTCGTAATGTTACAGGCTAAATGCATGTTTCAACAATGATTTCGTTAACATCATTTTGAAGCAGGTAATGATTTAAAGGTTTAATTCAGCCTACATAACATTCATGTTGAGATAAATGTTAATAATAAACGTTAATAATGCAAAAATGTTAAATATAACATTTTAAGTATAGGAATATCAAATGATTTAAATAAGTGAAAAGATAAAATGAAAATGAAACTTTAAAAATGAAACTAAAAGGATTCAGGATTGAAGCGACTCTCTTTACGAATGGGTAAATGATTCAGTGACCGTTCATTCATAAACAGAAGACATCTGTGTTTGAATAGAGATGCGGCTTAGGTGTGACTTTTTTTCAGACTATTTTTATTGACGAAATTGAGCAAAATCAGGTAGCATTATAGTCAGATAAATGTAATTTAAGGCACTTAATATAATAGAATTTGCGCAATCTTTCAGAGTTTGAAATAGATGTTGCTCACTTAGGGACATTAAATATGCACATCATAACTTGGAGAAATAACGCTGACTAATTACATTTGGTACGGATTTAAAGACATCAAGCTTTTTTTTCCAAGATTTGAATTTCAATACAACATAGAGCAATATAACAGGCTTGTATTGTATTATTTATTGTATATTCAAATCAATTTCAGATACTAATTCCAGATATATGTTCATGATTACCATTTCCTGCATAATTCCTTACGTTAAGAAATATATTTCGTGTTAGATCAGAACTGTGTCGGCAAGTGCGCAGCTGACACACCCACCTGAACGATTTCAAAACATCGCTTATCCTGCTCGAAAAGATGATTAATACTGCAGATAAGATTTTAAAGGGGTCAGCGGATGCCCATTTTCCACAAGTTGATATGATTCTTTAGGGTCTTAATGAAAATTCTCTAATATACTTTGATTAAAAATTCTCAATGGTTTTGTAAAACAACACCTTTTTTACTTTGCCAAAATCAGCTCTGCAAAAATCATCTCATTATAAGGGGTTGTTCCTTTAAATGCAAATGAGTTCTGCTCACCCCGCCCCTCTCTTCTCTCGGGTGGAAAGATGATCTTGTTTACATTAGTTGCATTTAGCCGCGTTTAGCCGCTAAACTTCCTAACTACCACGTTATAAGGAAAGGTGATTGCAAAGATTCATAAAAAAATGCTTATACTCACTTCTGCTGTAAGTGAAGCTGGATCATGAATGATTCGCGCGAACATAGACGGATATATGTAGATCAGGAGGCGCATTCCCTTCACAAACAAACGTAATCTACTGCATCTTTAGCGGCTCAGATGTCGGGAGTAAATGACGACCACTATGTTCATTATTACATCCAGCAACACAACACCTCAATTGCTCAATCAGAGATATTCTTGTCTAACTTACATCCCTGCTCCAGCATCAAAACATGGAAAGTTACTGGACTGTGACAGCTGGTCTGAGGTAAGAGCTCATGTCAATCAACCATCGTGGGAGCGGCCTCTGAGAACGGCTCGATTTGAAAAAGGGGATATTATTTTTACAGATTAATTAAAAACCACTGCATGGATTTTTATCATTATAGGGTAGATTTGTACATACACTGCCAACACACATTAATGTTCAAACAACATGAGAAAGTGAACTTAGCATCCGATGACCCCTTTAAGTAAAAATTAATTTACATACACATATCATAAAAACTAGTCCTGTGTGACTGATACGCTTAAAATCGGGTGCTTTTTAGGTCAGCGGGTTAGCTGTGAGTCAATGGTTCTCTCTGTCGGTAGAGAATAATAAGATGGCGGATCAAACACTTCCGGTGGCTTTACTGCCTGACGGCAGTTTAGAACGTAATGAGCGATCCAGTCATTATATAGATCAGTGGTTGTAGCTCAGTCATACAATGTCCGATCTGCCCCAAACTTCACATGTTTGCCACCTGTTGGCATCATGATACGTCATGCTTTGCACGAACTCAAACATACCGTGATCAGTCTGCACCAAAAAGACCACTGCTTGCCTAAAGACATGTACATGCTGATTACAGTTTTAGCGTCAACACCTGGTAGCAGGAAGTTTGGCACATATAAATGACTTTGATATATTCCTTCTATATTTACCACTTTAAATGCATAGTGACCTCCGCCACTGGGTGGTGGTACGGGTGCAAGGGCCCTTTCAATGCTGTTTGCAGGTTTAATTATAATTTTGTCTTTGTTATAGCACCAACAAGTGGCCAAGCTCCAAAAAATTTTTTATTTGACCTCAGACTGAGCTCTTACGTAAGTGTCCCGAGTTTGGTGACGATATCTCATTCTGCTCAAAAGTTATAGCCATTTTAGTAAAAGCAGCCCTGCCCCTTTCAAATGTTTTGGCATCCCTTTGCGACCATAAGTCGAAAATTTCAACTTTTTTTTTTTTTTTTTGATTATCGAGATTCACTCTCCAGAGAATCTTTCTGCACTGGTTTGGTTCCAATCGGGCAAAAAACCTAGGACTAAGTCGCCAAAGTAGGTCTAAAATACCCCAAAGTTTCCCCGGGGAGATGATCAAATCTGAGCAAACGATATAAGGCACTTGAGCCTGCGACTGACTGTTGAGATTTCTAAGAGATGTCATATTTTTGATCGCTGTAGCGCCCCCATCAGACCAATTAGGGCGAGGTTTGGTGCGAGTACTACCATCCTTCCAAGTTTCAAGTTTCTACGACTTACGGTTTGGTCTGCCTGATCCCTTTTACGTAGAGATTGCCGATCCTTGGCCTTGGTGAGTTTTTTAGTGAATAATGACAGAATAATGAATAATTTCTCTGGTTCATAATGACACAGTGTCATTATCAGGAGGATATCTAATAATTGGCACAAAAAGTTAATTTTATCCAAACAATTAGAGACTAAAATGTGATGAATTTCTTAGCTGAACGAGACATTTTGAATTGATCGAATTCAAATCGCCTAAATAATATGGTATTATTTGGGATAATTAAAATAGTTGCTGCGAGAGCGCAAAAATCTCAGTGCTACCTTGGCTTTTTAAAACTTTTCTTGACAATTCTGTTATTTAAAGTGTGTACTGTACAACTTCATTAGGCACCGAATTCATTGGATGTTATTTCAAAGCCTTAGAGCAACCAAATGAGACTCATTTTGGTTAACACTGCAGAGTATTATGAATGAAATCTCTCATTTTCCTGATTTCAGACAGGGATTAGTTTCAGTTGTGCATGCTTTTTGCAGTTTTGAGTGTGTGCACATGACAAAAAAATTGTTGTGACATTGACACTAAATGCTCAAATGAGTTTCATCATTGTTAAATGGTTGGGAAATGAGCTCAAACACCCATGAGAGTAAAAAGGCTAGTGTTAATGATGAAGAACAGAGAGATGGGAATTACACTTAATGATGCCTGAGGAGACATGCATCTCTCACTCTTTCTCTCTCTCTCTCTCTCTCTCTCTCTCTCTCTCTCTGTCAAACCCCCATTTCCTAAGTGCTTTGATTATGTTGAGTGCAGGAGAGTGGGGTAAGCTGTGCCACTTTTTACATACCGTATGTTGTCCTCTATGTGAAATGAAGAGAGAGATGAGAGGCGAACTTATACAACTAATTATATTTCAGGCTGTATGCAATCAACTGAGATGAGAAGGAAGTGTCTGTAACATATAACATAGGGTCTATATATATTTTATATATTTTCAATATTTTTATTTAAAGAAACAATAATGTACCATTTATAACATTCTACTTTGTGTTTTTTCGCATTGGCATTGAGTTACAGAAAACTAGTTAATTCTAAACTATTTTAATACAGTTGCTGTGGGAGTGATGGTAAATTTCTTTTATCTTTCTCTCTCCTGACCAGCTTAATCACTCAACATTTTTTCCTCTTTTGGAAAATCATAGAAATGCTATTGTGGATTTTTTTTCATTTGCTTTTGGAGCAACTAGGAACACCAAAAAAAAAATGTGTTGTCGTTTCTGTTCTCTACTATAACGGAATATATAGTAAAAGATACACTGCGACTACACTACAACAACAATTGTTATTACAAATAAAATTAGTTATTTATAATAATTTGCCTGTAAGTTTCTCATACCTAAATGAAGTATTGTTGTTGTTGTTATTTATAAACATTTATTGTTATTATTTTTTCTAAAAATTCTCAAACGTTACATTTTCAGAATATTTGAATGTAATATGTTTTATATAATTTGGATCATTTTAACAACAACAATTATTATTATTATTATTATTATTATTATTATAACAGTAATTTATAAGTAATTTTAATGAATAATTATTATTATTAAACATAAATTTTATTTATAATCATTTGCCTTTAAGTTTCTCTAATTATCTAATCAAAGTATTATTATTATTATTATTATTATTATTAACAACAATAATTGATAAGTAACCTAAAGAAATAGTTATTGTTATTACAAATAAATGTAGTTATTTATAATAATTTGCCTGTAAGTTTCTCTTACCTAATCAAAGTATTATTATTGTTATTGTTATTATTATTATTATTATTATTATTATTATTATTATTATTATTATTATTATTATTATTATTTATAAACATTCATTGTTATTATTTTTTCTAAAAAGTCTCAAACATTACATTTTCAGAATATTTGAATGTAATACATTTTATATATTTTGGATATATAATATATCATGGATCCTTTTGACAACATCAACAACAATAATAATAATAATAATGATGATAATAATAATAATTAAATAATAATAATAAATAATAATAATAATAATACTTATTATTATTATTATTATTATTATTATAACAATAATTTAAGTAATTGTAATGAATAATTATTATTATTAAAAATACATTGTGTTATTTATAATCATTTGCCTTTAAGTTTCTCTAATTATCTAATCAAAGTTTTTATTATTATTATTATTATTATTATTATTATTACTATTATTATTAACAACAATAATTTATAAGTAATTTAAAGAAATAATAATTATTATTACAAATAAATTTTGTTATTTATAATAATTTGCCTGTAAGTTTCTCTTACCTAAAGTATTTTTTTAATAAACATTTATTCTTATTTTTCTAAAAAAGTGACAAATATTACCCACAATTTGTTTATAGTTATATTTGTGTTAATAATAATAATAATAATAGTAATTATTATTATTATTATTATTATTATTATTATTATTACAATAATCTATAATTTTAATAAAATATTTTAAAGAAGAATTATTATTGTTAAAAATCAATTTTATTTATAATTATTTTGCCTTTCTCGGACAAACATTACCCACAATTTTTCTGACCTAATCAAAGTGTTTTTATTATAATTATTTATAACCATTTGTTATTATTTTTGCTAAAAAAGTTACAAACATTACACAAGTTGCTGAATTAAGAGTGTGACACATCTTACCCCACCTTCCTCTGCAATGAAACTAAAGTAGTTATTTAAATTATTACATTATTAATTATTATTAATTAAAAATGATTAAAGTTGTCTATATTTCCAAAACTGGCATTCAAGATGTATTTCCACTGCAATATAGCATCCTGCTAATATACATCAGTCAATATTCTTGTAAAGCGTTCATTCATGGTTCATGTTCTCCAGCTCACCTGTGCAATGGAACGTTCCACAAGCACCTCCAGGACCTGTACATCCCTCTGGTGGTGCGCTACATCGACCTGATGGAGTCGTCGATAGCTCAGTCCATTCATCGTGGCTTTGAGCAGGAGACGTGGCAGTCTGTGAAGTAAGAGTTTATTTCATGTCAAGCCATGTCAATAAGTTTTCTTATTGATTGATTCTGTTTGCATTTATGGGAATACTGTGCTGTGTTTGTTTAAACGTGTCAGGCTGTGAAAAGAATGTGAAAGAATGGAGCCTCAAAGATTGGCCTCATTGTTTTCCATTAATGCTTTGTACTTTTCTGATTCACTTCACAGTTTCCTGTTTGTTCTCACCACATTTAATCTGATGTGAATGAACACAAGGCTGTGAGGTGCAGACGTGAAGTCTGTATGTTTGTGCTGTTGTATACATGGATCGTGACCATTCGGTTGACCAAACAATTTTCTTGTGGACGTAAAACTTCAGAAATCATTAGCTGTGAAAATTAGAGCTTACATAAGACCTTAATGCTCATGTTCTGATGAGAATGACTTTACTGTTTTAATGTTTGGAATCCCAATAGTTGCTTCTTTTTCGTCGTTGTCTTAATAATAACAACAACAATATTTACGTATTTATTATTATTATTATTATTATTATTATTATTATCATTATTATAGTTTTCACATTTTATAATAACTATTATTATTGTTGTTGTTATTATTATAATAATTTGTAAACAATTACAATAATAATTGTTATTATTGTTATTCTTTATAATCATTTGCCTTACATTTCCTCTGACATAATAAATAAACCTCATATTTTCCCTTAAAAACATTTCAAATAATTATTTGCCTTTAAGTTTCTTTGACCAGAGTTCAAAATAAAAATGCTATAGTTATAGTAGTGATATAATAATAATATGACCTATAATATTATTATTATTATTATTATTATTACAGAAAATCATAAATAATTAAAATCATTCAAAATATTTATTATTTTAAAATATTTATTATTTTATTTTAACAGTAAATTATAATTAAAATAATTATTACACATTTTTTTATTTATTAATATAATTATTTCTCTTTTGTTTCTCTGACCTAATAAAAATGTTTTATTGTTGTTATTATTGTTGTTATTATTATTATTAATATTGTTGTTGTTGTTGTTGTTAATATTACTTTATTGCTATTTATATTTTATTTATAATAATAATTTGTAATCTAGATAATTAAATGCATAATAATAATAATAATAATAATAATAATAATAATAATAATTATAATACTAGTCATAATAATTATTAAAATTATAGTAATAAATATTTTATATAACTATTACTTATCATTTATAAAATATAAATTATTTTTATTATTAATATTATTTATGAGAGTAAATTATAATTTCAATACTTTTTACACATATTTTTTATTTATTATTATAATTATTTCTCTTTTGTTTCTCTCATCTAATCAAAATTTTATTAATATTTATATTTTATTTATAATAATACATTTATCATCTAGATAATTAAATATGTAATTATTATTATTATTATTATTATTATTATTATTATTATTATTTCTGACAGTAAATTATAACTAAAATAATTACAACACATATTTTTTTATTACTATAATTGTTTCTTGTTGTTTCCCTGACCTAATCAAAATATTTAGTAATGTAGTATTATTATTACTATTATTATTATTATTATTAGTAGTAGTAGTAGTAGTAGTAGTAGTAGTATTAACATTTATATTGTATTTATAATAATAATAATAATAATTTATAATCCAGATAATTAAATATATAATAATAATAATAACAATAATAATAATAGTTATTATTATTATTATTATTATTATTATTATTATTATTGTTATTATTATTTTTTAAAATAATAATAATTATTATTATTATAATACATTTTTTTATTTTTATTATAATTATTTGTCTTTGTTTTTTTGACCTAATCAAAATATTTTTTATTACTTTCATTAAAATTATATTTTATTTATAATAATAATAATCATCATCATCATCATCATCATTTAAATAATTAAATAATAATAATAATAATAATAATAATAGTTGTTGTTGCAAACTGTTATTTATTATTATGAAAGCTTTATCTCATTTATTTGTAATTTGTAAGCAATTAAATTAATAATAATAATTTAAAATAATAAAAATAATAGTTATTATTATAATTATTATTATTGAAGCTTTAAGTCTACTTTTCTTTACCACAAAGTAGACATGACCTTTTCAGAAATGTTACTGTTATCACTTTAAGTTCTGTTTTTTACACTGTGAAAGAAAATACAATAAAAGAAAAAATGTTTTATATCTGGGGTCTCTATACCTGATGAATCCAAACTGAACATGCCGCTTAAAACAATATGGCACTGAACAGACTGTATGTCTGTCCTTGTTAAACATGTTGTCGTCTCCAACTAAGGTGCACTTCTTCCCTTCCATAAGCTTCTGATGCCTCACAATGATCAGTCAGCCGCTGGTTATTCTGCTCTTTATCTGATAAACTGTCTTATTGTCAGCCTCCTCTCAGATCTTTCTGCTCTTTTACTCTCTGATCTCTGGCAGGACGATCACCAACAATCTGCCAAGCGTTCCTCTGCCCAGAGTTCCCAACCTTCCTCTTAACCTCCCTCAGATGCCCAGCTTCTCAGCCCCTTCCTGGATGGGGCCGCTGTGTGACAGCACGTGTGTATGGGCCAGTTGGGCGCCATCACTGCTTACTGCTCTTGACATATGCTTATTATAGCCGCAAAACATGTGCAGGCCTTAAAACCATTCAAATATATTTAAATCACAGGAAAGACATTTTGCAGCCTAGTGGTAAATAAATTAGTTCCAGTTGTTGGTTTGATGAAGCTCAGTTATTGCTATAATAAGCATTTGCATGTTAAATGTAATTCACAACAAAAATTGATAAGTTTTAGCACATTAAATTTTAGTACCCATGAAGTGCATCCAAGATCGCATGACTTACTATGATGTGTTTTCTCTCTGTCGGCTTGGGTTGAGAATCAAGAAGCTTTTTTTTTTTTTTTTGAACTGGTTCTGTTTTATACACCAGTCAAAAGTTTTTAAATGAATTCTCTTCTGCTCACCAAGCCTGGATTTATTTGATCTAAAATACAGCAAAAGCAGTAATATTGTGGAATATTTTACTATTTAAAGTAACTGCTTTCCATGTAAGTATATTTTAAAATGTAATTTATTCCTGTGATGCAAAGCTTAATTTTCAACATCATTACTCCAGTCTTCAGTGTCACATGATCCTTCAGAAATCATTCTAATATGCTGATTTGCTGTTTAAGAAATTATTACTATTAATTATTATTATTATCAATTTTTAAAATGGTTGAGTACATTTTTTTGGAGGGGATTCTTTGATTAATAGAAAGATCCAAAGATCAGCATTTAATACTTTTATTTAGCAAGGATGCTTTAAATTGACCAAAAGTGATGATAAAGGCATTTATAATGAGCAGCAATGATTTCTGAAAAGATCATGTAACTAATGATGCTAAAAATGCAGCTTTGAAATCACAGGAATAAATTACATTTTAAAATTAACAGTTGTTTTAAATAGTACATATATTTTTAAAATGTTACTGTTTTTGCTGTATTTTGAATCAAAATAAATGCAGGCTTGGTGAGCAGAAGAGACTTTTTTACAAAAAAAAAAAAAACATTAAAAATCTTACTGTTCAAAAACTTTTGACTGATAATCAGCGTAATGAAAATAAAAAACTTGTTCTTGTCAAAAATGTCTGTGTTTTTCTGCCAACCAAGTTAGCATGGACCACAGACCAGTCCAATTTTGAAATTAAGATTTATACATCATCTAAATAAGCATTTCATTGGTATATGGTTTGTTAGGATAGGACAATATTTGGCCAAGATACAACTGAAAATCTGAAATCTGAGGGTGCAAAAAAATCACCTTTAAAGTTGTCCAAATGAAGTTCTTAGCAATGCATATTACTAATCGAAAATTAAGTTTTGATATATAATGATATATGATGATAAGTTTTGATTTATTTTACAAAATATCTTTACTTAGTATCCTAATGATTTTTGGCGTAAAGGAAAAATTCATAATTTTGACCCATACAATATATTGTTGGCTACTGCTACATATATACCCATGCTACTAACGACAGTTTTGTGGTCCAGGGTCACATTTTTAAGTCGCTTTGATCTTTGAAAAAAAGCATCTGCTAAATGGAAAAAAGTGTATAGATTACAAGTTACGTTACTTAAAGGGTAATAAGTAGTGTAACTATTTGAATTGCTTTATTAATGTAACTGGATTAGATTTGATTACTTTTATATATACATCTAAGTTATCAAGTCTAATCCAGTTACATTAATAAAGTAATTCAAATAGTTACACTACTTATTACCCTTTAAATAACATAACTTGTAATCTGTAACCTATCACATTTTTTAAAATTAACCTTCCCAACAAAATACTTTTCCTGAAAGCTTAGAATTGTTTTTCACGAGCATTATTATGAACAGCATGAATGTGAAAACTGTTTGGTGTGATGACATAACGTCACGACAACCTCATGTTAGCAACTGCCTTGTTCAGGACAAGTAACAGTTTTTTTTTTTTTTTTTTTTTTTTTTTTTTATTATGCAAGTAGTGAATGTGACAATGTTTACATGTAACAAATGCAGAACCCTTTAGACCTACAACACATATAACAAAAAAAGAAAAATAAATTATTAATAATAATAATAAGTAAAGAATGTGGCAATATTTAAATGTGCCAGATATATATGATCAATTAGACAAACAAACATATATACAAGTAACAGTTTTAAAGTATCACAAGGGGGTTGTACTGATGTATTTTTTTGTTATAGAATAAAACGTGAATTAATATTTTTTAACCACAGACCTTATTTTAGACATTTATACAAAAACCCATTCAAGAAACCCATTGATTTTAGGATGATGGAAGCAGAAGTGCTAAAATGCTGACTTGTTGCTGGGTTTTAGCCTACAAAAGTTTGTGACCTTGGACCACACAACCAGTCATAAAAATATTTTTTTAATCTAAAAGGCAAATAAATAAGCTTTTCATGGATGTATGGTTTGTTAGGATAGGATAATAATTGGCCGAGATACAACTTTTTAAAAATCTGGAATCTGAGGGTGCAAAAAAAAAAAAAATTGAGAAAATCACCATTAAAGTTGTCCAAATAAGTTCTTAGCAATGCATTTCACTAATCAAAAATAAAGTTTGGATATATTTACGGTATAAAATGTACTAAATGGAACATGATCTTTACTTAATATCCTAATGATTTTTGGCGTGAAAGAAAAATGGTTTTGACCCATACAATGTATTTTTGGCTATTGCTACAAATATACCCGTGCTACTTACGACTACTTTTGTGGTCCAGGGTCACATATGAAAAATCAAAAAATCTGAACTAAAATATGCTAATAAAATTTTTGCTTGTTAGTTCTTTTTAATGAATTGGCTAAAAAGTCTTTAGTCTAAACCAAGTGAGTGATTTGTATGAATCAATCTACCGACACAAATCCGACTTGAATCTTGACTCATTGAATCACTTGACTCATTGAGTCATTCAGCTGTTGACAGAATTACTACTTGTTTTACCTAATTTCTACTGATATTACTACTTTTTTATTGTGCTAAAAGGATAGTTCACCCTAAAATGAAAACTCATTAATTATTCACCCTTGTGTCGTTCCAAACCTGTAAAACTTTCATTTATCTTTGGACCACAAATTAAGATATTTTGGATGAAATCCAAGAGCTTTCTGATCCTGAATAGACGGCAACATAACTGACATGTTCAAGGCCCAGAAAGGTAGTAAGAACATCGTTAAAATAGTCCATGTGACATCACAGTGATTCAACGATATGAAGGTGAGTAATTAAACACAGAATTTTCATTTTTGGGTGAATTATCCTTTTAGGTTCTTAAAAATGTTACTTGAATAAAAAAAAAACAACTAATTTGTTATCAGAAATAATACTATTTTTGTTTTTTTTTTAATGTAGCGAAGGCCATTTATAAGACAGTGGGCTTCTTCAAAAGTACAAACGAATCATTTGTTTAGAATCTGAATCATTAAATCGCTTACGATTCCCATCCCTGTTGCCATCAGAGTATATTGATCCTGTTTGTGATGTGTCACTTGTTTTGTTCATATTAGTGTGTTTTGTACCAAAGTGGTGTGGTTACTTGTGTGGCTTTTTGCAGTGTGATTCATTGGCTGAATTTAACAGTTATGCATTTGGTTTACAGCGGACAAGGAATTAATTTGCCAGATATTTTGTGAGTACCAGATACATCATCACATGCTTGTGTTTGGTCTGTTTGGTGTTGTGTTTTTAGTATGACAGACACCCAATTCACACAAACCTGTTTATCAGATGATTCACATGGACAGCCGAGTCTCCATAAACTCCATTTTTCTGTCACACGCAGAGTGCCGGGTATCATCGCTTCAATCCGCGAGCGTTTAAACCCGCTGTGAGCATGCGACGATAAACACCAACACTATTTTCTCTCTACCGTCAGGGGTTATCAGGGTAACACTATAGTATAGTGACCTCACACACCGTTTCAAACAGTATCGCTTTACACTTCTGACAGCCTAAATAAGTCGGAAAGTTAAATTACATCCGTCTCAATTAGCCTAAAGAGTGTGAACTGCAAAAGCACACCAGCTTTCAGGCCTGAAACAGTGTCTGTAGTGGGTGTAGTCCTGTGGGTGTCTGTCAGAGGGGACTCTGTGGTTATCTGGTTGTTAGATTCGGCGAGAACTTTGTGTTCTCCCGCGGGGAGTCTCTTCGTCAGGCGAGAAACTCGTCCATTTGTTCACCCTGCCTCTTTCCTCTGCTCACTCGGGCTCGAGGCGGAGGCGCGGACCCCCGAGGGGGCCCTTACGGACCGTACCGCCGCTAATTAATCGAGTGGGAGCTTGTGCTCGCCCCTTTTAATTGCACAGCGGACTTTGCCAAACGATTTATTTTCCCGGACCGCCACTTGTGAAGGTAACAGTCTTTTAACAGTGTGCGGAACGAGTGGCCTTTTTTTTAGTTGTGCGAGCGCTGCTTGCAACTGCGCGTTGCTGTGTCGAGTGCGGTTGACATGGCGGTGTCGCTCCATCTGTCTCGATTGGTGGAGATCTCTTGAGCCCGTTTGAACCCAGCGGAGTCGCACACAACATTGCTGTCGATCTTGACTTCCTGCAGCCGTTCTTAGACAGACAGTCTTGTCTGATGCACTTTAGTCAGCTGGGTGCAAGACAACCTGACTTCTACAGTAACTCTCTCGCTTGATTAGTCGTTTGGCTGTGCATTTCGCAGTTTAGGAATGATTTAAGTATTTATTGACAATGGAAGAGTCCGCAGTCTCTGAACCCTTTAAGTGCATGTACATGAATTCATTTTTCAGATGTTTGAATGCAAGTGAGAAATATGCATAGGGGTTACAGTAATGTGAGAAGTGCTATAATGACATGCGAGATCATTCCACCATTAAAGACAAAACATGAAGCGAGTGAAAAAGAACTGATTTTTCTTTGCATTCATACCGTCCCTGGCTATAAAAGTGGACTTGGGTTAAAAAAATAACTAAATAAATAAAACAAATGTGTGTGTGTGTGTGTGTGTGTGTGTATATATATATATATATATATATATATGTTTTATGAATATTTTACATTACATATATATATATATATATATATATGTAGCATTACTTAAATGTAATGTAAAATATTCATAAAACAAAAAAACATAATATAATAATATAAAGAATATATTAATTGTATTAGTAATATGGATGTAATACTATAATATAGATTATATTCAATTTATTATAAATATGTTATAAAAAAAATATTAGAATACAATATTAGTGTTCTTATAATATAATTATCATAGTAATAATATGATAATATACATAAAGATAATTAATAGTTTAGTTAAGTCTAATATTAATATATAAGTATTGTTATTAAGAATATTAATTATAATATAATATTATAGAATATAATACTGTAATATTAAATATATAAAATTGAATATAAATGTAATATAAAATCTCTTATTAAATATGTAAGAATTTAATGTAATATAATATAATTAATAATTATATATTTCATATTATAATTAGAATATAATATGGATATAATATAATAATTATAAATATCAAAATCAAATGTAATGTTTATATATTGATCATTTATAAGTTGTATGTAATATAATTACTTAAATGTAATATAAAATATCCATTTTATATTATACAACAACAATAATAATATAAAGAATATATTAATTGTAATATTAGTATTATGGATGTAATATATCTATAATATAGAATATATTAAATTTAATATAATATAAATATATTATAAAACCGATATTAATATATGAATACGCAGTATAATATTAAAATACTAATGTTCTTACATTATTTATATATATATATATATATATATATATATATATATTAATGTCTAATATTCATATATTAATAATTATTATTATTATATAAAGAATAATAATTATAATATATTAATATTATAAATATTAAATATATGACATTTAATATAAATGTAATATAAAATCTCTTAATAATTGTGCAATAATTTAGTGTAGCATAATACAATTATTATATAATGCTAAATAATTAATAATTCTATATTGTATATTATAATTATAAAATATAATATTAGAAGAATGATAACACTAATAATAGTAGCAATAATAATAATTTATATATAAATTTAATTTTAGTATTAGTATTTTGGTTATGTGCTTTGTAATATGTTTTTATAATTAATATTTTAACAATGTAATATTTTATTTGTATTTTATTTTTTTTTTTTTCTTTATTTTTTTTTACATTTTATCGTTGATAATTTTAGATGTTATATAGATATATAATTTTTTTTTTTTTTGAACACTAGTTGCAGGCATACACCAGAACACATTGTTAAATAATGCATTGAATCTTTAGATCATGAGTATTCAAATAGTTACAAACGCCACAAAATTGTGATAATATCATATGTTCATGGACATCAAGGAGTGTTTTGTTTTGTATGATGGTGTCTGTTTACTTTATTACTTTTACTCTTTTTTTTTTTTCTTCATTATTTACTCTTTAGTGTATACTTTGTTCATTCATACCTTAGTTTTACATATTTCATTTCTCCTTTTTAAATTTGTCATGTATTTGCTGTGGAAAAAAAGATTATATTTCTGCCTTTAAGATCAAGCATGTGCTGACATGTCACTGTTTCTTTCTTCCTCAGTAACGGCTCGGCCACATCAGAAGATCTATTCTGGAAGCTGGATGCTCTTCAGATGTTTGTGATGGACCTGCACTGGCCAGAACCGGAGTTCGCCAAACACCTGGAGCAAAGGCTCAAACTGATGGCTAGTGATATGATGGAGGCCTGTGTCAAAAGGTCAGCTGTTTAAGAGCCAACAATGCTCTTTTAAAGTCAAGGGCTTCATGTAACCGATTCCTCCATCTCTGATGTCTAGGACCAAAGCTGCCTTTGACGCTAAAATGCAGAAGTCTTGCAAGTCGACTGATTTCCGCGTCCCCTTGTCTGTGTGCACAATGTTCAATGTTCTCATGGATGCCAAGAAGCAGTGCTCCAAGCTCTGTGTTCTTGACCAAGGTCAGGAGGTACGTCACAATCCTGTCAGGGTCTCTCTGAACAGACACAATCATCTTTACTATAATAGATGAGATTTGCATGTTCATAAAATCATCTCGTTTCTGTTCAATTGACAGTTGGGAGGTGAAAACAAGATTAAGAACATTGAATTACATGACTAATCAGCCATTTGAATAGCTGTCAAACTGGCAAAGATCCATTTATCAGTTTCTCCTTTTATACGGCAAACTTGCTTTTGAGTTGAACTAGCGCAGGTGTTATCGGTTGGTGTGAAGTGTTTTGTGCTTCCTTACTGTGGGCGATATTATTACCTCCTCTTCTTCTGCCTAGAGATAAGTCTCGACCAGAAAGTCCTTATGCTCCAGAGGCCTTGAACAAACCACAGCCAAACTCGACACCCAGAGCTGCCATTTTAATTTCAAACAAGCCAAATCATTATACTGGCTTCTCATTTTAATGTGTAGATATCTCATTTACTGTAATTTCCTCCATTAAAAAAAAATAATTTAGCCCAGCTTAATGTGCAGAAACTGCTATAAGTTAGCCATTCAGTCCTAACTGAAGTGAATGACTTCAGTAAAAATGTACTTCTTTCAAAACATTGTTCTGTCAGCTTATAATCAGAAAGCAGAAGATGTTCAGATTGTCCTTGAAAGCTCTCAATAGGCTAATTATGATTCAGTCACCTAAGCTGTGTTCACACTAGAGACAAATCCAAATTGGTTTTTAAATCCAAATTAAATGTCACAGTTTACTGAGAAAAAAAAATGAGAGTATTCAAACTCAGTTATAGATGTTGCACATAATATATGACATTACACACACACCACGTAATGAATAATGAACAAAGCCAAAGTACAGTTTGGAGCCATTTAAGCTGTGTTCGTACTAGAGACAAATCCAAATAGTTTTTTTTTTTTTTTTTAAATAATAATTCACTATGAGGTAAAAAAAAAAATAAAATAAGAGTATTCAGACACAGTTATGGAAACTGCATATTTTTTATGACATTACATGCACCACATAATGAACAATAAAGAAAACGAAAGTACAGTTTGGAGTCACTTAGGGTGTGTTCACAATAGAGACAAATCAGATTTGGTTTTTAAAACCAAATTAAATGTCACAGTTCACTATCAGGTAAATATGAAAGTATTCAAACAGTTATAGATATTGCACATTTTATATGACATTACGTGCACCACGTAATGAATAATGAAGAAAACGAAAGTACAGTTTGGAATCACTTAAGTTTTTACACTAGAGACAAATCCAAACTGGTTTTTAAATCCAAAT
Source organism: Cirrhinus mrigala (assembly GCA_036247105.1). Taxonomy (NCBI): domain Eukaryota; kingdom Metazoa; phylum Chordata; class Actinopteri; order Cypriniformes; family Cyprinidae; genus Cirrhinus; species Cirrhinus mrigala. Next base: position 10,546,232 of record CM070031.1, read on the forward strand.
TAAATGTCACAGTTCACTATGAGTTAAATATGCGAGTATTTAAACAGTTATAGATATCGCATATTTTATATGACGTTACATGCACCACATAATGAACGATGAAGTAAATTAAAGTACAGTTTGGAGTCACTTAAGCTGTGCTCACACTAGAGACAAATTAAAATTGGTTTTTAAATCCAAATTAAATGTCAGAGTTCACCATGACTTAAATATGAGAGTATTCAGACACAGTTATAGATATTTCACATTTTATATGACATTACATGCACCACATAATGAACAATAAAGAAAAGGAAAGTACAGCTTGGAGTCACTTAGGCTGTGTTCACAATAGAGACAAATCAGATTTGGTTTTTAAAACCAAATTAAATGTCACCGTTCGCTATCAGGTAAATATGAGAGTATTCAAACAGTTATAGATATTGCACATTTTATATGACATTATGTGCACCATGTAATGAATAATGAAGAAAACGAAAGTACAGTTTGGAGTCACTTAAGTGTTCACACTAGAGACAAATCCAAACTGGTTTTTTAATCCAAATTAAATGTCAGAGTTCACCATGAGGTAAATATGAGAGTATTCAGACACAGTTAGAGATATTTCACATTTTATATGACATTACGTGCACCAAGCATTGACCAATGAAGACAACAAATGTACAGTTTGGAGTCACTTAAGTTGTGTTCACACTAGAAACAAATCCAAATAGATTTTTAAATCCAAATTAAATATCACAGCTCACAGAAGTAAACGGTTATAGATATTTCACATTTTATGTGACATTACATGCACCATGTAACGAACAATGAAGAAAATAAAATAAAATCTGAATTGACCGTTCACACTAAGAAAATCTGATTTTAATCTGTATTTTTTCAAACTGCATTTTTAAATTTGTTGGTTAGATAGTGTTTAATGTGTATGTATTTATTTATTTAGCCATGCAGGCTACAAATAATGAAAGACAAATCTCTTTTCACTCTAAATAAAGTTTACATTTGTGTATCTTATAGTTTACATTTAAGTACAAGGTTTCTGTTTTCGTTTTCAGACATTTAAAGTGACAGTTTACTTTTTTTTTTTCGCATTAATAAATGACTGTAAATCTCATTTCATATTCTTCAGAAATGAGCAAGTTTGTTAGATTTTGTGTTGTTTGTTTATTACCTAGTTTCATTTTAGCTAATTAATAATCAAAATGATTCTTAAGATGAGTTTTATTTATCCGTTGTCTGTCCGTTAACCAGTTCTGAGATTACTTTTCATTCAAGTATGTTTTTTTTCTTTTTGTTCGTTGTCTTTCTTTGACTCATCCCTGCATGTCCTGCACGTTATTGCATGAACCCAAGGTTGAGCAACAGTGGGTAAGTGTCCCCTCTACCATCTCCTGTCCATGTGAGCAGAGATAGAATACAAATGTGTGCAATTAAGTCTTAAAGGGATAGTTCACGTTAAAATGAAAAACCTGTCATTAACTCACGTCGTTCCAAAATCGTATGACACTTCCACTGTATGAACTAAAGCGTTTTCACAATTTGAAAAATTAGTGGAATCTCATTGATTCTAAATGATTTGGGTTTAAAAACAGCCTCAAATTTGATCACTGCCATAATTCTTTCTCATAATAGTGCACATTTAAATGTATGAAAGCTTGTGAAATAGAAGTAAACTATTTGTTTTTGTATTGGATATCTCTCTCTCTCTCAGAATTGTGTCGTCTTAGTCGATACTACTCTTTTCCAGTCCTAACAAAAAAAACAGGTGCTAACTTTACGAAAAAAGCAGAATTTTCTCCAACAGTGACACTTAAAGTATGTGGCCTTGTGCGGCGAGATAGTCGCGTGCGGCTGCGAAACCGCCACTTTTATTTCCACTTACGTATCGGGTTAAAAGGTATTTCTCAACGCTCAACTGATTTTCCTTCACACGGGATTGAATTTAATGGCCATCAGTGCGTGCCGGCGCGCTTGTGAAAGACTTTATTTAAAAACAAAGAAAAGATTATTTTACCCGAGTTTGCCTGCCGCTTTATTTCGAAATACAAGGTTATGCTTTATAAGCCGCCATCTCGCTGAAGTGACTCTGAAGTGGATGGCTACCAGATAAATGTTTTCAAAAGAAATTATTGTTCTTTTGGTTTTCACACTAACGGCAAAGACCTCCCTATTTAATCGGCGCTAATGCAAAAAAAGAGCCCTCGCCGTTTAGCCGTATAAAAAGCAAACATGGAAGTGTTAATTGAGGTAAAAAGTCCTCAAGATTCTCCTATAATGCCATTTATGAAAAAAAACTGCCATTTCGCACGCAGGGGAAAAAAAGGGTGAAAAGAAAATTAGGGCTGCTGACAGTGACCTCTTAGCACCCTCAATTTGTCACCGATCTGCACGCATTGTTGATTGAAATTTTTAATTTGGGTGTCCTTTAGATTCGCCATGAATGGCCATTGTTGGCGGAGATGAACTCCTGCTTGCAGCGCATGCAGCAAAGGCATCTATTCAGCGTGGCCAAATGGATGCGCTCTCTCTCTCTCACTCTCACACCCTCCCAAACCCTCGCTTTCTCCTTCCTCCTCTCCCTCTCGCCTCAAAATAGGTGAATAAGACTTATCAGACATGAAATGGCGGATTAATTGAATGTAGTGTGAGCCTTTGGTCGCCGCAGCTGGACGGGTTCTTTAGAAAAACACAAGGCTGCCCTAATTGTGGCCCGCACAAAAAGTATCCTTCAAATTCCTTTGCCCTAAACGAGAGCTGGAATGCCATTCACGGCCATAATGGGCCTAATAGCTGCTTAACTCAGCCCTATTGCACGGGGAGGATTTTTCCCTCCGCCGAAATATGTCTTTGTGAGCGTGTTGTTCTTTTAGGATGCCTGGCGAGCCGTACTTTTCCCATCGCGCCTGTTGATGTTTCTCCTCCTCTTCTTGTCCCGCAGCAGCAGTACCACTCAAAAATCGATGTCCTGATCGATGAGGCCTTTAAGGAAATGATCTCCTCCTTGGTCTCAAAGGTACTCCCGCCATCCATTGTCTCGGCCTCTTTTGAGCCGCCGCATTTCACAACATTGAGATTTGGCTTTTGCCCATTCTTTTCAGCTGGCCTTCAAAACGTTAAATCTGTTGTACCTTTCCAGCAAACGCTACTTTGTCCTAAATTGTGCATAAGGCGTATGCGCTTGTCACGCAAACGTACTTCTTTGCTTTCACAGTTTGCAGCTGTTCTGGATGGGGTGTTGTCCAAACTCTCACGATATGACGAGGGAACATTCTTCTCCTCCATCCTGTCTTTCACGGTGAGTATTTTCACGTTCATCCCACCCACACCCCTTTCCGGGATCTCATTTCGTGCTAATAAGCCAGAGATATTCAGCAGGTATTTTTTTTTTTTCTTTCTTAAAAGGTAAAAGCAGCAGCCAAATATGTGGACGTCCCAGTAAGTGTCATTTTGGACAAATGCGCATGATGCCGGCATGCCCCGTGTGGATATTTTTGCATGCCGCTTTGCGTTTGTGTGTGTGCATGTGTTTTATTATTTACTTAGGGAAACAGATTCTCTATTCGGCTTTGCCAAGCATTTCCATCTTGCTTTGTTTTTAATATTTAAAAAGGCTTAATGTGTATTATTTCATCATTACTTAACACAATTATATATTTTTTTATCATTTGCGATTCGTGGCCAAATGAAAGCAGGATTGGAGCGTCTATCAGAGCTGGCTGAGCAAGACTAATTAGCAACCCGATTGGCTTAAAATCAGTCTCACGATCTGCCACAGTGTTGACAATGGGCCGTCACAAGCAGAAAAAGATGCTAATGAATCACCAGGAACCAGGACTGTTCAGAGCGCAGACAGTGAGCAAGCAGAAAGAAAACTATCACGGGGTGAGGGAAAGACTGAGTAATCATGTGACCTCCTGAACCGAGACCGCAGTATTACAGAAGGGCCTTCTGAATAAAAACAAGAACAACAACTCATTCCAGTTAGTTCTGTGACTAATATCAAAATAGATTTCTGTGTTCATACATACAGTACAATACCGTCCAAAAATTTGAAGTCAGTAAGGTTTTTAAAAGCAGTCTATCTAAGCAATCTTTTTTCTCACAATTGCAAGTTTACATCTCACAATTCTGACTTTTTTTTTCTCTGTATTTCCGAGTTATAAACTCGCAATTCTGACTTTCCTCTTTGAATTTTGTGATATAAATGCTATTGTGAGTTTTAAAGTCAGAATTGCGAGATACAAACTTGCAATACTGACTTTTTCTCAGAATACGAACTCAGAATGATGAGTTATAAAGTCAGAATTGCAAGATATGTACTCATAAGGGAAATAAAGTCAGAATAAACTCGCAATTCTGACTTTTTTCTCAGAATGTGTGATATGAACTCAAAATCATGAGTTGGAAATTGGAACATAAACTCACAATTCTGACTTTCTCGCAATTGCGAGTTTATATCTCAGTTGACTTTTTTTCTCAGAATTGCCAGTTTGTATCTCAGAATTTTGACTTTTTTTCTTGCAACTGTGTGATTAAGAACTCAAAATTTAGAGTTATAATGTCAGAATTGCAGGATATAACTTGCAATTGTGAGAAAAAAAGTAGGAATATAAACTCGCAATTCTGACTTTTTTCTCACAATTGCGAGTTTATATCTTGCAGTTCTGACTTTTCTTCTTAGAATTTTGTGATATAAATGCTGTTGTAAGCTATAAAGTCAGAATTGCGAGATACAAACTTGCAATTCTGACTTTTTCTCAGAATTGTGTGATAAGAACTCAGAATGACGAATTATAAAATCAGAATTTGAAGATATGTACTCATAAGGGAAATAAAGTCAGAATAAACTCACAATTCTGACTTTTTTTCTCGCAATTGCACGTTTATATCTTGCAATATTGACTTTTTCTCAGAATGTGTGATACGAACTCAAAATTATGAGTTATAAAGTCAGAATTGCTGGATATAAACACAACTGCAAGAAATAAAATTGGAATATTCTGACTTTCTCGCAATAAACTCAAGGATATAACTTTTTTTTAGGAATTTTTTTTTTTTTTGCAATTGTGAGTTTCTATCGCAATTGACTTTGTACTGAGTTTGTATCTCACAATTTTGACTTTTTTTCTCGCAGCTGTGTGACATGAACTCAAAATAATGAGTTATAAAGTCAGAATTGTGAGGTACAAACTCGCAATTGCGGAAAAAGTCAGAATTGCAAGAAATAAAGTCGGAATATAAACTCGCAATTCTGACCTTTTTCTCACAATCATAAGTTTATATCTTGCAATTTTGACCTTTTTTCTCACAATTGTGTGAGGTGAATTTAAAATTATGAGTTATAAAGTCAGAATTGCAGGATATAAACTAACAATTGCGAGAAGTCGGAATATAAACTCGCAATTCTGACTTTTTTTCTTGCAGTTGCGAGTTTGTATCTCATTTTGTATTTTGACCTTTTCCTCTTTGAATTTTGTGATATGAATGCTATTGTGAGTTTTCGCAATACTCACAAAGTCAGAATTGCAAGATACAAACTTGCAATACTTTTTTCTCAGAATAAGAACTCAGAATGAAGAGTTATAAAGTCAGAATTGCAAGATATGTACTCATAAGGGAAATAAAGTCAGAATAAACTCGCAATTTTATTGTTTCACGTTTTTTTCTCAGAATGTGTGATATGAAAAATTATGCGTTGGAAATTGGAATATAAACTCACAATTCTGACTTTCTCGCAATTGCGAGTTTATATCTCAAATGACTTTTTTTCTCAGAATTGCAAGTTTGTATCTCAGAATTTTGACTTTTTTTATGCAACTGTGTGATTATGAAGTCAAAATTATGAGTTATAACGTCAGAATTGCAGGATATAAACTCGCAATTGCGAGAAATATAGTCAGAATATAAACTCGCATTTTTGACTTTTTTTCTCACAATTGCGAGTTTATATCTTGCAATTCTGACTTTTTTTCCCAATTGCAAGTTTCTATCTCACAGTTTTGACTTTTCTCAGAATTGTGTGATATGAACTCAAAATTACGAGTTATAAAGTCAGAATTTTGAGTTTGTGTATCATAATTTTGATTTCCTCAGAATTGTGATATGAACTAAACATTTTGAGTTATAAAGTCAAAATAGCTCAGAATTGCAAGATAAAAAGTTGCAATCACCCTGTTTTATTGTTTATTCAGTGGCAGAAATGGGCTTCTTTAAGATAATGATATACAGTGGCTCTAAAAAATATTTGAACACTTGAGTCACACTTAAAACTGTATAAATGTCATTTTGCTAGATAAAACAAAAATCTAAAAATACACACATATGAGACCTTTTCTCAAAACTAGCTCTTTTTTTTTGTCTCTTTTAACAAGAACTAGACCCAGATTAAATTTGCAGATATTTTTCTGTGCTGATTTTAGTGGGGAATCTGTGGAATGAAATTTAAACATTGTAAAATGTTCAGCAGGGCTGAGAGAACTACACTTTTTTTGGCAGATGAAAGCATTAGCAAATTAGCCAAAATATTTAATATACAAACACACAAGGGCCGGGAATGTTTGGATTTCCACAGAACTGGAACACCCGTTATTAACAGTTTTTCTGTGGCACTTTGTGAATGCAGAGTCTATTTTGATTTTCTATCAAAAAGTGATTTTTAATGGATGTATGTTGTCAGTTCCTCTTAAGTTCACACAGGTGTTCTCAAGAATACCCACAGGTGGAGTTCATTCATACATATTTGTGTGACTTAACTGTCTAAATTTGTTTTGTTGATTTTGAACGGTTTACCTGTCATTTTATCATCTGCATCTTAATTTTTTTAACCTAAAAATTTTACTGTAAAAGTGTGCTTGTGCTGTATTTCTTTAAAAAAAATACCACAAATTTTAGATAATGCAATAGCATTCATGCATACAGCATTTAAGTGTCAAAACATTTTTTTTTGATTTTGAACAGTTTATTTTTTAATTTGCCATAATGCAACAGCATTCATGCATGCAGCATTTAAGTGTCAAAACACATTTCGTTTTGATTTTCAACTATCTTTTAATTGATCATTTTGCAACTTAAAAAAATCTTTAAAAACTTGATATTATATAGCATTTAAGTGTCAGAACACATTTAGTTTTGATTTTCAGCAGTTAATCTTTCAATTGATCATTTTGAAACTTAAAAAACAAACTTAAAAAAAACTTAAATTACTTGCTTAAAGTGCTTGTGCTATATTTCTTTATAAAATGCACTTGATTTGATATTTTATATAATGCAATAGCATTCATGCATACAGCATTTAAGTGTCAAAACATTTTGTTTTGATTTTGAAGTTAACTTTAACTTGTCATGTGCAACTTTAAAACTTTAAAAACTTAAATGACTTGCTTCAAAAGTGTGCTTTTGCTATATTTCTTTAAAACATGCACTTGATTTGATATTTTATCTAATGCAATAGCATTCATGCATGCAGCATTTAAGTGTCAAAACACATTTTGTTTTGATTTTCAACAGTTTATCTTTTAATTTATCAGTTACAACATAAAAAAAACTTTAAAAACTTAAATGACTTGCTTCAAAAGTGTGCTTTTGCTATATTTCTTTTAAAAAATGCACTTGATTTGATATTTTATATAAGGCAATAGCATTCATGCATACAGCATTTAAGTGTCAAATCACATTTTGTTTTGAAGTTTATCTTTTAATTTGCCCTTTGCAACTTAAACATTTTAAAAACTTAAATTATTTGCTTCAAAAGTGTGCTTGTACTATATTTCTTTAAAACATGCACTTGATTTGATATTTTATATAATGCAATAACATTCATGCATACAGCTTTTAAGTGTCAAAACATTTTGTTTTGATTTTGAACAGTTTATCTTTTAATTTCTCATTTGCAATTTAAAAAAAACTAAAACACTTCAAAAGTGTGCTTGTGCTATATTTCTTTAAAAAAATAGCACTTTTTTGATCGTTTATCTTATGCAATGGCATTCATGCATGCAATATTTAAGTGTCAATACATTTTGATTTTCAACAGTTTATCTTTTGTCATTTACAACTTAAAAAAACTTTAAAAACTTAAATATTCTATTTCAAAGGTGTGCTTTTGCTATATTTCTTAAAAAATACACTTTGTTTAGTGCAATAACATTTATACACATTTACGTGACATATGTCTGAAAGTGTTTTTGATATTATAAGAAATTTTTCACTATTTCACTTCAGAAGTGCGCTTGTGCTGTTTATATCTTGCAATTCTGACTTTTTTTCTCAGAATTGCATAATATGAACTCACAATTACGAGAAATAGTCAGAATTGTGAGATATAAACTTGCAGTTCTGACTTTTTTCTCACAACTTCGAGTTTATACCTCACAATTCGGATTTTTTTTCTCCAAATTTTGAGATATAAACTTGCAATTGCAAGTTATAATGTCCAATTCTTATAATACTTTTTTTCGAAGTTTATCTGTTTCATTTGAAACTTACCAAACAATGTCTTTTTGTGAAATATTTTGTGCGAAAGTATGCTTGTGCTATCTAATCCTTCAGATAAACAATACTCGGTGTGATATTTCGTACTTATTGGTTCTTAGGCTTGACTTGAGTGTCCAAATACTTTTAGGAAGTCGTTGCAAAGCAAACAGACGAGATTAAGAACAGAAAAGTCAGTAAAACCATCTGAGCTCTCAGCATTGGCTCACCCCATCTCCCCCTCAAATTCTGCCGTCACCTCCACCTTGCGCTTTTGTGCAGAAGGAACGCTGCTCCATGTAAGCCCTTTTCACAGCTCCCGCTGAAGCCGGGGAGGGAGGGAAGAACCTGGCTGCGGTCTGGCCTTTGGCACTGAACATTTCTGGGCTCTTGTCACGAAAGGTTAAGCTCCTCTGCTCCTTTGTGAAGGCTGCCATTCAAGCGCCGGGGCTTTCTGGCGAGACGCCCTCCTGATAGCGCTCTGTTAACACACTCGTTCGCACATTCACACCCACGGCTCGAATCTGCACTCGCATTAGCGCTACCACAACAAAGTATTTACTCAAAACTTGCACAAACGCACTTCACACGCTCTCTACTTCTGCACCGCACACACACACACACACACGTGCGCTCCCACACACCTGCACCTGGACAGTGAATGAGGCAGTGGCAGGAAGCCAGGCTAGCAGCTCTGTGTAATTACTGCGCATTTCGTCTCCCCTTCCCTTTCTCCTCTGTTTCCCATCCACGCCATTTATCCGCTCAGCTTAACCAGTTATTAACCTGGCCTTAATCGCACCGTCCCACACCTCTCCATTTATTCATTCACACACGGCCCACACCCAACCGTCGTGGCATTGTCTGGCCTGACGGATCGGGCCTGTCCCTCGTTCCTCCGGTTGAATTTCGTGCGAGAAGATCGTGTTTTCGTGTGCTTATCGGTCACTGGCTTTGTCATCCTGTCAGAAAGATGGAAGGAAGGGCGCTGGTTAAAAAGACCCCGTCTTGTTTCCACCCAAACGCCTTTTATGGGGTCGCAGGTGACTGCCATGATACGTCAACGATTATACGCTTGGCTCTGCACAGGAAGTGGCAGTTTTCTGCCCTTCGTGATAATATAATATACATCTGCGAAGACCTCTGAAGACCTCTCACTCAACATGATGTGAAGTCCTCTTGAGATCCCAGTCGTATTTGATCAAGTGTTGTTTGTGTGGATATCAGCCGACTGTGGATGCGGTCAGGAGGTTATACTGTACCATCCAGTGAGCGTTGAATGAAAGGTCTGATCGTGAGGAGTTGCTAAATTTAATTAGTGACGCTACTACAAAACTTGTTTTGGTATCGCAAGTTTGCCGTTTTCAAAATGACGCAACTTTTCCAGGAACAAGCTTGTTTTTACAGCCAAGCGATGTGATAATCAGGTCCTTGGATATGATGTCCTTTCTGTTTAGTGTTGCATAGTGAATCAGTTCAAAACAAGAAGTCCGTTCTCTACATTTGGCGTCTTTTATTGCAATTTTTTTAGTGTGATCAGTGTGTATAACTGCTTGAGTGTTTTCTGGTTTTATTAGTTTATTAGTATTTGTGACCCTGGACCACAAAACCAGTCATAAGGGTCAGTTTTATGAAATTCAGATTTATACGTTATATGAAAGCTGAACAAATATTGATGTATGGTTTGTTAGGATAGGACAGTACTTGGCCGAGATACACCTGTTTGAAAATCTGGAATCTGAGGGTGCAAAAAAAATCAAAATATTAAGAAAATCACCTTTAAAGTTGTCCAAATGAAGTTCTTAGTTTTGATATATTTATGGTAGGAAATTTACAAAATATCTTCATGGAACATGATCTTTACTTAACATCCTAATGATTTTTGACATAAAAGAAATATATATTATATTTATTTATATATATATATATATATATATATATATATATATATATATATATATATATATATATATATATATATATATATATACACTTTATTCGCGATTAATCGCATCCAAAATAAAAGTTTTTGTTTACATAATATATGTGTGTGTACTGTGTATATGTACTATGTATATATAAATACACACACATACAGTATATAGTTTGAAAATATATATAAACATAACATATTTTTCTTAAAAATATCCATGCATGTGTGTATATTTATATATACATAATATACACAGTACACACACATATATTATGTTAACCAAAACCTTTATTTTGGATGCAATTAATCGTGATTACTCGTTGCATAGCGCTAAAATATATATATATTACATATATTTCTTAAATATATATATGTATGTGTGTATATTTGTATGTACATATAAATATACACAGTACACACACATATATTACATTAACCAAAACCTTTATTTTGGATGCGATTAATCGTTGCACAGCACCAAAAAAATATGATACATATGTTTTTTTTAATATATACATGTGTGTGTGTATATTTGTATGTACATAGAAATATACACAGTACACACACATTTATTATGTAAGTACAAACGTTTATTTTGATTGCGATTAATCGCGATTAATCGATTTGACAGCACTAATGCAAAGCAAATTTGATCATTGAACATAATCTTAATGTCCTAATGATTTTTGGCATAAAATAACATTTTGAATAAAAAATATAATTTTAGTCTGTTTAATTTAATTATCCTTAAGTCGTTGTTGTTTTTGTTTTTAGTGAGGGATAAATCTGGTGTATATCAAATGATATATAGATTGGCAATCAAAAGTTTGGGGTCGGTAAGATTTTTTTAAGGTTTTTGAAACAACTCTCTTATGTTCAATAAGGCTGCATTTAAAAATACAGTAAAAACTCTAATAATGTGAAATATTATTACGATTTAAAATAACTATTTTCTGTTTTAATATGTTTTAAAATGTAATTTATTCCTGTGATGCAAAGCTGATTTTTCAGCAGCCGTTATTCCAGTCTTCAGTGTCACATGGTTCTTCAGAAATCGGTCTAATATGCTGATTTGCTGCTTATTATCAGTGTTAAAAACATTTGTGCTGTTTAATATTTTACTGAAAACCATGATACATTTTTGAGGGTTCTTTGTGGGAAAAAGGCTATTTTTCATGTAGACCTGTTAAATTACGAGTAGGTTGTAGTTTGGGAAGCCACACTGTAGTTAATACGCTAATACTGTCATTGGACCTTCATTCGGTCATATGACCAACACACATCTCACAGGAAGAGAGGCCTGACAAGAACCGGAGGTTGATGTTCGGTTGTCTCTTTGCACTCTAATATAAAAGGGGGTTTTCCAACATTCAAGCCCTCAAGCTACATCAGCCCTTGAGTCATGGGTGGGAAACGTGTCACAGCAATTACAGCACTATTAGGACATTTTTTTCCTGTTTTAACAGCCCCAGTGTGAATAGAAATGTTTTCCACAGGTAAAAGGATTGCTTTTAACAGGGTTTAAGTGTCGCAGGTGCTTTTTGGTACTTGTATTTTTTTATTTTTTTATTTTAAATAAGTGTACATGTGTTTTTAGTTTTTTAAAGCATTTTGTCAAACATCATTCAGCAGGCTGAGATGGTGGTGGTGGCTTTCAGCGTGTCGATATTTGGAAAATACTTTAAATTAAAGGTGTACTAAGTCATTTTTTGTTTAGTCTTTGCTGCCTGATGCGACTGTGCAATACAACTTCATACTAACACAATTGTCATGAATGCAGCAGCATATAAAAGCAAAGAATTTTAGATAATGTCATTGCAGAAATACCAGCTGGTATTTATTAATTATAATCTCTTCTTGGTCAATTGTAACCCTGGACCACAAAACCAGTCTTAAGTAGCATGGGTATATTTGTAGCAATAGCCAAAAATACACTGTATGGGTCAAAATAATCAATTTTTCTTTTATGCCAAAAGTCATTAGTAAGCATTTCATGTTCCATGTAGATTTTTTGTAAATTTCCTACTGTAAATATAACAAAATTTAAGTTTTGATTAGTAATATGCATTGCTAAGAACTTCATTTGGACAATTTTACAGGCAATTTTCGCGATATTGTTTTTTTGCACCCTCAGATTCCAGATTTTCAAATAGTTGTATCTCAACCAAATATTGTCCTGTCCTAACAAACCACCCCATCAATGGAAAGCTTATTTATTCAGCTTTCAGGTGATTTATAAAAAATTTTCAAAAAAATTGACCCTTATGACTGGTTTTGTTGGCCAGGGTCACAATTAACAAGAAAAGAATATACAATAAAGACCCTTTCACACCAAGAAGGATATCACCATTATGAGCATATACTGCAGATTTTGGTACAATAAGATATATAGTATTTAGAATAAAGTATTAGAATAAACTGGTCATATGATCTCAAAATGCCCCCCACTATGAGGTGGACCCACCCTTATGTAGAATAAAACCGCTTTTACTCAGCCACTGATTTGACTGATGTTGTGTCGAAAATATTGTCCAATTTCTTTAGATGAAAAATGGTTCACTTAGTACACCTTTATGAAACTAAAGTTTGAATGACTCATTATTAATCATCAGCATGTTTTTTGGCCAAATTTGCTTTGCATTAGTGCTGTCAAATCGATTAATCACAATTAATCGCATTTGAAATAAAAGTTTGTGTTTACATAATATATGTGTGTTTACTGTGTATATTTATATGTACACACAAATATACACACATACATGTATATATTTAAGAAATATATGTGCTATATATTTTAGTGCTGTGCAACAATTAATCGTGATTAATCGCATCCGAAATAAAGGTTTTGGTTAACATAATATATGTGTGTGTACTGTGTATTTTTATATGTACAAGCAAATATACATACATACATGTATATATTTAAGAAATATATGCAATATATATATATATACACACACATTCGTGCTGTGCAACGAGTAATCATGATTAATTGCATCCAAAATAAAGGTTTTGGTTACCATAATATATGTGTGTGTACTGTGTATATTATGTGTATATATAAATATATACTGTATGTGTGTGTATTTATATAAACATAGTACATATACACAGTACACACACACAGTACATATATTATGTAAACAAAAACTTTTATTTTGGATGTGATTAATCGCAATTAATCATTGCACAGCTCTAATATTTGTACTAATATGCTAATATATAGAACTAATATATGTAACATAATAATATACTTATATATATGTGACCCTGGACCACAAAACCAGTTGTAAGTAGCACAGGTATATTTGTAGCAATAGTCAACAATACATTGTATGAGTCAAAATTTTTCGTTTATGTAAAAAATTATTAGGATATTAAGTAAAGATCATGTTCCATGAAGATATTTTGTAAATTTCCTACTGTTAATATATCAAAACTTTTTGATTAGTAATATGCATTGCTAAAAACTTATTTTGGACAATTTTAAAGGCGATTTTCTCAATATTTAGATTGTTTTGTACCCTCAAAGTCCAGATATTCAAATAGTTGTATCTCGGCCAAATATTGTTCTTTTCAAAAAAATGGACCCTTATGACTGGTTTTGTGGTCCAGGGTCACATATATATATATATATATATATATATATATATATATATATATATATATATAATAATACACTAGTATATGTAAGCTTATTTTGTACACGATTAATCGATTTGACAGCACTTCTTTGCATCAAAAAAAATGAAATAACTCAGGATGAATAAATCTTATAACCATATTGACTTTGAATCTGTCACTCTCAACAGAAACCTGGTATGGATCTAGCAGACACCTACATCACCTTTGTACGACAGAACCAGGATATTCTGCGAGACCGCGTGAGCGACGAGATGTACACCGAGAAAATCTTCGACGTAAGTTCCTACCAGTCAAAGAACACACTATAAATGCAATCCCGTTTCACTCCGCTACTTTAAACACCGTAGCTACAGAAATGTTTCATATTAAGTCTACAGATCAATGCAAAGCCAGCAGAATTACTTCAAGCAAGTGCCAATGAATGTGAATGAACATTCCAACATCTCATTCTATTCCTTTTTATATCCATCTCGGTTCTTTTCCAACGGCGTTCCCGCCGTATCTCCTCAGCTGTGGGTATTGTAAAGCCGAGGCCGAGGGAGGTGAAAAGGGGTGGGGAAAGTTTTTGTAAGAAGAGGCAATGAGGCCTCACCAAGAGCACTCATCAGCCCACTGTGACCACTTCCAGTGCCTGAGCACTCACCCGGGGCTCCTGTTGACCTGTTTACTCTCAAACAACGTCGAGAGAGAGGTACAAGGCGCAAACGCGTACATCTCGCTCCTTAATATTGTTTAGAACACACTGCTCATCCTTCCGAGCCGCTTTCAGAGGCAGCAGATCTATAGAGCGGCACAAACAGATTGCCTTCGAAAACTTTCTATTCCGAGCCAGATTGGAGAGATGCAGCGTTTGATGTCTTCTCTTGATTTATTAGACCTTTGCCGAGGCCGCCGATGGAGACAGGCAGGCGGGATAGAGGTGCCCTGCACACCAGCAGCCCCTAATGTGTGTCACATGTTCACAGTCATGCACCGAGAGCGAGTCGAGAGAAGGGTCGGCGTGTGTCACCGCGGAAGCTTCCTCATCTAGCAGCCTTACGAATCCGTCTGTTTCAAAACATTTAATCTAATTCGTATCTCTGGATGGCGAAAAGTTTGAGCGTGAATATATTTGAGCGTCTCTCCTTAAGGACGAGCCGCGTACCGTTCAGTGTTGTCGAAGGCGCTTGAGGAAATCAAAAAATCAGGCGCCGCATGCCCTTGCAGGCTGTGGTCTGTTTGTCCGGGGCGCTAAATCACTGTGATTAGCGGAGCGATGAGGTTTGCACGGCGAGGGGCCGCGGCCCTCAGCCTGGTCACAGGTGCGGAGGCTGCCCTCCCATGCCTCCCTAATGAACCAGACAAGTGGACACTTAAGCGTGTGATTACCGACGGAGATTCGTCTGATATGAAGAAATGCGTTGCCATTCTTTCACCTCCAACAATTAGGGCTCAGTCATCTGTTTCCCAACCAGCCTAAGTGCTTCAATTAAGTGGCGTCTCATCTTTCCGTTTCGCCCGCTTTTTTTGTTAACGGCAGGAGCGGACTTTGCTGATTACTGGTGTGCTGTTTGGACTCATTTACGCGCCTGTAAAGCCTGACGTTAAATTACATGGATAGCTCTATGCAAACGGGCCTAAGTGATGTATTTTGCCTGTAAACACGATGCGGTCTTGCTTCCACGCGTGCGTGGAAGCACATTTTAAGCGCTTGGACAATCAAATCTCAGTCTTTTTAACTTTTGTCGACGTGAGCTAATGATTTCCGAAATGAAATCACTGTGCTAAACGCAAACACAAGCTGGTGTCAGAGGTTCTTGCGCAAAACCGATTCACCGTCTGATCGCTGCTGATTAAAGAACCGTCGCCTCTTATTGAAAAGACCGGTAATTATATAAGGTGTCCTCGCGTGAAGTAATACGCGAACTAAAGGTGTTTTGGAGTGCAAGGTGACCCCTTCATACGGAGATTCAAGTGTTAGCCCTGTAATTAGTAGGTTCGCTATCTTTAAGTTTTTTATTATGTGCGAACGCGACCTCAGATGATACTTGGGGCACGAGAAGATACTTGCTGTAAAGTTCAGTAATGAGAAATGAAGTAATGACTCCTAATGAACATTTAATACGTTGAAAAGGTAATCGACGGTTTCTTGCTGGTTCTTTGCACACACACAAAACACAAAGCTCGAGGTGTAATGAAAGTTATTTTTTAGGAGCTCCAAATTCAGAGCGCGGATGTGAAATTTTCAAGGCGTAATCGAACAAGAAAAACCCACATAAAGGGAACTTTTGACATTAACCAAAAGCAGCTTTTTCTTTGACGCCCCGTGTAGGTCACGTCTTTTATTTGCTTAAAGTGCTGAGGGTTTTTGTGCATTACATTTACGTCCAATTCAAGGTTTATCTCTCTCTTTCTCGCATGCACAGCAATGGTACAACTCTTTGATGAAGGCGGTGTGCGCCTGGCTGACGGACAGACTCGACCAGCAGCTGCATGTTTACCAACTCAAAACTCTCATCAAGATTGTCAAGGTAAAAAAAGAATACGGCGTGAAGAAGTTTTTGTTCGAAACTCTGTTGATGCTAATTGACCATGACAAGAGTGTCAAGTTCAGCTTGGCTGCACAACGAATTCCATTACCATGAGAATGAGAGATTAATTAGTACACGAGTGCCGTTTCAGGCGGATCCTGATGTACGAGAAGTCAAAAAGTAAAATCGACGTGTCCTTAAACTATCTCATTGTTCTCCGTGCTTGTTTTGGCTCTTTATTTGCAGAAGTCGTACCGTGACTTCAGGCTGCAGGGCGTGTTGGACGGCACGTTGAACAACAAGAGCTACGAGACCATTTACAACCGGCTCACTATCGAGGAAGCCACGGCGGCCGTGTCGGCCGCGGACGGTCTGCAGGGCATTACCATGAGGGACAGCGATGAAGAGGAGGGTTAACGTCCCACCTACTGGACGGTCATAGACTTGATACGAAGAGGTCGGATACCAGCTCTCTTGATTGGAGCTCACGCTTCATGCTCCCCAGCCAGTGCTACACTGCCCTCTTGTCTAAGCCGATGTCACCACGCTTGTATAAAACTCGCATTGGCCACTTACAGACAGCTAAAGTGTCTCTGTCGTTCTGTATTTGATGTGCAGTGATACGGTGGCTCATCGCAAGGCGAGCTCGAATAGCGGGAAGCACTTGTAGGCACAAATTTACCCACAAAGAATCAGCTGATGATTTCTAAGTGTATCATAGACACGACGTACGGAATCAAAGCTAGAAATACAGAGCGTGAGGGAAGTAGCGTCTGCTTATGTGCTGCTTTTTTTTTTTTTTTTTTGCATCAGCTTCGGATCCTCAGGCCAAAGCTCCAGATATGGTGGATGAAATGCTAGCTGTTCACTGTTTATTCGATGAAGTCGTGACACTGTTTCACTCAATAGCTATGAATTCACATTCAGAATCTTCTGTAGAAGTAACCGTTGAGTCATGTATAGTATGCTGTCAATGTCCAATGTTTCAGATGAAAGAAAATGTCACTGGATTTTAACAAGAGATGTATATTTCTATTGTCTTTGTGCACCTGAGATTGCCCAGGTGTTTTAAGTGTTACAAATAAAGTGTTTTTAATGTCACTTCTCAGGTCTTTTTTTGTTTTGCATGAAATTATTAAATATGACACACATGGAGGCTCTGTGCTTATTTATGAAACATTTAAAAATGTGTTTAAACATTATGCTTTTTGAAGGGCATTTAAAAACATGTGTATCATTATTATATTGACATTTTTATGTTTTAAAATATTTATCATATTATGTGTCACATAACATTTTAGGTAAGTGGAAATTATGTTCATTAACCAAGGAATAAGTAACACTCTTAAAACATTTATTGATGCTTAAATATGATCTTACATATTCAACATTTTTATTTTATTTAGATTTCGTTTCAGCCACTTTTAAAAAATCATGACAGCTGTTGGTCTCGGTATCAAATCCATTTAGTCTGCGGTTTTCTGTATGTTCATTTCAGTATCACTTTATTAAACAATTAAAAAATAAAGAAATGGAATTCTATTCATAGCAACGCATTCCTAAAATACCTTACCATACAACAACTTTAACTCCATTATTTTTAGACGTCTACACTAAATAAGACTCGGGTCATAAAAATAGTACGAGTTAAAAAATATTTTTAAATTATAATTTTGCTAAAACGTCAAATGAGACATAAAAAACAGACTGTTAAAGCTAAAACATGACACATTTACCTAATGTAACTGTTTATCACTTGCTGTTTAAATCTGATATATTAAACGACGTTTTATTTGAACTGCATTTAAAATGATTTGAATTCGTCGTCTATTTTGGGGGTTTACTGCGATAATTTCGTTTCAGCCTTCCAGTCTACAGACCTTGAAGAAATACTCTGCTATTATTAGTTTTCCATAAATATGAGGTTAAAAATGTCAAGGCTTCGGTATCGGAACTAAATCGCAATTTCTGTCATCGAATGCTAATTATATTTCTTACTGAAATGTATTTTTCACTATAGTGCAGCGAAAATAGACGATGGTCATTATATGCGTTTTATCATTTTACAAAGTCATATGAGATAACTAATAATTGCACTTTTAATAAAAACTCTCTCAAAATCAGCTAAACCTTAGATATATTTCTTACATTCAGATCACCGCTTGATTGCGCGTAGCTTTATATTTAATACGGTCGCCAAAAAAAAAACAAAAAAACATGACATTCCTGAAATAAAAAAAAAACATTAAGCAAAACGAAACATTTTAAGACGCATTGTGCCTTGATATCATTACAGAGGATTTCTTTTTTCGTTCTGCCTTCGCCTAGCTGAGGAAATCTGAGGAGCAGCATATGACAACAGTGAGGCGACTGCTTATTATGTGAAAAGCTCCAAATTGCAGGTTATTTGACACCCATCTGCTTCCAATTGAACAGCAGTCAAAATTAGCAATGTTCTAAATTCGCCCTGAAAACACAAACATTATCATTTTAGCGCATTTATCTTACTGCTAAGCGTCAATAGCCGTTGTATAAAAAGAGATATTACAAAGTATTTGAGAATAAATAAATAATTATTTTAAAGCCACGAAATGTCATTGACGCACTCATTTTCCATATATATGTTACCTTTTAAACCGAATAATCCTTCACGAAAAAAGTCTTCGCATCGCATCAGTGTCAATTGTATTTCACACCGAGCTGCCACTTTTCATTTCTGCTTTTGCTGGCGGACTGACTGTAACGCGCTCGACTCTCTCTCTCACTCTCTCTCATGGCATGATCTCAGCTCCTTGGAGGCGTTTTGCTGTTAATATCTCTCGTTTGGCGCACAATTCCCAGATGAATGTCCTCACGAGTTTGCGTTTGGAAACGAAGGTCGTCTGATGCGAAATTTAGCTTTTCATTATCGTTTTATCTGTGTGTGAGGCCTGATGGAAAACCATCGAATGGTCGCGTTAAGTTTCACTAATTAGACGCAAATAATTATTTTATTATATTTCACATTAAACTGTATGTAGACATAATAGGGGAACAATCTGTGAATTCATTGTAGGCTGAATCAGATAACAGGTGCTGCTGGAATCGACTGTGGAGACTGGGAAGTGTTGTAACACGGGGTGAGCTGTAACACCAACAGTTTAACCAATTAAAATTAACTACAGGGGTAAAATTACGATCATACGTGACCAACAGCCCCCTGAGGTGACATTATATGATTTAGTATTAAAAAACGAAACGAACAGAACAATATGCTACATTTGTCTGTGAATTTAAAACATACTGTTTTAAGTTTACGTCAATACTGTTGTGTTAATACTAAAAAAAAAAAAAGAGACAAAAAAAGCTGGGTTAAACATAGCTCAGCGCAGGGTGAAAAATGGACAATGTCTTGTTTGATTTAACTGAACTGTTGTTGAAAAATTGCTATATGGCTGGCTTAAAATGACCCAAAAATTAAAAAATTAAAAAATCAGACACTAGAGGCATCAGCAATAATCAAAAGGTGAACATTTATTAATAAGCAATTTTAAAAAATGGTTACTAATTATTATTTATACAACATATTAATACATTTTAATTTCCAATCTATTTGGGTTCATTTCAAGCAAGAAATACACTAATTTTTAAGCAATAGTTGAGTTAAAACTACCCAGAAGGCTGGGTTCAACATTTAACCCAACCTCTGTGTCGAAACCCATTAGCTGGGTTTGTCCATGTTATTATTTAATTATTATTTATCAAACTTATTAATAAATGTTCATCTACTGAACATATTAATAAACGTTATTTTCTAACCTATTTTGGGTTCATTTTAAGCAAGAAATACAGTAATTTTTAAGCAGTAGTTGAGTTAAATAAAACTACCCAGAAGACTGTTAGACATTTAACCCAACCGCTGGCTCAAAACAACCCAGTCGTTGGGTTTGTCCATATTTCACCCAGCATTATAGTGTAGGCTATTATATGTATTTGTTCCAATTTTTTTTATTTGCCGTTTCGAATTAAAATATGTCATATATATTTTTGTTGTAAATGAAAATGTTCAAGTAAATTTGATTAGGCTACCACGTTTATGTTTTGTTTTTTTTTTCTGCTAGAATTACAAATCACGGTTTTACGGTTTGTAACAAACGTTTAAGGGGAAACGTTGTAGATTTGCATCTGATAAATACACCCAGAAAACACTGACATTTAAACATAATCGCTAAATCCAAATATCGTGTCCATTCAGTGTTATTCAGCCTCAATTTGTGTTCGCTTTACTTCACTCGTGACAAAAGAAATAACACAGTTTAAGTCCTAAACAAAGTATGTTGTTATAATATCGCCTTCCAGTCCAGCCCAGAAGAAAAAAAAACGTGCGAAAATGCGGTTTCAAATCAGGTAATTCAAGAGTTTTCATATGTCAAATGTTGACAAACATGACGCGAGGTACAATGATGTCACAGCGAGGCGCTAGGGGACCGGAGATTCGCCCAGCGCTTTACAGTGCTAATAAAGAGCACCTTCTTGAGTTAGTCACCCACAGCAGTGTGTAGGACAAGTGCAGGGAGAGAGAGGAAAAAAGCCGCTGTAGTGATTGATATAACTAAATCGAGCATCTGGGCTGCTTTACGCGTCTTTGACGTGCGCGCGTGGTGAGCCCTGAGTTGCGCTATTGACAAAACACTCTTTATTGAGCAATCCGGGGCGGACATAAGTGCTGATTGTCCGCAATTGACAAGCGGCAGAGCAGCCAGGGGGGCCTTTGCGCTTGATGATGTCTTTTCTTGCGGGTCACTGAGAGGAATCAAACTTATCTACAAAAGGAGGACTCAGGTACAGGTGCTGCGCTCAAGTCATGGACAGCGCGCTGTACCACTCAGCGGGAATATTCGGCGCCCCTTCGGCTTCGACGGGAGGAAGCATGATCGCGAGTTCCAAACCTCTCGCTTTTTCGATCGAAAGGATTATGGCCAGGACGCCCGAACCAAAGTCGATACCGTTCCCGAACTTGTTCCACGCTCCCGTGGGGAAAGCGGAGCCCAAGCAGTCTCCCGCGCCGCTGCACTGCATGATCCCCCTCATGCCGCTCGCCTGCGAGCCGCCTCATAAACTTCACGTCAATGGATTAGAGCACCCTGACGCTTTTCCCTACAACGCAAACGAGCTGCTGAGCCTCGGCTTGAATTACAAGAACGAACAGCAAGACGCGACGACCCCGTCGGCCATAGGACAGTACAAACTCTTCCGGCCGCGCGTCGTCAACCAGTCGTCGTTCCACGCCATGGGCGCTGCCGTCTGTTACCTGAACTGCGGGGAAACCGCGTGTCCGCCTCACGCGGGTCTGGTGAACCTGCACCCAATGGCGTCGTATCTTCTCAACACACCGCTGCACGCCCGTCAGAAGAGCCTGTTCTCCTCGGAGAAGAGCAAACCGGGCGCCGCGGCGGACAGGTGTCCCCCTCCCGGCGTGTCTTTTAAGGAGCTTTCTCACTCTCACCTCCACCATTACATGAAGGAGAGCGCGCACATCTTGTCGGAGAAGTTGTTCAAGAACTCCGCGGCCAAACTAAACAGCGGCTCTCCTCAAACCAAACCAAAGGTGTTCACCTGTGAAGTTTGTGGCAAGGTGAGACGAGCGAGATCGATCTTCTGTTTTAGCACACATTGCATCCACCTTTTTTTTAACGCAGTTTGCAATTTTCAGGTGTTCAACGCGCACTATAATTTAACGCGTCACATGCCGGTTCACACGGGCGCCAGACCGTTCGTCTGCAAAGTGTGCGGCAAAGGGTTCAGACAAGCGAGCACCCTGTGTCGCCATAAAATCATCCACACTCAGGTAATTATGCGCCGATTTTACAAATGACTATTCAAATCATATTTCTGCTGATGGTGTAATATCTCAAATCACTTTGTTAACATACACCAAAAAAGCTGTAGGTGTAAAAACTAATTTCATTTGCCTTTGAATGTCACAGTTACAAAAAAAAAAAACGATGAGTAACACATCGAATTAAATGTGAAATGGTATTTTCTTGTAAATAGCGGTTTTATTTACATTTAAGCTGTAATACTAATTTGTAATTCCGTTATATTTCATTTATTGGTAAATATAGTCCTATATATAATACATGTATTGTTTTTTGTTTTTTTTTTATAAAAGAAAATTATAATTCAGAATTCATAAATGTCTGCTTTAAGCAATTTTCAAGTAAAAAAACTTAAATCACTTAAAGAGTAAAATCATGGAATAAAAGGAGGCATGCTGTTTTAGATTTTCTTTGTCTCCATTGTAAGATTTATTTCTTAAGTTTTTGGATTTTGTTTCATGACGAATCAATGGTTTAAGTTTTAAAAAAATATGCAAGTTAAAATAATTATATAATAACGAAAAAAATAGCTATTCATCTAATAATAATAATAATAATAATAATAATAATGAAATCACTTCAGATTCATTCGGACTAATTTCTGTTTATCAGATATCATAGAAATTTTTTGTTAAAGTAAAATAAAATGTTTTTTTGAGTCAGTATCAGCTTTGGCTTTATTTTGTGTCATAACGTTTTTCTTTCGCCATTTGTTTGCAGGAAAAACCGCATAAATGCAACCAATGTGGCAAAGCTTTCAACCGAAGTTCAACTCTCAACACTCACACACGAATTCACGCAGGATACAAACCCTTCATTTGTGAATTCTGCGGCAAAGGATTTCATCAAAAAGGTAGCTGTTCTAAAAGGGATTTTATATTTTTATATATTCATCGTGTAATTTAAAGCCAACAATACATATACGCAGAACGATAGATATATTGTTTTTGTGGCATGTTTTTTGGGACTGGTTTCTCACATTAGTGTTTTGTTTTCAAGGAAACTACAAGAATCACAAACTGACCCACAGCGGAGAAAAACAGTTCAAGTGCAATATCTGCAACAAAGCCTTCCACCAGGTGTACAACCTCACGTTTCACATGCACACGCACAACGACAAGAAGCCTTTCACCTGTCCGACATGCGGCAAGGGTTTCTGCAGAAACTTTGATCTTAAGAAACACATTAGGAAACTTCACGACATTTCCCCAGGACCCCACTCACCATCGACACCAACTGCGAACCTGGAGGCGCAGTAAATCTCCTCTGCGTCCCGGGTGAAAATGCTTCGGGAAAAAAAAAAATCTGATCGCGCATGCAACGTTTTATTTTTTTAAATGTATTTTTATTATTATTTGTATGATTTTGAGCGACCGCCATCATTGTTGAAGCTCGTCTGTGAATGGTAGATGATTACATGATTCTTTTTACTCTCAGGGTAACGACAGTCTTATTTATTTGAAACTGTACTGTTGTCATTAACTTAAAGAGAGTAATCGAAACCCGTATATGGAACATTCATTCTCGTGCCCGCTGTGTATTTTAAACCCCATTTTATATGTTTATTATTTATACGGTACGGTTCTTTGTATTAGCTATACTGTTTGCCAACTGTAAACGTTTTGTTAAATCAATGTGAATATATATGCAAGGTTTGTTGTAAATTTCCAATGACATCTGATCCGTCAAAAAGATTATAAAACATATGATAAAGGGGGTAGGGAATCAAAATAAATAAAACATATCTTATACTATATATACATTTTTTTTTCCTCTGTGAATACAAGCACACTGCGTTTTTTAAGACGCATGTCTTAAAAAAAAATCAGAGAGATCGAGACTATATAAATATGCCAAGGGAGAGTTTCGGCGTCAAGCAATATCCATTAAGGTCTATGCAGTGACGGATATTTCGTATTTCAGTTTAATTAAAATCTAAATTCCATAATCAGTATCATAATTCTGGTACTCTTTATTGGCACTAATAGAATTGCAACAATATGTAGGCTATCTGTAGACGCTGTGCGCACATTATGAAGAGAAAAGGCCCCCTCTGGTGGACGAAACTAAAATGGGAAATATTCTCTAAAATATAAAGTCTCTACAACCAGTAGCGTAAATATAAATTTACTGTATGGGAAAGAGGCCATTGCAACAATAATGGTACTAAACAGGTGCTGAGACTATTTTGCGTTTAACGTATAAAACGTTGCCAAAGACCAGGAGCAACTAGTCATTTTTAAAACGGTTTTAAAAAGATTTTAAATTTCATGTATTAATAATGTGTTAAAAATAAGCTTGTATTAGTGAGGATTTATTATAGATGTATACTATAGATGCCAATGATTTGGTTTAAATCGTTTAATAAATAGATTTCGATGCGTTGTGGGAATGGGGTGGGGCCATAAAGTATTTCAGCACCACAAGACTGAACAGCTCCCAATATTATATTATCTAAATATTCTCTAAAATGGTTTTAAAAAGACGTGCAAGGCAACACAGTATTGATATTCATCTTTGTATTCTTCTTATCCAATTATTTGCAAAAATGGAACACATTCAAATCCAATTAAAACTTTTTGTCAATTTTTGTAAAACGTCAGTTACTATTATCATCATTTTGGGTTTTTATACTGTAAGACGACTTAAGGAAGGCTCCCATCCTAAAAAGAATTAGGCCTATTTAAAAAATGTCTTGCATTTATTTGCATACTGAATTTTGATTGGTCTTTCTGTCCTAAATCTTTGTTTTCTACATGTACTCCGTGTCGTGTTATATGTTGATTCTCGATCACAGCCGTCAGAAAACGACTGTAAAATTGTATTTACACCTAACAAATGACTAATACTTTTTGAATTTTAGGTGAAAAACTGATAGTCTTTGCACCCTGGCCAATCTGGTTTCTATGAAAGCCCGTTTCCGCCACTGAATTAAAAAAAAAAATAGAAAAAGGTAATTGCGACTTTTTATCTTACAATTATGACTTTTTTTTGTCAGAATTGTCATTTTATATCTCTCAATTATGACTTTTTTCTCAGCAATGCCAGTTTATAGCTCGCAATTGTGACTTTCTTTCTCTCAGAGTTGCGAGTTTATATCTCGCAATTCTGACTTCACAACACGCAATTGCCAGTTAAGTCACATATCAGAGAACATTTCAGTGTTTTTTTCCTCAAAACTGGACTTTATAACTCGCAATTGCGAGATAATATCTCACAATTCTGAGAAAGAAAGTCAGAATTGCCTGAAAAAAAGTCAGAATTGCAAGATCAAACTCGCATTGCGAGAAAAAAACTCAGAATTGTAAATTTTTAATTTGCAGTTCTGACTTTATAACTCACAACTGCGAGTTTATATCATGCAATTCTAAGAAAAAAGTCAGAATTGCTTGTTTATATATCAAAATTGCTAGTTTATTTTTCACAATTGCGAGTTTATATCTTACAATTCTGAGGAGAAAAAATCATTTTATATTATATCATATTATTGGCCAGTTTAAAATTGTAAAACCAGCAAGCCAGACCAGGTTGGTAGGCCAGTTAAAACAACGTTAATCTGGTTTGAAGTGTTTTTTCCGCCAGGAGTATTTTGAAATGCGTCTTATTTCCTTCAAGAACTTCAAATCTAGTTAACACGAACAGTCTGTTGTGGTTTTAATAACAACATCGCGGAATATTTTTATGAACTTGGAGAAAGAAGAAACACAAAACTGAAAGAACATTTTACCTCATCATCTCTCCTTGCGACCACAGTATTTGTAGAAGCGCGCGAAAGGGGAGGGGTCTGTTTCCTCACGCTGCTTAGTCATAAAGCTGCGACGCGACGTCAAGGGCACGCAAGGAGGCAGATCCGCGGTCTGAGTCGGGATTGGTAGGAACTAATCCAGGGCTCAGATTACTTCACTGAAGTGGAGACGCATTCCAGGCAGAAACAAGTATCTGTACTGTAATCTATACCGCATGGATAGGTTTAGTTAGCGCCACATTATTTGCCTGAGGTCTTGAAACAGGTCAATCCCCTGGCGTTGTTCTTTCGTCATTCACGTTTATGCGACACAGTTGCTCATAAGAGGTGCGGCTACTGTTTATATATAAACCTCCTGTGCCTTTCACACCACGTTAATGTGATTATTCAGCCGGTGCCACGCTATAGGTACTAGGAAGCTGCTTAAATCTAAAGGTACAGGTATGTATCAGAAAAAACTCAACATGCAGTCAGACACTTGTTGCTTATGAGCTGCAGGAAGTCAAATATCTTAGTAACTGTGAGATTTTGAATCATATGCCTGCGTGTTTATTTCTCACAGTGGTTTTCAGGTTGGGATATGTTGTCACATGAGGTTTATATGTTTGGGTTTCTTTAAATCGTTTTATGTTGTTTTAAATAGCCTACTAATATATTTTAAATAACTATTTATTTTTAAAAACATTTTAAATGCGTTTTTTTTTTTTGGATTTATCTGAAAATTGTATTCTTAAAGCAAGTTCCCATTGTGAAAGCTTAGTGTTACAACTTGCCCCATTGGGTAATAACAGTGAATATGTTTAGTAGCTGCTTTTCTTTCTTTCTTTACTTACAGTTCAGTGTCTGACTGTACAAAAGTCAGACTTTTAAAAAACAGAAATATTCATGAAAAGTGTGACAGCTAGCCCCGGTTTATATACATGCATGTTCTTTGCAGTGGTACTAACATTAAAATGATCAAGTGTTTTTTTGACAGCTTGGTGTGCAATGCATTACAGTCATTTTTTCCTAAAGAATGCAAACCACATTCCAGGTACTGTCATTTAACTGCTGGTTTCATGTGTTCTTATGTGACCCTGGACCACAAAACCAGTCTTAAGTAGCACGGGTATATTTGTAGCAGTAGCCAAAAATACATTATATGGGTCAGAATTATTCATTTTTCCTTTATGCCAAAAATCATTAGAATATAAAGTAAAGATCATGCTCCATGATGATATTTTGTAAATTTCCTACCATAAATATATCAAAATTTAATTTTTGATTAATAATATGCATTGCTAAGAATTTAATTTGCACAACTTTAAAGGCGTTTTTTCTCAATATTTTAATTTTTATTTGTACCCTCAGATTCCAGATTTTCAAATAGTTGTATCTCAGCCAAATATTGTCCTATCCTAACCATACATCTATGGAAAGCTTATTTATTCAGCTTTCATATGATGTATAAATCTCAGTTTCAAAGAATGGACCTTTATGACTGGTTTTGTGGTCCAGGGTCACATATGACATTTGCTTCTCTTTGAACTGACCTTTTTAAAGAGTACAATTACAGCATGTACAAAAATAATGCATTAGTTGTTGCTAGTTTTGTATAATTCATTTTTAAAATAAAAAATAATGTTAAAATATATTTCAATAACGTTATGTCAGATACTAAGATGTTTCACTTATTTATTTATTTTCAATTTATATTTATTTTAAGCCATTTGAAATGACAACAAAACTGACTTGACTTGGTTCAAATGCAGTCCTCTCCTTTGCAAGCCATAGTCTGGGTTTCTGGGAATGCTTTTTTGTGCTTCTATCACTCTCAGCATTCCTCAAGTGTGATTTTCAGATGTGTGTAGTTGTTGTAACCTGTGTTGTAACCTGTTTTGGAATCTGGTCCAGTCATGCTGCGTCTCTTGAGGAGCAAGGGCCGAGGGTTTAGGGGCTGTGTGTGCTGTCAGCAGAGGGCTCAGCATCAACTTCATCACCAGCGGAAACCCAAGAGCGTCATAGCCATCCGCCGCGAGGATGTCAACGTGTGGGAGAGACGCGCACCTCTGGCACCACGACACGTCAGGGAGATCACAGCAGCTGGACACAAGGTGCTCGTGCAGCCCTCCAACAGACGGGCCATCCACGACAGAGTGAGTAGTGCATATTATTATAATTTGTTGGTGGGTTGCAATAAATTGATGAAAAGTGACAGTAAATACATTTACATTAAATGTTTCAAAAGAGATCTACTGTAAATAAATGCTGTTCTTTCTAAGAATCCTAAAAAAAATATGTTTCCCCCAAAAAGTATAAAGCAGCACAACTGTTTTTAACATTTATAAGAATAAGAAATGTTTCTTGAGCAGCAAATCAGCATATTATAGTGATTTCTGATGGATCATTTGACACTAAAGACTGGCATAAAGCTGATGAAAAATCAGCTTTGAAATCACAGGAATAATTATATTTTCAGTTATATTCAAATAGATGAACTTGTAATAATATTTTAAAATATTACTGATTTCACTAGGTTTTTAATCAAGTATGCTGCTGTTCAAAAGTTTGTGGATTTTTATCATCTTTTAAAGAAGTCTTTTCTGCTCACCAAGGTTGTTTATTTGATCAAAAGTACAGAAAAAAACTAATATTGTGAAATATTATTAATATTTAAAATAACTGTTTTCTATTTTCTAGTTTTCTAGTTTCTAGTTTTCGAACGTTCAACATGATTTCAGAAACAACAGATTACAGTGCCAGATTGCATCTTATTTAACAGAAACGAATGTTTCATTAGCATTATATCGTCCGTGCTGCAAGATGTTCAAAAAAGTGGTGGGGACATGTCCCACTCGTCCCACTTTAAAATATAATTTATTCCTGTGATGCAAATTTGAAATTTCTTCAGTCATTTCTCCAGTCTTCATTTTCACATGATCCTTCAGAAATCTTTTTAATATGCTGATTTATTATCAATGTTTGTTAATATTTTTTATAGAAACCTGCGAAGCCTTTTTTAAGGTTTCTTTGATGAATAAAAAATAAAAAAGAATAGCATTTATTCAAAAAAGAAAAACAATATAACAATCACTTTTTTTTTAAATCAATTTAACACATCCTTGCTAAATAAAAATATGAATTTCTTTCAAAAAAAGAAAGGAAAAAAATGACTGACCCCAAAATTTTAAACAGTAGTGTATACTGTTACAAAACATTTATATTTCGAAAAAATGCTGTTCTTTTTAACTTTTTTTGAAAAAGTATCACATTTCCAAAAAAAATAAAAATAAAAATAAAATAATAATAATAATAATCGGTACATTAGTTTCCAACACTGATAATAAATCAGCATATTAGCATGATTTCAGAAGGATCATGTGACACTGAAGACCGGAGTAATGATGCTGAAAATTCAGCTTTACATCACAGGAATAAATTATATTTTAAAATATATTAAAATAGAATATTTGTTTTCAACTGCAATAATATTTCACAGTATTACTGTTTTTTTCTGTATGTTTGATTAGATAAATGCAGCCTTGATAAGAAATGTCTTTAAAAGACATTAAAAATCTTACTGATCTTTAAATTATCTTTAATATATATTTTATATGAAGTCTTTTTAGTTCTTCACTGTTATTGTGAATGTATAAATTATATTTTATTTTTCATTGTCACATTTTATCAAGTGAACACATTGATCAGTGTTGCTTATTTGTAACCCTGGACCACAAAACCAGTCATAAGGGCTGATTTTTGTAAACTGAGATTTATAAATCACCTGAAAGCCAAATAAATAAGCTTTCCATTGATGTTAGGATAAGACAATATTCACCTTTAAAGTTGTCCAAATCAATTTCTTGGCAAGGCATATTACTAATCAAAAATTTAATTTTGATATATTTACTGTGGGAAATTTACTATATATCTTCATGAAACATGATCTTTACTTAATTTCCTAATATTTTTTTGACCTAAAAGAAAAATCGATAATTTTGACCCATACAATATTGTTGGCTATTGCTACAAATATACCCGTGCTACTTAAGACTGGTTTTGTGGTCCAGGGTCACATTTAATAAACTAAATCATGCAATTAAATAGTAAAAAATTCCCCATTCTGCTTTGATAAATTTCTATATTTGTTCCCCCACTTTTTGATGCTCTTAATGTGTCATTTTCCACTTGATATTTTATATGCATGAATGAAACTCTTATCCAATTGAGTAGAATTGGCTATTTCTGTTTTCAGTTCTATGAAAAAGCAGGTGCTGTTATCCAGGATGATATCTCAGAGGCTTCTGTCATCATTGGTGTGAAAAGGCCCCCAGAGGAAAAGGTGTATCCCCGCAAGACCTATGCCTTCTTCTCTCACACAATTAAAGCACAAGAGGCAAACATGGGGCTCCTAGATGACCTTCTTAAAAAGGTGAAAGTCTCTTTATACAATGAAACTGGTCAAGGACAGTGTTTACACTGGCACTCTCTAACGTCATATGTGTTTGGAAATATTTATTCAGTGCAAGCAGCTTTCACAAGATACTAATGTGTCATCATATCTTTCCCTTTTTAGGAAGTTCGACTCATTGATTATGAAAAAATGGTGGATGCCAATGGCTACAGAATTGTAGCGTTTGGGCAGTGGGCTGGTGTTGCTGGTATGGGACCCTTTTAATGGTGTTAACAATGTACAAATCTTACTCGAATGGTAGTGCATGTCTTTAAATGGTTTCCCTGCGGTTTAACATGTCTGTATTTTTTATAGGAATGATTAATATTTTACACGGTCTGGGCCTGCGTTTTCTTGCCCTTGGACACCACACCCCATTTATGGTATTTGTTTTTGAATTGCACAACTATTATAACTAAAATGTCTACTTTTGAATTGCCGCTTACAAATATTATATGTGGTATTTGGTTATTGATTGTTTAGTAGATTAATTAAAGTTCACTTCCAGAACAAAAATTTAAAGATAATGTACTCACCCGCTTGTCATCCAAGATGTTCATGTCTTTCTTTCTTCAGTCGTAAAGAAATTATGTTTTTTGAAGAAAAAACATTTCAGGATTTTTTTCCATATATAGTGGACTGCTATATAGTGGACTGCTATATATATATATATATATATATATATATAATTTAAATACTTTTTATTCTCAAACACTCATCTTGCCTTGCTCTCGTTAAACTCTGTGTATTCTGGCTCAACACAGTTAGAGTATGTCGAAAAACTCCAATCGTATTTTCTCCCTCAACTTCAAAATCATCCTACATCACTGCAGAAGTACCGACCCAGTCTTTGCAAAGTGAAAATGCAAAGAAGATCAAACACCCTTAACAAAAAAGGTAAAACAGCGATATAGGGCAATTTTGAAGCTGAGGGAGAACATGAGATGGGAGTTTTTCGACATACCCTAACTGTCATGACCAGAACAAAAACAGTCCAGGCAGAGTAAGACAAGACGAGCGTTTGACATTAAAAGGTATTTAAATGTATTATTTTTATGAAAATGATCAATTCTTTTGCTAGATAAGACCCTTCTTCCTCTAATGGGATCGTTTACAACCACATTTGGGATCGTTTGAAGCCGCATTTAAACTGCATTTTGGAAGTTCAAACTCGGGGCACCATATCAGTCCGTTATATGGAGAAAAATGCTGAAATGTTTTCCTCAAAAAACATAATTTCTTTACGGCTGAAGAAAGAAAGTCATGAACATCTTGGATGACATGGGGGTGAATATTTGTAAATATTTGTTCTGGAAGTGAACTTCTCCTTTAATGCATTTTCAGTACTTAAAACTGCAATTTTTAGCTATATGTGTTCATAATTGTTGCTTGACAGCACATTGGTATGGCGCACAACTACAGAAACGTCAGCCAAGCCATCCAGGCAGTGAGGGATTGTGGGTATGAAATATCATTAGGTCTGATGCCCAAGTCCATTGGTCCTCTCACATTTGTGTTCACTGGCACGGGCAATGTGTCCAAGGTAAGTGTGCATTTATTGTTGTGATTTATTAAATTAATTTATGAGATGCTCTAAGGGCCTCAAACATGTCATTGCAGCACGTTTATGCAGAAAAAAACAGAGAAGCCTGAGAAAGAAAGCTTAGTGGTATACAAATTAAAATGCTTCTTTGCCAGGGCGCGCAAGATATTTTCAACGAGCTCCCCTGTGAGTACGTGGAACCACACGAATTGAAAGAAGTCTCAGAGAGTGGAGGTATTTCTTGTGTTTCTTGTTTTTTTATGGTTACACATAAGATGAAGTGTATTTGCACCTGAGGTGTTTGCATTACTCAGCATTTTGCTGTGTATGCAAGTTAACTTGTGCTAATCTGCTTTGCAGACATGACCAAAGTGTACGGCACGGTGATCAGCAGACACCACCACCTGATAAGAAAGAGTGACGGACTCTACGACCCCTTGGAGTACGAAAACCATCCTCAGCTTTACACGTCACACTTCAGGGAGACCGTAAGTAAATATACCAGGCAGATGATTGGTTCCCAAAAATTAAAATTTGCTGAATATTTGCTCACCCTGATGCCTGCCAAGATGTAGATGAGTTTGTCTCTTCATCAGAACAGATTTGGAGAAATTCAGCATTACATCACTTGCTCACCAATGGATCCTCTGCAGAGTCCAAACAGCTGATAAAAACATCACAGTAATTCACAAGTAATCCACACCACTCCAGTCCATCAATTAACGTCTTGTGAAGCAAAAAAACTGCATGTTTGTAATAAACAAATCCATCATTAAAGGTGACCTATTATGCCCCTTATTACAAGATGTAAAATATGTCTTTGATGTCCCCAGAGTGTGTATGTGAAGTTGTAGCTCAAAATACCCAACAGATAATTAGGGCCCTATGAAATCCATTTTATTTTTACCCAAATTCCATTTTATTTTTTCTCAGATTTAGTTTTTTCTGTTTTAATGTTTCTGGATTCCGTTTTTTTTTAAATGGTTAAATTAAATTAAATTCATGAAAAAATCATGCAACATATACAACTTACCATCAATTAATTAAAAGTTTAACAAAAATTACATGTTTAGAGCTTAATGAAATGTTTTATTTTTTCTCACCTCATTTTTTTATTGTGATTGTTTTATGCATAAAAGAACTTTTATTTATTCTAACAATAGCCTTATGAAATGTTTTCCCCCTCAGAAATTCTTTGTTTAATTTTTTCTGGTTATCAAATGAAGGCATGAAACATTGATTTAATTTATCTCTTACTTAATGAAATTAAACACATTTTATTTTTTGGCAAATAAATCGGATTTACTATTAAAATTTAAACATGGAAGAAATATTGCATGATTATTTCTTAAAAAATAAAGTTTTATAATTTTTTTGTTTTTTTTCCACAGTAGTAGTAGTATCACAGTAGTAGTATACATTCTACTAAATAATAGAAATATAGGCCTATTACTGGCACAATGTCTTCAAGTTAAACCAAACTCTTTTTATTTTTTGACGGATTGTCATGAATTTTTGTGTGTATATGATATCATGCTAGTTTCACTCAAATGAAATGGCAAAATGTTCATGCAGTATTGTTTATGTATTTATGTCCTCATTTAATGAGACGGCAGACACTGAAATCACCATGAGCGTCAAAAGCGCTTCAGTATGAGTAGTAAACATAACTGAGCCTCTATGCTGTTCACTCATTCATTCAGACCAGGAGACACGCAGAACATGCAGGATTTATATTTAATTAGTCTTTTTGCGGCTTAATATTTACAGATACTAGTCCATATCACGATTTGATTTAAGTGTAATGACCTACTTTTGATTAATTAGTCCAAACTTTGATAAATTTGGGGGGTGGGGGCAAGCAGAGCTCATTAACATTTAAACTCAAATGCAAAAATGAAAAAAAAAAAACAAAAAAAACTGACTGTTTGGACTTTTAAATATGAACATAATTCATCTGTTAATATGCTCATAGTTTGTTACTCAGACGCAGGTAGTGCGCTGATTGAGACAAAACCGTAATATAGCCAAAATCACCGCACCGCCTTTTAGTGCAAGTTAGATGTACGCTGATTTTATCAGACAATGTCGCGATTATAATTCAGGACTTAAGAAGTATATTGAGAGTGATTCCTGGTTAACATGTAGCATTAATGGGTCATGTTTACTATTTATACGTGTTTTATAATAATATAATGTGAACAGCTTTATTGGGCATTCAGTTGTATTACATTGTGACAGTTCATAGAGTAGAACAGATCTGAAGTGCCCAAACTCATCTGAATGCAAACTTGACACAATAACTTTAATATGCAAATTAATATGTGACGCCACCTGCCGCCACACGTCTCACAAAATCCTGTGAAAAACACTGAAGTGTAATGCTAAATTTCTCCACATCTGTTACAATGAAGAAACAAACTTGGCTAGCATATGAGTGAGTCAGTTAAGCCAATTTTCGTTTATAGCTGAGCTATTCCTTTAAGGTGTAGTCGTATTTACCTCCATTACAGGAAAAATCCAGTTGTTTCATTGGAAATCCATGTGATCTGGAATTTCCCCATACAGATTTTTTTCTAAAATTTCTCTGTGACTGTATCTTTATTGACTGCAGTGTCTGAAAAGCAAAAGTGACTGAAATGCATTATTGTGTTTGCACAGGTGGCGCCTTACACAACCTGCCTGATAAACGGCATATACTGGGACCCTCACACACCCAGACTGCTGCGGCGACTGGACGCCCAACGGCTGATTAGGCCTGTTATACCTGCATCATCATCACCTGATCACGGCTGCCCTGCACTACCCCACAAGTGAGCTTCTTCTGTTAATGTTGGTCTCCAAAATGACAAAAAAACACTATAAAAGCCAACCCTGAAGTCATATGATTTGTGTGAGAAACCGACTCATCTGATCATTTGTGAATTTCAGGCTCTTGGCCATTTGCGATATTTCTGCGGACACAGGCGGCTCCATTGAGTTCATGACTGAGTGCACCACTATTGAGAAGCCCTTCTGTATGTATGATGCCAACCAGCATATTGACCGTGACAGGTGTGGCGCTACTTCCTCCAACTGCATAAACCCCCTAACGCTTCATATTAAACTTCAGCATAATGTTATATCTGGAGTACAGTGAAATGAGCTGGAAGCCCCAAAGACTTTTAATAAAGTAACCAAATAAAATGTAATACAATTGAAAAATAATGAGTTGTGTCTAGAGGCCAGAATAACATGCTTAATTAAAATGATGGTTCACCAAAAAATGAAAATTACCGCATGCTTCACTCACCCTCAAGCCATCCTAGGTGTATATGCCTTTGTTCTTTCAGACAAATACAATCAGAGATGTATTAAAAAAATGCCCTAGCTCTTCCAAGCTTTATTATGGCTGTTGAGATGTTGAAATCCAATGAAGCGTGTCCATCCATCATAAAAAGTAACATTACAAAGAAATAAAGAACCCTATTCTCTAAAGGCAACAAACGGCAAAAAAGACTAACAAACAAGTTGGTTGCTGAATTTAGAATTTTATGAAAAATAACTCATGTTCACACTGTCCCAACAGACACCAACAAACACTGATTGAACATGTTCATTCGGGTGACTCGGCAACAGATGCTGACGGGGCAACAAACTGAACCCACAAAACCCAACAAACGAGTTTGCTGGTGTTTGTCTGTGCGATTTTAATTGGCCTTAAAGGGTTAGTTCACCCAAAAATTAAAAATAGCCCATTATTTACTCACGCTCAAGGCATCCTAGGTATATAAGTGGTTTAATATAATCAGAGTTATATTAAAAAATTGTTCTGCTTTATAATGCAAGGGGTGGGTGTTTCTCTTCATCAGTCCAAAACAAGTCCAAAAAAGCGCATCCATCCATAATAAAAAGTGCCTCACATGGCTACAGGGGGTGAATAAAGGCCTCCTGTAGCGAATCAATGCGTTTTTGTACGAAAAATATCCATATTTAAAACGTAATAATCACTTTACAGTTGTACACAGAAGCAGCTCCGGGCGGATGACGTAGTACGTCAGCATTGCATATGTACCTGTGAGTCTCATGAAAACCAACGTTTGTTTACAGGAGCAAAGGAAGCAAAGTTTCCTTACCTTAGCAAAAGAAAACCAGTTTCCTTTTGGCTTATATCGAAATCCTCTGACATATTACTTTACAAATCCTTGTTGTTCTACTTCCAATTCTTGACCGTTGTTTTGTTTTGATCTCTCCACTGCATGCCCACGTTCATCACGCGTGAGCAGCGCATGCGCAACGTCAACGTCATTCGCCCGGAACTGCTTCTGTGTACAACTGTTAGCGCAAGCAAGATTAAAGTGATTATTACCTTTTAAATATGGATATTTTCTTACAAAAATGCATCGTTTCACTACGGGAGGCCTTTATTCACCCCCCAGAGCCGTGTGAGGCACTTTTTATTATGGATGGATGCGTTTTATTGGACTTGTTTTGGACTGATGAAGAGAAACACCTGCCCACTGCATTATAAAGCTTTTTATTTTTTTATATAACTCTGATTGCATTTGTCTGAAAGAAGAAAGTCATATACACCTAGGATGCCTTGAGGGTGAGTAAATAATGGGGTAATTTCCATGAACTAACCCTTTAACATAAAGAACCATTTCGGCATAAAGGAACCAGTCCTCCATTGTAGAAACCACTTAGCAATGCAAGTCAGTTCAAAACACCATAGCAATTCCCTGGCCATCATTTTAAACAACCTCTGATTTGTCTGTGCAGTGTGGAAGGTAATGGCATTCTCATGTGCTCCATCGATAACCTGCCCGCCCAGCTGCCCATTGAGGCGACTGAGTATTTTGGGGACCGGCTGTTCCCTTACATCTGGGAAATGGTAAGATATGACACAGGGTGGTGAGTAATTACCCAACAGCATGAGGTGCTTTGCTCTGGATTGCTTTGAATACTGGTATGATTATGACTGATAGACCTTTTCTTTTGTTTCTTGGCTGGTTGAATTTAATGTGATGGATACTGCTGTTGATGATTTGAGCCGATTTGTAATGGTAGCCTTTATTCCACAGCTCCCATCAGACGCCTCCAGACCGCTAGACGAAGAAGACTTCTCTCCACAAGTCAGAGATGTGAGTGTATTAAGAGGGTGTTTTTACTACTTTTCATTTCTTAAAGAAATTGCACTTGCACTTTGAAGAAATGCTTCTTCTGAGTGTTTGTATGCGGTCGTGCACTTCTGCACAAAATGCTGCACAGAAGGCAGATTCAGAAATGTGTGGAAAAACTTGAATCAGAGCTAAATGGGCAGCGTTTCAACTGGAGCCCATCCACACATCTATTGATTTTCAGTATGGAACTAAAGCTGAGAAATCTGAAATACACATTTCTGTTTACTTTAAGTTTGAGGTAAGGGCTGCATCTAAGATCAGTGCAGAGATTTAAAGTTCATTGCAGCACCGAATGGAATTGCAAAAATAATTATTTTTTTCTACACATACACTACTATTCAAAAGTTTTGGGTTGGTAAGATTTTTTTTTTCTTCGCTTACGCTCACAAAGACTGCATTTATTTGATCAAAAACAGTAAATATTGCTTATTATTATTATTATTATTATTATTATTATTTATTTTATTTTATTTCATTTTTTTAAATAACCATTTAAATTTTAAACTGTAATTTATTCCTGTGATACCAAAGCAGTCATTACTCTAGTCTTCAGTGTCACATGATTCTTCAGAAATCATTACATGCTTATTTGCTGCTTAAGAAACATTTGTTATCAGTGTTAAAAACAGTTGTTCTCCTTAATGTTTTTTTTTTTCGAAACAGTGATACATTTTTTTTTCAGTATTTTTTGATGAATAGAAAATTCAAAAGAACAGCATTTATGTGGAATACAAATTTTTGTAACATTATGAATGTTTTTACTGTCACTTATTTTTATTTATTTTTTTACTTTTTTATCAAATCTTAATAACCCTGAAGTTTTGAACAACAGTGTACAGAGGCTATTGTTATTGTGTTATCTCAAGAAAATAAAGCAATAAAATAGTATAAGAAATAACATAACATAAATACCATTTAGTAATATGTAATTCTCTTTGAATTAAGATTCAAATGCTATTCTGCTTTACGTTTGAGCCACCAATTCTAATTGAAATGTGCAAATTGAAATGTGAATTGAGTGTGCATGTAAAAATCTCAATTCAGTTCTGAATGGTACATAATGGCTTGGTATTTCAGGTATTTTTTTGCATATATAAATGCAATACCATGGTGCTTTTTTGTTAGAATCTTAAAGGGATAGTTCACCCAAAAATTCTGTTATTAATTACTCACCCTCATGTCATTCCAAACCCGTAAAGCCTTTGTTCATCTTCAGAACACAAATTATGATATTTGTGATGAAATCTGACACAACTACCACGTTCAAGACCCAGAAAGGACAAATAGTCGATGTGAAATCAGTGGTTAAACTGTAATATTATGAAGCTACAAGAATACTTTTTGTGCGCAAAGGAAACAAAAATAACTACTTTATTGAACAATTTCTTCTCCCTGTCAGTCTTCATTGTGTGTTCACAAGAGTACCACGATGCGGTGTTCTGACGTAGAGCCCGGCTGCGCAGCACCTTATTTACAAGCAGAGGAATGCACATGCATGCATCCTGGTGCTCTCGTGAACGTGCGCCAAAGATTGAGACAGAAGATAAGAAATTGTTGAATATAGTTGTTATTTTTGTTTTCTTTGCACACAAAAAGTATTCTGGTAGATTCATAAAATTACAGTCACATGGACTATTTTAATGATGTCCTTACTAACTTTCTGGGCCTTGAACATTGTAGTTGTGTTGCTGTCTATGCAGGGTCAGAAAGCACTCATATTTTATCAAAAATATCTTAATTTGTGTTCTGAAGATGTACCAAGGTCTTACGGGTTTGGAATGACATGAAGGTGAGTAATTAATGACAGAAGTTTAATTTCTGGGTAAACTGTCCCTTTAAATCTATTAGGTACACATTGCAGTAGTAATATTTGTATTAAATGCATTGTTTTTCTCAATCTAGGCTGTAATTACATCCAATGGAAAGTTGACACCTAAGTTCGAATACATTCAGAAACTTCGAGAAAGAAGGTAAGGGACAGTTTTTCTTTTCTTGAAGTTAATTCAGTACCGTGAGGTGTTACAGCAGCTCTTTAGGGGTTTGAGTCTGTCCGGTTGGACCGTTGGCATGAGTTTTATGAGGCACAGAAGCTCTAACATTGCTTTGGATGATATGCTTACACGCTGAGGATGATGGGCTCATTCTGAAGATTTCTTCAAAGGTTGAAAGACAGGTAAAAACATTGCTATATCCCAGCTCTTAACAGCCTGTAGCCTTACGCTTTTTTAAAGGGAACGCCGGGTATTAAAACTTGTATGGCTTAATATAAGGTAAATGATGTCTCTTATTGAAATATGTAGTAGAAAACCCATGAAAGATTTATGTTATTTAAAAAATCTACATTTTCAGGTGAGAATGTAGTTGTTTAAAACTCAAATCAGCGGTTTATTTATAACGACAGCTCCAATTTGAAAATTTGCTATGCTGATTTCGGAGATGTGAGCTCCAGGCGATCACTGGTCACTCAGTGCTCATGTATCCGCCTAGAGCAGCCTTAGCTCAGCTAGTCCGTCTGACATTTGACTCCGATATCTCTGTGGTGATAAAACATGAGATACAATTCATTTTGGGTATATCTAACAGGCAGTCGTTGGTCTCATGAATTTATTATTTGTTCTAGTGTTGCACGATATACCGGTACTTTAAAAGTATCAGGATACCCTGCTTTTAAAAACGGTACGATTCCGCATTTTACTAGTAACAGTACTATAAGAATGCATTTTAATAAGAGCCGTATTTCTGCGTGTCTGTGTTAGTGAATGGCGCAGAGGCACAGTTTTGTTTACGACACACATACGCGTGACGCTCAATATATGAGTACATGAACACATGAACATAATCTCTAGAACTGCTCCGAGAGTCACTTATTGAGCATTTTACTGTTTCTTTTGTGGAAAACTATCGTCATATAATGAAGACCCTAATGGTTTTCACAGCAACCTGTCAACATAAAAGTTCGGTTTAACTTGACAGTCAGAAATATATTAATATATTACTTAATGTAAAGATAGTAGTACTACTACTAATAATAAAAATATTATTAACACAATGTTTAAGGAATATTTACCAGAAAAATTATTTACCAGAATTTATTTAACAGAAAATTGTAAATGCACAACACAGTATTTCTGAAAAAAGAAAGAAAGAAT
Organism: Cirrhinus mrigala; assembly: GCA_036247105.1. Taxonomy (NCBI): domain Eukaryota; kingdom Metazoa; phylum Chordata; class Actinopteri; order Cypriniformes; family Cyprinidae; genus Cirrhinus; species Cirrhinus mrigala. Next base: position 10,586,678 of record CM070031.1, read on the forward strand.
AAATAGCCTATAATAAATTAATTATTTATCGAATCTAATTATCCTTTATAAATTCATTGGACATGCTTTTGATTATTAAAATGTAATGAAACAATTAAAATAGAATCCAGAAAATGAATGGAAAACAGAGATTCACAAACAAATCTGAATTTGAGGAAAATAATAAAACATTTTTCATAGGGCCTTAAAACATGTAATTTTTGATAAACTTTTAATAAATTGCTGTTAAATTCTCTAAGTTTCATGATTTCAATTAATTAGACATGCTTTTTGATAAATATTTTTTTTTATGTAACCATTAAAATAGAGTCTAGAAATATTTTTTATTGAATTTAGGAAAAAATAAAACATAGGGCCCTCTTTATTTTAATTTGTGTCTTTGTTTTATTATAGTTGTCCTTTAGTTTGTTACTTGCATCTAGTTTTTTATTATTAATAACAAAGATAAAATAACAAAAAATGACTGTCATGATATAAATTGTTGTTGTGAAATAAAATTACTATATCATGAAATAAGATTTGGCTTTATACTTTAAGCGAACTTACCAATATAGCAAAGATCTCTACATACCTGTAAGCTCGGTAGTTGTTCACCATAATAATGTGTAGTGGCACTTGCATGTGATTTATTATTTTTAAAGGAGGGATGAAATGCTTTGTTTTAATAGATAAAATATGATCTCCATTTGGATCATCTATTATTCAGTTACTATTCCTGTTCTGTTTTTTCGTAGTATTGGTTCAGCAGTAGTATCGTGATATTTTAGTCAGGTATCGTATCGAAGTCAGTATTTTTGTATCCTGACAACACTAATTTGTTACTGGTCATATCGTTTTGGATGAGCACAAAGTTATGTTTAACTTTATATATTTATTTTGAACTTTACCGTAGTACAGCGGTGACTTTGTAGTATACGTTTGACTGAATTGTTTGCTTTTGAATTTATTTCCTCTTATAAAAGCCTCTTATGCTTTGTACTTTTACCTTTATAATGGCTATTATTGTTCATTAATGCTGACATTTAACAAAAGAAGCAGAGCTGTGCTTAATGTCGTGCTTTATCGTTGATCGCTACTTTCCGGCATACACCACACCAAGTAAGGGTAACTGTTGGTGGTGGAAACGCAAGCTGGATCAGGGTGTTCGGTCCTGAAACGTACCGTACTGTACTGTACTGTACTGACCCGTACCGCTCGGGGGAAACGAGCCATTTGAGTCTTTTAGTAGACCACAGCTATTGAAAAAGCATACAAACATCAAAGACAAGAAACGCTAGGTGCCATCCTGGCAGGATGTAAACATGCCGACGCTTGTCATGACGCCGCAGACACTGAAGGAGTTTCTCAGCGCGGATTTCTCTCGATATCCGGGGGCGTTTAGACTCCTTGTGGGGAAAAATTACTGGTACAGCATTTGGTTGAAGCCTACCCTTATATCCATCGCCTGTAAGCTCTTTCAGTAGCTGTGATCATCGTATCAGTATTTTATTTTCCAAGTTGTGTTGCGGTAAAAATAGCAGCAGAGAGCAACTATTCTACCTCATTGAGATAAAGGCGCCCCCCAGAGTTCAAAATATGTATAAAACGATGTGGATTTTTTAAATAATGTAAATCTTTGATGGGTTTTCTACTACATATTTCAGTAAGAGACATCATTTACGTTATGTTAAGCCATTTATTTTTAAAACACGGGATTTCCTTTAACACTATAGATGAAACTGCTTGAAGTTACGCTTAAATGTAGACACTGCTTATATGCAAAAGATAAGAGCAAAGGGCTGATATAAACCCCTTTTCCTATTGAAAAATGTCTGAAACTACACCCGTGACATATTAGTGTGGTGTGGGAAAGAGAACACTTTTGTAATTACAAAAGTACAATATGTATTTTATATAGCATTATGGTTTAGACACTAGTAAATAATATTTGTAATAGTAATATTTGAGGCTAATTTGTGAAGTCCCAATGAAACCAGTGTGAAACAAAGCCTGTTGAGCTCAGTTTTGTGAAGCTAATGAATTTCCCAGGCTGAGTTTGAAACATTAAACCTTAGTAAGTAAGAGAAAAAACAAGTTGCTGACCGTGTTTGTTTTGTTTAGACACAGGTTATGGCTCCTGTACCTCATTCTGCACTGCCTTAACACCTTGCTTGGCTAGAGCACACATCCACTGAGTGCGTTTTCTCATGGGTAGACAGTCTTACTCTCTCACCGCAGCCACATTCTCTCCCACTCGCTCTTTTTCTTGGGATTTTTTGCATGCCAGAAAACGAAATCAATGCACTGGTTCTTTTCTAGTTTCTTAAGTTCAGTTATTCTCCAAGGTAAGCTTCCTTTTCACGGGCCAATTCATGGCCATTAATTGATTATATCACGTTTTTGAATCATTTTCATTAAATGAAATAACGCGTTCCTTTCATTATTTTTTTTTTTTCTCATTCAAGACATAATCAAAGCTTCCTATGCTTTCCGCAGTCAACGCATCTTTCTCAAAACACTCTTTTGTGCTACCTCGGTCTCTTTCAGTGTTCTGAATTTGCAAGTCTGTTTGTATCCATTGTGGTCTATACTTAATGGAGCCGCCCACAAGCCAACATTGACCTCCATTTATTCAATGGAAAGCTTTAAAGATCCACCATTTGACTTGTTTTGATTTTACTAGTTCTCGTCCTGAATGAAAATCTTCTAAGAGAGCTGTTGCTTACGATCTAAGGTCATCTGATTATGAGATACACACTGCAATATGGGCATATGATTATGTATTTTTAATTTTTTTTTAATTTTTTTTTAATTTTTTTTTTATATTAAATGCAGTTTTATATTCAGTGTTACAAAATTCTTATAATAATTTTATTATTGTTTTATTTTTTTAAATGTTATTACATTTTAGTGTTGTAAAAATAATTTACTCACAATTTTCATGTATTATTTAAAAAAAAGTTAAGTAAATTAAAGCAATTAATTCGTTTTTTATTTTGTAATACCAAAATGTCATTTTTCTAACACTAAATGTATACTGAATATTTCATAGTAATATTATTATGTAATAGCATTTAAAAATGTATTGAATTATAGCTAAATTATTTTTGTCATGTTTCAAATAAAAACATTGTTAATATAAAATAACATTTTCTAAAATATTTAAAATATTAAAAATATTAAATTTATTATTTATTATTTAAAATTAAAATAATAATTATGTTATTACATTGTCACCGGTCACGCTATTTTTTATTTTTTTTAAAGCATCTTACGCCACGTAATTTTTAAAATGGATTGTCAAGTGTAAAAATGCGTTTCGAGACCCCAGTGATCTGTTCGGTCTCAACCTGCATATTTGGCAAGTCTACACTGTAAAAAATAAAAAACACAATTTGTTGAGTCAACTTGAGGCAACCCTGCTGCCTTAAAATTTTAAGTTCAGTCAACTAAAATAAGTTTAGTCAACTTGAAATGTTAAGTTGTACTAAGTAACAACTTAGATATTGTATTTGCTAAACTTAAATGGGTAAGTAACTCAGCTGCCTTAAAATTTTAAGTTGATTCAGCTCAAATATCTAAGTTGTCACTTAATATAATTTAACATTTCAATTTGAATAAACTTTTTTTGAGTTGACTGAACTTAAAATTTTCAGGCAGCCAGGTTACAAATCATTCTAAGTTGACTCAACAAATTGTTTTTTACAGTGTATATTTCAACTAATTAGTTCTGTAGTCCTTCAAGCAACCCACAGTTTTTAAAGTACACAGTTTTGCGCATTCATGTAATAAATTGTGTAATAAACCGAAAGCCACTGGACACAATTAACTGGCATTAATTTTGCGGAATTTTATGGGCATTGACAAAGCTATGTTGTCAGTTTTGTAGCAATATATAAGCACAGCTCACACATTCACTGCATTGACCAAGCAGCTTTCCATTGGTCAATAAATTGAATCCATGTGACTGACTAGCAAAATCTATGTAGGGAAGTTTTTCACCCTTATGTGAAATTCCTGATTGTACGGATTGAAATGACTGGATTTTACATGTACAAATTTGCTCCTTCCTATTTGATATGGAATTATGAACTAATTATGAACTAATGCACCTAATTATGAGAGTGTTTAAAAGTAGCACTAAATGAAATGATTAGTCTGCATTATTGACAACGTCCATCGTCGACAAATTTTTTTTTTTTTCGAGTAGTCATTTGATCTTATATGTGGACCACAAAACCAGTCATAAGTCGCACAGGTATATTTGTAGCAATAGCCAGTAATACATTGTATGGGCCAAAATTAGCTAAAAATCATGTATCATGTTCCATTAAGATATCTTGTAAATTTCCTACCGTAAATAGATTTCAAAGTTTAATTTTGATTAGTGATGTGCATAAGAACCTCTTTTTGACTACTACTTTTTTTTTTTTTTTTTTTTTTTTTCCGCACCCTTAGATTCCAGATATTAAAATAGTTGTATCCCACCAAATGTCCTAATGAAGATACATCAATGGAAAGCTTATTTATTCAATTTTCAGTTGAAGTATAAATCTCAATTTTAAAAAAAATTGACCCTTATGACTAGTTTTGTGGTCCGGGGTCACATATGACCTAATGTAGTAGCCTTCAATAATGCGGCTTAACCAGTGCGGCGCTGTAGCGCAAGATTGTAATTCAGCCCTCCGGGATGCAAGTCAAGAGAAGAAGACAGACGCGCTTCAGGGCATACGCAACAGAACCTGAGGGGAGTTTGGATGAATATGTAATTATATGCTGCGCTTCTTCATCTTAATAAGAGGTCGTTCACATATCGCGTGGAAAACGATAGGCGCGCCGCTTTCTCCTTCTTTACAAAGCGCTCTGTAGCTTGCGCTCCCGTGTTGTCTGCCGTTGCTAAGAAACCATGACTTGTGGTCTCCGTGAAGACGCGGAAGTTTCAGCAAAGGAGAGCCTAAGGCTGCGTTTACACTAGTGCATTTTCGTTTTAAAACCCACAACTTTTGCTCCCGTACGCCTGTCGTTGATGAAGCTGATTGGTTGGCTCGTGTCACGTGCGACATTCTGAAAAGTTGAGATGTTTTTAAACAGCGACGTAAGGCAGCAGTTGTATGCAAGATTTTTTAAGCAAAATATCAAAAAAACACTAGAATAGTGTTATATATTTTGTTGACTCGCGTACTTTCATTACTCCCAAATGTTTCCAAGAATGTTTCAAATTTAAGTAGTGTAACCAAAGCCACTAGACGGCAAGCCGTATGTCTTAATCGTGTGTGTATTTGATTTCATCAGACAATGTCGTGATTATGAATCAGGATTTTAGAGCATATTAATATCTTCGAGAGGTGGCTATGTAGACATAATGGACCGCGTTTCAGTCGCTATTTCATATTCATCCCGTTGTCTGACAACAGAAACAGTAAAATATATCAATGAAAACCGTTTTATTGAGATTTTGGCTGCATTAAAATGGCATATGTGACCCTGGACCACAAAACCAGTCGTAAGTGTAAATTTCTCGAAATTGGGTTTTTACATCTTCTGAAACCTGAATAAATAAGCTTTACACTGATGTAGGGTTTGTTAGGAAAGGACAATATTTGGCAGAGATAAAATGAAAATCTAGACTCTGAGAGTACAAAAAAAAAAAAAATCAAAATACTGAGAAAATCGCTTTTAAAGTTGTCCAAATAAAGTTCATAGCAATGCATATTACTAATCAAAAATTAAGTTTTGATATAATTACGGTGGGAAATTTACAGAATACCTTCATGGAACATGATCTTTACTTTAATATCCTAATGATTTTTAACATAAAAGAAAAATCGATAAATTTGACCCATCCAATGTATTTTTGGCTATTGCTACAAATATCTCACCAAAAAAGCCCTCTGTATAGCAGCTGATCCCTCCCACCCTATGCAAAGCTTCTTCAGCCTGCTGCCATCAGGGAGGAGACTGCGTAGTCTCCAGGCCAGGACCAGCAGACTGAAGGACAGCTTCTTCCATCAGGCTGTCAGGAAGCTAAACTCTCTCCCGGCTCTGCCTCCACTCCCCTCTTCTGCCCCACAGACTTCCTGTACTGTGACACCCATCAGGCCGTCAGGAAGCTAAACTCTCTCCCAGCTCTGCCCCCACTCCCCTCTCCTGCCCCACGATATTCCTGAACTGGGACACACACACACACACACACACACACTCACAAACGCTCACGCACTTACACTTACACTCACACACACACACACCCCCCACCGACCGGCACCAGTCACTTTGTGTAGTATTGGTGCTCTGCTAACTACCTCATACTACTCAATTACTACCCCCAGACTACCTCTAAAGACTATGTCACTTTATGTCACTTTATTACATAAGCTCTTTTTGCACGATATTTCTATATATTCTATATATTATATGTATAATCGTATTTATTTGCATCTTTAAAATTGTACTTTTTGTATTTAATGTTACGTGTATGCACCTAGGGTCTGAGAGTAACGCAATTTCAATTCTCTGTATGTCTGGCACATATGGCAAAATTGACAATAAAGTTGACTTTGACTTTGAAATATACCCGTGCAACATAAGACTGGTTTTGTGGTCCAGGGTCACATATGTGAGCGCAGAGAGGCTAGACAATATGCACAAACTTACGTCATTAATATGCTTATTAGCGTATGACGTAATCCAGCGACATTTAGCAACTATTCAAGCAGGGTTTAGCTACTTTTTATTGAAAGAAGTTGGCCAGACTGGACCACTACTTTAAATCGCTTATCGCGAATCATTTGATTCAGATCGGGACTTAGGAGCGCATATTGATTTAGATCGGAACAGGTTTGTAAATCATTTCTCGAATTGAATGATTCAAAACAAATGAGTCGCGATACGCAAAGTTCCGATGTAAGTCGAATGATTTGCAATCCGCCGCTCCGAGTCCTGATCTCAAATGATGTTCAGATTTTTATTTCTTACAATTAAGGCAGTACAGTTATAAAAACAAAACAAAGAAAAAAGAAAGTATACACAAATACAAATCCTTTAAGAAAATTAATCGTGGTTTTACTATGGAAAAAGTGTAGTATACGTTGTATTGTTTTTTTTTTAGTGTATTTTTCTTTCTTTTTTAGAATTTGAAAGAGAATGGGCCTCATTTATCAATATAACGTAAAAACGATTGTAGATCTGTGCACACAAATCAAACCTTTCGACAGAGTTCACGTGTGATTCATGAAACGTTCGTATGCCGCCAATCCTGTCGTACGAATGATCGTACGTTGAAAATTGTGGCGGCTGAAAACGATCACCATTTAAATATCATGGCCCTAAAAACACCCCGGTTTAGAAGCCTTGCCCCTAGAGTTTACGACACGGAGAAACAAAACCCCGCCAAAAAGAGGAAGTAAACTCATGAAAGAGAAATTGATCTTACTCTAAAAACATCCTTTAACCTTATATTTGCAAAGAATAGCATTCATTTATACAGTATGAAATACCACTAAATATAACAAAACGTTTATAAACATTATAGCCTATTTAGTTCTCCTTAATCCACAACAAACCCTTTAAACTGAACGTATTACAGAACAAGAATGAAAAATGAGTATAAAATTTTATATTAAACTATAAAGTAAAACACAAATTAGGCTAGTGAATACAGAATACAAACGTCGAGCTAAAATGAATAAATGGGTAAAGTAAAACTAAACGGCATTGGGCTCACAAGCCGCTCTTATCGACATCCAGATGTTTCCATTTTTTGCCATGTAACATTTGGTTGCTAAACTATTATCCATGATGTTGTTGAAATGCAAAATAATAATAAAAAAAGTGCTTCACTTGTGTTCCAATATCCACGTAAATCATCCTTCACATGCGCAAAAATGTTTATTTTGGCGCCTCACGCTGATTTTACAGCAGACCTTTTAAATTGAGCAGTGTAACTTTTATGTATGGTTGACTGCGTTTTAATTTGATTTAATGGTTGAAATGTCAAGTTAGCAGGGCTGAAATGAGTGTGTGAGTGCGCGTGAGGCGCCTGCGCGATCAATTATATTTAATAAAGATGTAACAAATAAAATGCGTTAAGAGTGTCACAAAACCAAAAGAGGCCTATACTTGTCGCAGTTTTTTTTTCTTTTGTTAATCTGTTAATTATTTAAGAGAAATATATTTCATGTAGACCAGCCCTATTCATTTTATTTTTTTAGCCTATCATTTCAGTTTTTTTCTCTGTTCACCGAAGTGCAGCAAGTGGGTGATGCAACGATGTTTAAATCCTCAAGGTCTGTTGTTTATGCTGCTATTTGCGCATATAAATCTAACGCCCTAAAAGAATAAAAAGCTTCGTTTGTCAACCAGGAAAATAATCTAAATGAACAAAATGCTGTCATTATACAATTCTCCGAAATTCTCTATGCTGCATGCAAAGTCAGGCTAACTTAAAAACTGACACGAGCTCAGACCTGACGTGAGATTTGATCGTAGCCACCGCTCAGGTCAATATTGATACATTTTTGCGTAGAAACGACCATACGTCATATTTTCCGTCATACGTTCTTTTTATAAATGAGGCCCATTACATTGCTTGATAAGTAAGATCTATATTTAAAGTCCTTGAAAATTCAAAAAGCAGTGCTTGAAAAGTCCTTGAAAGTCCTGGAATTTCATTTTACAGTATCTGTACGAGCCCTGTATCAAGACAACAACGACAAATGTTGTTAAGATTCTTGCACTGGAAATCCTGGTACAGTTTGGCCAACCGCAGATGCATTTTGTTCAGTTTTTTTGCACTCTTCTCCTTGTTTTGTTCTAACTTTTGCCAGTCTATAGTATTCCAAATGTTTTTCCCAGTCTGACCGATTAGTACAACCCAAAACATGACAATAATAGACCATTTTCAGCAGCAATAATCAGCAAAATTGTTTACATTCAGTGCAGCCAATATGGATTGAAGTGATCTCTGAAGTGATTACTTAGAATATGTATAACTCAATATTTTAACTAGTTGGCGAACTGAATACCTAACGTCTTCTGATTAATCAGTGAAATAATCGACGATTAGTCGATTAATCGTTCCAATAATTATTAGATAAATCTATTATCCAAATAATAATTTGTTGCAGCCCTAAATAGCAGTAAAACCCTGATCTAAAATGCATGTTTAGTGGTTATTATTAACATCTAGTTTAATGGCATTTTGAGAAAGGCATGCATGTGTTTGGGGGTTAAGTGTTAAATTTTTTGCTCATGTGGCGCATCAGATCCAATTAGGCTGAGCGACGGGGTGCTTGGATCACATGCGTCTCCCAGGGGACTTGCGGAGCGAAACGCTGATTTAACAGCCCTCTTTAACTGCTTTCATTATATTCTGAATGGAGAGCTGGGTGATCTCGAAGTAGGTCTGTATGTTTTCCTTTAGTCTTTTTAGGCACCCTCTCTGCTCCTCAAGTGTCATTGATCATTTCTGGGTGTTTTTGATGGATTGCTCTTGTGGTAAAATGAGAAATGAATCTTTGGTGTGCTTTAAATTCAATTGATTTCATCTCCTGGACAGTCCTACGAGATCTTCCTGTGTTCTTTTGTGGGTTTTACATCCCTTTCAATCGGTTTAAGATCACTATCCAGCAGGATATGTCTTGTGATTTCACAGATTGCTTGGCCAGTGAGAGGGAGTGTGTGTGTGTGTGTGTGTGTGTGTGTGTGTGTGTGTGTGTGTGTGTGTGTGTGTGTGTGTGTGTTAGTAGTAATGGCTGTACCATCTGGCAAACAGGGAATCGGAGCAGATCCTAAAGAAAGGAGGAATGAAGCGGGTGCTTTTGCTGGGCGCAGGCTATGTGTCTGGGCCAGTTATCGAGTATCTCACCAGGGACGCTGGCATTCAGGTCACAGTGGGTATGTTCCCGTTGCAAAATCCGTCTGGAATGCAGTTTTACTGCTGTGTAGAAATGAAAAACAAGTCTTGTGTGATCTTTGCATTGCAGCATCAAATCTGTTGAATCAGGCAGAGGACATGGCGGCCAAGTACCCCAACACCATCCCTGTGATGCTGGACATCACCAGCCAGGAAAGCCACCTCGATTCTCTGGTCAAAGACCACGACATCGTCATCAGGCATAAACTTCATTCACTTTAGTGTTCTTGGACATTAGCAATCCTACTTTAACATACACTTTTAAAACTAGTTTGTATCATTTCTTTTGTTGTTTTTGGTATCCAGTATGCTGCCGTATGCCTTTCATGCACAAGTAGCTAAGCACTGCATTAAAAGGAAGGTGAACATGGTGACCGCCAGTTACCTGACTCCAGGCTTGAAGGAGCTTCAGAAGAGGTAGGGAACTTCCTGTTTCTTAAAAAAACATTTAATTTTAAAGCAAAAGTTCTGTCTGCATTTTCTCGTTTGTGTTGAAGGAGAAGAAGAAATCTTGTTTTTGTTTAGTTTTTTGTCATTTTATTTATTGTTGGGTTTAGTTTAGTTTTTTGCAGTGATTTTGGTTTGGCTTAAGTTTTTGCTTTTGTTTTATTTTGTTGTGTTTTTGTTTGCTTTGTTTTGTCTGGTTTGTTGTACTTTTGCTTTTGTTGCACCACTTGAAATTTGTTTTGTGTTTTTTGTTTTGGTTTTGTTGTGTTTTATTTTTATTTTTATTTTGCTTTGCTTTTTTTTGGTTGTTTTTTTGTTTGTTTGTTTGTTTTGTTTTGCTTTGTGTTTGTTTTTTGCTTTGCTTTTGTTTTATGTTCTGCTTTTGCTTTGTTTTGGTTTCATTTGGTTTGTATTTTTGCTTTTGTTTTGCTGTTGTTTTCATGCATGTTGCACCACTTGAATTTTGTTGTGTTTTTTGTTTTGCTTTGTATTTAGTCTTATGTTTGTTTGTTTTTGTTTGTTTTTGTTTTTTTGTTTTTGTCTTGTTTTGTTTTGGTGCACCACAAATTGTTTTGTTTCATTGTGTTTTTATTTTGCTTTTACTTTGCAGTTGGTTTGGTTTTGTGGTGTTTTTGTTTTGCTTTTGGTTTTTTGCAATTTGTTTTTTTTTTTTTAGTTTTTTAGTGCTTTAGCTTTTTTATTTGTATATATATATATATATATATATGTGTATATATATATATATATATTATTTTGCTTTGCTTTCATTTGGTTTCTTGTTGTATTTTTGCTGTTGTTTTGTTGTGTTTTTTGTTTTGCTTTTACTTTGGTTTTGTTTGGTTTGTTGTATTTTTTTTTTTTTTGTTTGTTTTGTTTTTGATTTGTTGCACCACTTGAAGTTTTTTCTGTCTTTAATCTTGATTTTGAGACCAAACGTTTGTCAAACAGTAATAAGCAGTGAAGCAGTGTTTCTCAAATACTATATTTAATATTATATATATTTTTTAGAAATAATAATAATAATAATAATAATAAAGATTGTCAAGCTACTTTAAGGTGACTATTTTTAGTGAGGATTTTTCATAATTTTTAAAAAAGGATTTTTAGGACAGTTGTGTCCTCGAAAATATTTTGACTTTATGCCTGCCCAAAAAAATGTCAAAATGAATTGTAATACAGAAATTACAAACATGCTCATCATAAAAGAGGTATTTTGGGAAAAAATGAATAGATAAGACAAAAAATGAGCATCTCATCATTGACACAATTATTGCAAATTTAGACGGTTAGAACTCGAGTGAGTCTGGTTTTTGACTGGTTTTGTTAACTAGATCAACTGATTCATTGAAAAGTTCCGCCTCAAAAAAAAAAAAAAACTATTTTATTTTTCACATTTTGGAGAACTGTCACTTAAGTTCAAGTCAGTCACTGAAAGTATATTTCTCTGACCTTGTCAGATTTGAAACTGCCTCTGGTTGACATCATTTAATATATGCTTGTTGCTTCACCATGATTGGCTGTTGTTTCCCAAGTGTCGAGGATGCTGGCATCACCATCGTCAATGAGATGGGTCTGGACCCTGGCATTGATCACATGTTGGCCATGGAGTGCATCGACCAGGCCAAGGCAGACGGTTGCACTGTAGGTATTGCATGCATGCACTCTTGTTTGTTTACCAGTTGAATGTGTTGATGGGTGTTTGCGATAGAGTGGCATACTGTCGCACCATTGGTGCATTCATCACCACGTCTGGAAAACATATTGACAGACCTCAACAAACGTTCACAGCATCTTGAATGTTCATTTTTCCGTAGTTAGCGGTCAGGTCTGTGTGAACATTTGGTCAAATCAAATGGTGTTCTTGTAATTAATCCAGTTTTAATCACTGTTTCTTGACAGGTGGAATCATACACCTCTTTTTGTGGTGGTGTTCCTGCCCCAGAGTGCTCAGAGAACCCCCTGCGTTACAAGTTCAGCTGGAGTCCGTATGGCGTCCTGCTCAACACCATCAGTCCAGCCATCTATCTGAAAGACAATAAGGTGACGCAGGCTTACTTCAAAAATCCTCTATAGTTCTGTAGTGTCCAATAATCAACTACCTGAAAGACTTATATAGTATAACACATTTACAAACAATCTGGTTTATCTGTTTAGCTTGTCAGTATTCCTCCTGGCGGGGCTCTCATGGATGTCGCAAAACCCTGTGACTTCATGCCCGGTTTCTCCCTGGAAAGCTTTCCCAACCGGGACAGCACCAAATACGCACAGCCGTACGGGATTGAGTCCGCTCACACGCTCATCAGAGGAACTCTGCGCTTCAGGGTATGCATGCTAATGGGATGTAAACATGAGCGTAAGCTCAGTGTTGCTCCAGTTCTTGTGCATCATCATGTGCTGTATGTGTCGGCAGGGCTTCGCCTCTGCAATGAGTGGTTTTGTCAAACTGGGACTTATCAACACTGAACCCTGTCCTCTGCTGGGACACACAGCTTCTCCTCTCTCATGGGTATTGATTTATGGATCTTCTTTTCATTATACTCGTGAAATGTTTTGTCTTTAATGAAAATATATACCATTAATTCAAAATAATAATATAGATACCATTGGGTCTCATACACAGAAAGAGCTTCTCTGTAAGCAGATTGGTTTGTCAACATCTGTGAGCAACAGTGTCTTTGAGGACGCCGTTTATGAGCGGATCGGACGGGATGACAGCAGAATGCAGGGTCTCAAATGGTGGGTCGTGGAAATTACTAACAGTATTTTGTAGACTTTCGTAACAGTACCTATTAATATACAGTGCTGAGTAGTAACTGATTACATGTAATCTGGAGTTTGTAATCAGATTCCAGAATTTCACTTGTAATTAGATTACATTTATGGCTGTAATGATTCCTCGATTCAATTCGAGCACTCGATTATTTAAAAAAAAAAAAAAAAAAAAAAAAATCCTTGATTGCATTTTGCCCATGTTGAGTAACATGAGTTCTATGTTTTGCTTTGGTTTTGTTTGGTTTGTTGTTTTGGTTTTGTTTTGGTGCCACCATAAATTTAGTTTTGTGTGTGTGTGTCTATATATATATATATATACTTTCATTTGTTTTGTTGTTGTATTTTTGCTTTTTTTGTGTTTTTTGTGTTTTTTTGTTTTGCTTTGCTTTTATTTTGTTTTTTGTTGCGTGTTGCACCACTAATTTAGTTTTGTTTAGTTGTGTTTTGCTTTTGCTTTGCATTTGGTTTTGCTGTTTTTTGATTGTTTTTTGTTTTGCTTTTGCTTTTTCATTGTTTGATTTGTTGTATTTTTTGTTTTGGTTTGTTGCACCACTTAAATTTTTTACTGTCTTTAATCTTGATTTTGAGAGCAAACATTTGTCAAACAGTAATAAGCACTCCATTATAAAAAAAAAAAAAATCCTTAAATGTGTTTTGCCCATGTTTAGTAACCGGCAAAATACGGGAAATGGTGTATTTCACAAATGAGAATCCATTTAAAATTCATTATTGCACCATTTTCTAAGGTTGCATGATATTAAACCCATTTAAAATCACAATAAAGCATAATACTACTGTGAATTCACAAACGGTACAATTCAATTAAATATATTTAATATATGCACTTTAATTATTTACATATGTGTAGGTTGCATGGCTCTATGCACAGTAAATGCTGCTCCACACAAACAGTTCGTACTTACATACACAGACCATCTCAAACTCCATCTCTGCACATTGTTGTGAGTTTGGGTTTATTGGCCATTTCAACAGATTTGTAAAGTAAATCATTTACAAACTTACACCTACACAGGAGAATACATTAATATCTTTCTCAATATGCTAACTGTTCTGTTCGATTTCAAAATAAAAGCTCAAACCGTCACTCCAAGTTTACATGTTTTGATGTCCACATATTCAGATTACAGTGGCTGTAGCTTTTCTGTCATAAAGAAATGGCCAGATATAAGTGGACATGTGAATTAAATGTTGTTTGGTCAATTTTAAACAAGGATTAGATCGCACAGTAAAGTGTAAAACAGTCGTCAGGCCGATGGCACCCTCTGCAGTCATTTGTTATAATGCATAATGTACTTTAGTTCTACTGTTTATAATGCATTATGTATTTTAAAAAGAATTGGTCAATAAAACCATATGATCAGTTGCTTCTGATACTTTATTTAAACTAATTATTATCTCATTGCTATTATATATGTATTTTAAAAGCTATTGTTTGCTTAGGTCTATTTTTATTTACTACCTCAAAAAGAATTATAATTATTCGATTACTCGAATTGGTTCTCCCTAATTCTTCTTTCTCTCTTTTTTATATTCTAAAAAATCTAGTACGTGTCATTTTGAATGCAATGAGTTTTCACAATATAGACTGAGAGGGACAAAAGCATCTCTCAGTCCATGACACCACCTATGAGATGAATGATTACTCATATGTAACAAGTTACTAAACACTGCTGATGTATAACTAACAAAAATGTTTGCAAACCTAAAAGACTTTAACCATTGCTGTTTAACGTTTATGTGATGCAGGGATTTCTAAATCTAGTCTAGTGCTGTCAAACGATTATTCGTGATTAATCGCATCCAAAATAAAAGTTTTGTTTACATAATATATGTGTATGTACTGTGTATATTTATTAAATATATATAAATGAAAAATGTTATGTCTATATATTAAATATATTTTTATATACTATAAATAAGATGAATATAACTATATATGTATACATATTCTCAAAATATATACTGTATGAGTGTGTATATATATATATATATATATTTCGGATGTGATTAATTGCAATTAAACGTTTGACAGCACTAATCAAAAGTAATCTAAAAGTAATCCAAAAGTTGTTAGAATACTTTACCTAAAATGAGTAATTTAGATTACTATGATTTTCATAATGTAATTTGTAATCAGGAACAGACTACAATTTGTAAGTAATGTACCCAGCACTGCTGATATATGAGAGCTGATATATGTAACATTTTTTTAAAATAATGTCTTTAATTAATGGCACATTTGTAAATATAAATATTAAATAAGGTCACAGAGTATAGCTGACTGACTGGATGACTTCCATCAGGTTTGGGATGCTCAGTGAAGAACCGGTTCCTCATGCTGACACCATCTTAGCTGCGCTTGCTAAGCATCTGGAGGCTAAACTGTCTTTCGGTAAAGAGCTAGTTTCTCTTTGTTTTCCTCATTCTGTCTTTTGTCATGAGAGAGCTTTGAAGATTCAGGATGTTTATAAAGCTCATCCATCAGGCATGAGCATAAATGAATGTTGTTTTTTGGATCGTTCTGTCTGGTGCAGCTAAAGGTGAGCGCGATATTGTCATCATGAGGAACGATGTCGGAATCAGACACCCAACGGGCGAGCTGGAGACCAAACACATCAGTCTGGTGGTCTACGGGGATCCCAATGGATACTCGGCCATGGCCAAAACCGTGGGCTATCCAGCAGCCATTGCAGCCCATATGGTGCTCAGCGGTCAGTGCTCAACTCAACTTGAATATGCTCATTTAACAGCAAATGTTGCAAAAATGTCAAAATGTATTTTCTACTTGATCTGGTAAGTGATATTGCTCAGTATTATAAATCAATCTACATTTGTGAGACCAATTTTTAAAAAAGGTCCTGATCTTTGTATCAATTTGAGCTTTTCTTTTTTTATTTGTATTATTATGTATAATTTTATTTTCCGTTTTATTGTTAGTTCACCTAAAAATGAAAATCCTGTCATTAATTACTCACCCTCATGTCGTTCCAAACACATAAGACCTTCGTTCATCTTCGAAACACAAATTAAGACTTTTTTGATGAAATCCGAGAGATTTCTGACCCTGCATAGACTTCAAGGCCCAGAAAGGTAGTAAGGACATCAATAAAATAGTCCATGTGACATCAGTGGTTCAACCTTAATTTTATGAAGCTACGAAAATGCTATCTGTGTGCGCAAAGTAATAATAGAATTTTCATTAAACTTTAATCCCTTTAAATATAACTGTTTTACATATTGGACCAATAACATTAAAAATATTTAATGTATTCCTAGTTTCATTCTACTGTAATTACTTCAGCAGTTTGTAATCTTTTCTTAATTTTGCACTGTTATTAAAATATTTTAAATGTACAGTTGAGGCAAAAGTTTACATACACCTTGCAGAATCAGCAAAATGTTAATTATTTTACCAAAATAAGAGGGATCATACAAAATGCATGTTATTTAGTACTGACCTGAATAAGACATTTCACATAAAATATGTTTGCATATAGTCCACAAGAGAAAATAATAGTTGAATTTATAAAAAATGACCCCATCCTAAAGATTCCCAGCTGTGGTTTTCTGTTTAGTGATAGTTGTTCATGAGTCCCTTGTTTGTCCTGAACAGTTAAACTGCCTGCTGTTCTTCAGAAAAATCCTTCAGGTTGCATAAATTCTTTGGTTTTTCAGCATCTTTGTGTATTTGAACTCTTTGCAACAATGACTGTATGATTTTGAGATCCATCTTTTCACACTGAGGACAACTGAGGGACTCATATGCAACTATTACAGAAGGTTCAAACACTCACTGATGCTTCAGAAGGAAAAACAATGCATTAAGAGCCGGCGGTGGAAACCTTTTGAATTTAAAGATCAGGGTAAATTTTTGTCTTCTGGGAAACATGCAAGTATCTTCTGTAGCTTCTAAAGGGCAGAACTGAATGAAAAAAATATGATATTGAGGCAAAATAAGAAAACGTGCACATCTGCATTCTGTTCAAAAGTTTTCACCCCTTGACTCTTAATGCATCGTTTTTCCTTTTGGAGCATCAGTGAGTGTTTGAACCTTCTCTAATAGTTGCATATGAGTCCCTCAGTTGTCCTCAGTGTGAAAAAATTTAACCCTTTCCAACAATGACTATGGTTTTGAGATCTATTTTTTCACTTTTCTTATTTTGCCTCAATATCATTTTTTTTTTTTCTTTTTTTCATTTAGTACTGTCCTTTAGAAGCCACAGAAGATACTTACATGTTTCCCAGAAGACAAAATAAGTTAAATTTACCCTGATCTTCAAATTCCCCAAAAGTTTTCACCCCCCAGCTCTTAGTGCATTGTTTTTCCTTCTGGAGCATCAGTGAGTGTTTGAACCTTCTGTAATAGCTGCATATGAGTCCCTCAGTTGTCCTCAGTGTGAAAAGATGGATCTCAAAATCATACAGTCATTGTTGGAAAGAGTTCAAATACACAAAAATGAAAAACCAAAGAATTTGTGGGACCTGAAGGATTTTCTGAAGAACAGCAGGCAGTTTAACTGTTCAGGACAAACAAGGGTCTCATGAACAACTATCACCATCATTCAGGAAGCAACACAGTATTAAGAATCCAGTGTATGTAAACTTTTGAGCGGGGTCATTTTTATAAATTCAACTATTATTTTCTCTTGTGGACTATATGTAAACCTCTTTTATGTGAAATATCTTATTCAGGTCACTACTAAATAAAAAAATAACATGCATTTTGTATGATCTCTTATTTTGGTAAAATTAACGTTTTGCCGATTCTTCAAGGTGTATGTAAACTTTTGACTTTAACCGTATAATTCTAGGGTTTAATTTCCACTAATTCCACACAATGTCCAGAGCTGTTCTTATAAAGTCACTTTGACTTAATGCGAATGTGTGACGTCCCACCGCAGGTGAACTGACGGCTAAAGGACTGGTGGTGCCAGTGACGAAGAACATCTACGGTCCGGTGCTGAAGAGACTGCAGGAGGAGGGTCTCCAGTGCATCACCAAGAGCACCATATCGGAGTAACCCCACACCTCAAGAGCTCAAAACTCACTCATTTCTGTGCCACACCTGTGTAATGAAACCAGTAGCAGTTCATTGATTCTGAAACTTCCATTACCACATATTTTCCTCAGTGAACGGTTGCAGATCTTTAACTTGTCCTGCTTTTGTTTTCAGACTTGAATCTAAAAGTATATTTAGGCAGTCTGTAGATGTTTGTATTAGTTGAGAAAGAATGTTCATTTTAATCAGTGTTGCCATGAATTGGGAGTGTAAATAAACACACTTAGACTTTGACACGGAGCACTTAGACACGGAACTGCCCATTTCTGATATTTGGCTTTGAAAATGAACTTTATACACTGAAAGTGTTTTCTTACCCTTGCACGTCTGCCTTAGTCGAGAAACAAGCATTAGCAACATATATATGCAAAAAATGATGTCTGTTGAGTACTACTGATAAAATGAGCCATTTTCTGTAAGGCTTTAACATCATGTCAAATGAATATTTCTGTGAAACTTGGCACAGTAGTGAATTCTTCACGGTCTAAATGTTCATAAGGTAATGTGGCATTAAAATCATTTCTAGACCATTTTAAGTATAGCATATCCAAAGATTTGTTTTAAAGCTAGCTTTTGTCCAATAAAACATGAGCATTTTCTTTCATTGTTTTATGTTTCTTGTTTTTCATCAAATAAATGTCTAAAATATTGGAGTTTTTAGTAGACTGAAATAAGAGGGAATTACCCTTTGCCCTCTTTATATATATATATACACACACACACACACACATATATATAATTATTAATTTACATAATAAAAATGATAAAATCCATAATATTTAGTATACATAATTTAATATTTATTCTTTCTCTCTTAATATGTGTAATTTACATAAGTAACCTTTTTTGAATAAATAATTATTTGAATCAATAATTAATAATTAGTAATAAGTTTTGAATCATTTATTATTTATTATGTATAATAATATTATTAAATTATTATATATATGTACGTAATATAAAATATTATATCAAATACATTTTTCTTATATAGTTTACATAATAAAAATTATATAAAACGTAACCTTCATTATGTAATTATTTAATATTCTCTTTTTTTAATACAATTTACATGAGTAATCTGTGTAAATAATTAGTAAGTTATACGTATATCTTTTTTACATACATAATATATAATACGTATGTTTATTGTATCATTTACATAATTAAAGGATATAATACATATTTATTCTAATAGTTATTTAATATTTATTCTCTCTCTTGTAATACATTTTAAATGTACATTAGTTATGTGTTATATCAATAAATACATAATTAGTAATACCTTTTGTATCATTTTTATTATATCGTACTTAATATAAAATACATAATATAAAATACAATATTTATTATATAATTTAAATAAAATGTATAGAAAACATATTCTTTATAATAATTCGTTATTGTTTAATATTTCTCTTTTTAATACATTTTTAATTTACATAAGTAATCTTTGTGTAAATAATAATTAGTAATAAATTATACGTTTTGTATCTTTTTATTATATCATGTACAATATATAATAATACATATATTTTTTTATTATTGTATAATTTACATAATTAGGATGTAATACATAATATTATATGTAATATTTAATATTTGTTCTCTCTTGTAATACATTTTAAATTTACATAAGTAATCTTTGTTGTATCAATAATTACATAGTAAGTTTTGTATCATTTTATTATATCATGTACTTATGTAAAATACATAATATAAAGTATAATTTTCATTATATAATTTACATAATAAAAATGATATAAAATGTTATCTTTATTATAATACATAATTATTTAATATTTATTCTCTCTTGTTTTTAAATACATTTTAAATTTACATAAATAATCTTATTGTAGCAATAATTAATTAGTAATAATTTTTTATCAATTTTTATTATTTCATGCACTTAATATAAAATAATACATAATATAAAATACTTTTTTGTTATTATATAATTTACATAATAAAAATAAGTAATATTATAATACATAATTTAATCTCTTTAATGCATTAATTTACATAAGCAATCTTTTTTTGTATAAATATTTAGTAATAATAATATGTTTAGTATCTTTTTTATTCTAATAACATAATACATAACATATTATAATACATAATATTTTATTATTATAGCATTAAATATATTGTTTTTATATAATTTACATAAAATGATATAATATGTAATATGTATAATAATATGAAATTATTCTCTTTTTTTAATTTTAAAATTCATTTTGAAATTATATATTACTTAAGGGTCAAGATTTTACAAATTAATACTTTTTACTTAGCAAGGATACATTAAATTTAAATATTGTTTTATTATATTCGTATAATATTCGTTTTTTATTAATCAAAGAGCATTTGGAGAAAGAGTTGTTTTGAAACTAACTCTTATCCAGACTTTTGTGTTTTCTTTCATTGTTTAATATTCCTTGTTTTCTTCAAATAACATCTAAAATATTGTTTGTCATCGTCAGTAGACAAAAATGAGAGAAAATTCCCCTTCACCCCCCTCTTCCGCCCTTGTTGACTGGCCATAAACGCAGTCTGCATTGTTTGTGGTGTGAGGCCATCAGTGCGGTCACTATAAAGTAGGCCACCAAGCCAAGATAATTGGGTCTGTAATTATTAGAAGTTAAAAATGCAAACGAAGGCACCAGTAGGCGCTCAAGACCGTGTCTGGCCATTTGACCCATATTTTTGTGTAAATGACCTTTTGGATTAGAATTGAGGAATAATTACAAGCGATTCTTCAAAGGGATTATGTCATAACTCATGTAGCTGTCATCTTCGTCACCAAACCCTTAAGCCGCGGACTTATAATAATCGGTTCCTGAAGATGCAGTGGCTTAAGGAGTGACCTGATCGTTGCCAGAAGCACCGTCTCGATGGCTTAAGCCAAGATGAATTTGAGGAGGGCTGAAGGAAAAGTTAATTGAAAAACAACCCTATTTGATACACGTCTTGAAGGAAACCTGTCTTTGTTCTCTTTTGCTGAGATGGCCAGATGGAGAACTGAAGGACTGTCTCTGGTTGCTCTTGATCTTGGTGGTTCGTCAGTCGGGATGTCGAGGTAACAAGAAACGCAAGTTGAGAATGAACAGCTGACACGAGTCAAGCGGCTGCCGTCTGGAGACCGTAATCAACGCGAGTCTGTCCCGAGGGCAGATGAGAACCACAATATTAGACAATATCTAGAGTATTATGGAACTGGTACCAAAAATGCACAGTGCAAGTAATGTTCTGGGTTCAGTATCAAAATCTTAACTCATCCTTTATTTTCTTTTTTTGTTTTAGTTTTAGTGAGGAAAGCGAATGGGGCACATTTTTAGACATTTTTAATGCAGAAAAGTGTAGCTTATAATTTATTTATTTATTTATTTATATATCTATCTATCTATCACCCTTACATTATGTTTATAATTTAAGTAAGTAATATTTTTTTGTATCAATAAAATCAAATTTAAAAATTTTCATATCATGTACGATTCATAATAATAATTTCACTTTGTAATACATTTTTTAATTTACATAAGTAATAATTTTTTTGATCAATAATTATATATATATTTTTTATTATATCATGTACATAATGTATAATACATAATTTAAAATACATTTTTATTATATAATTTCCATAATAAAAATGATATAATACATATTTATTATAAAATGTAATATTTTATATTAACTCTCAATACATTTTTAATTTTACATAAGTAATCATTTTTTGATCAATAATTAATAATAATACTTTTTGTATTTTATTATTATATCATGGACATAATATAAAATACATTTTTATTATATAATTTCTATAATAAAAATGATATTACATAATATTTATTATATGTAATATTTAATATTAATTCTCAATACATTTTAAATTTACATAAGTAATCTTTTTTATATCAATAATTAATACATTTGTTACATTTTATTATATCATGTACATCATATATTTTTATTACATAATTTACATAAAATAATTATATTTATTATAATACATAATACTTATTCTCTCTTTTTTACATTAATGTTTAACTTACATAAGTAATCTTTTTTGTATTAATTAGTAATAAAGTAATACGTTTTATATTTTTTATTATATCATGTACATAATATATAATATATATTTTAATGATTATATGCTTTACATAATAAAATGATACATTTATAATTTAATATTTATTCTCTCTTTTTATACATTTTCTAATTTACATATGTAATCTTTTTTGCATTAATAATTAGTAATAAGTTTTGTATAATTCTTTAATATCATGTACATAATATATGCATAATATATAATACATAACACTTTTATTATTATAATATAATTTACTTAATGAAAATGATATAACACATTATTTATTTTAATATGTAATTATTTAATAATTAATTAGTAATAAGAATGTTTTAAGAATGTATCATTTTTTATTTACATCATGTACATGTTTTTATTATATAATTTCTATAATAAAAATTATATAATGTGTAACATTTATAATAACATTATTTTATATTTATTATATGTACATAATGTATAATACATAATATAAAACATTAACATTATATATTTACATAAAAATGTATTGTAATATGTAATTAATATTTATTCTCTTTTTAATACATTTTTAATTTACATAAGTAATCGTTTTTGTATAATTAATAATTAGTCAGTAATAATTAGCAATAAGTAATACCTTTTTTTATTTATATCATGCGCATAATATATAATACATCATGTTTTTATTATTATATAATTTACATAATAAAATTTATATAACGTGTAACATTTATTATAATATGTAATTATTTAATATTTCATATTCATATTCAATATTTTAACATTTATTTAGAATAAATATACTGTATATATTATTTTGCATTATATTAAAATTATATATATTATAATACATAAATATAGAATTATAATTATATAAATTTATATATATATATATTATATATATTAATTGAGGGTTAAGGGTCAGTTTTTTTGTTTTTTTTAAAGAAAGTAATACTTTTATTCAGCATGGATGCTTTAAATTGATCAATATATTAGGATGTATTTAAGATGTATTAAAGATGCATTTATATATATATATATATATATATATATATATATATATATATATATTAAGATTTTTTTTTTTTTTAGTTGTCTTTTTTTTTTAAATTTCAAATAAATGTTTTTTTTTTTTTTGTTTGTTTGTTTTTTTACTTTCTATTCATCAAAGAATCCTGAAAATGCGTCTCGGTTTTTACAAAAAAATTTAAATACGCAAAAAAAGGGTCAGTGAGTGACTTTTTTTTTTTTTTTTTTTACACTAAAAGTATGAAAACTGTTTTGTCTACATTATTAAACAAACAATTCCTTTTAAATACAATGTCAAAAAAACAATAATTATGAAATCAGTGCATATCTAAGCACATAAAATATCCCGGCGTAAACAGACCAGTCTCCTTGCGTGCTTTCTTGTTTTGTTTAATCCTACGAACAGACAAAAACATCTCGTACAACTAAACTGTCAGTATGCAATGCGTCATCTTACGTCAGTAACAAAACAGAGCGTCATCAGAAATATTAAAACATCATTTCAAAGGTGACTAAATTATTGAAATGCAGCCATGTCTTGTAAAGCACTAGTGCCTCAAATATAAAATTCTAGACATAAATAGAAATTTGGTCCATCGACGTGGTCGCTGTAATATTATTTACACATTAGAATATTATTTATCCATGACTGATTTTGCCACTTTCTTTGTATATTTGTATGAAAAAACAGTGGCTGAAATTCTACTACAAAAAATAGACTAATAAAAAACAGTCTTATTAAAATAAAAAAAAGGTGTTTTCCCTTTAAACAAGCTTTCAAGCAAATAAATATGACTCTATGAGAAGACATTAGTACGTAAGACATTAGCATAAGGTGGCGGTTTAAGAGAGAAACAATTAATAAAAACGTGGAGTGTACAAAGGCACACATTTAGTGACGGCGCTGCATCCAGCAGAGCGCTATCAGTTCAGAGATGGACTGGGGGAAAACAAGAGCATTCTTTGATAGAAAAAAAAACGAGTCTTTTTCCTGTGCCGGCTCGTCACTATGGTTACACCAAGGATTCCAGACTCTCGGCCGCACTCGAGACGCCTCCTGGGACCGTGCCGTTGTTGTCGGAGGACTGAAGCGCTCGCTCATCTTCTTGGGTGCTGACCAAACTCAGGATGGCTTTGTACAGGAACTGATACTGATCCTAGCCGACCAAAAAAAAAAAAATTTTAAAATTAAAAAAAACAAGAACATGTTGGTAGTTTGACCACAACATACCACTCAAAATATTACATTTTCCCTTGTGGATTTGAGTTAATTCCACCTCAGGGCAGATTATTAATGACTGACTTTTCCTCATTGGAATTGCTGCCAACTCCAGAGAGATGAAGAGATGAAGGAAAGAAAAGAAAAAAAAAACACTACATTTCTTTAAAAATGTATGAATGCCAGTAGTCTGCAGACACATGGAAAACGCTTAAGTTATAAAAATAAATGTCATCAAATGTAAAATGGCTCATGCATACCATAAAACCTTCGTTCACATTCGCAATCA
The DNA here is from genome assembly GCA_036247105.1 of Cirrhinus mrigala. NCBI lineage: Eukaryota > Metazoa > Chordata > Actinopteri > Cypriniformes > Cyprinidae > Cirrhinus > Cirrhinus mrigala. The sequence goes on from CM070031.1 coordinate 10,611,475, forward strand.
AAAAAATTACCTACATAATTTACTTAAAAAATATAAGCTAAGATTTATAGACCCCATATTATGTATGGTATTTTATATAAAATTATAATATATCAAAATACAAAGATCTAAAGGGATCCCCCTTTTTTAATATATAAATATAAATTAATATATAAATTATATATATATATATATATATATATATATATATATACATACATACATATATATATATAATTTTTGATCTAATTTTGATCTATAAAAGAATATAATATAATATAATTTTTTTTTAAATTATATATATATATATATATATATATATATATATATATATATATATATATATATATATATATATATAGATCTATATTTTATATATAAAATACACATACATATATGTAAAGAGGGAAAAATGACGTGTGAGAATTTTGATCTATAAAATAACCCAATAATATAAAGGTTTATAATTATAATTTATAAATACAAAAAAAATTATATTTATATAGGTTTTAATTATATATTGAATAATAAAATAAAGATGTATATATTTCTTTCTATATTATAAAGATTCATAATTATAATTTATACATTTAAAAAAATCCATCATAACAAAGATGTATTTATTTTTAATTAGATATAACAATATAAAGATTTATAATATAAATAATAATATTTAATTATAAAGATTTATAATTACAATTTAGAAATTAAAATTACATTTTGAATACAAAACCATAATAACATAAAGATGTATTTATTTTTATTTATGCATATTTCATTTATCTGAATCATAATTTATATTTCTTATTTATATATTAAATAATAATATAATGATTTCTAATATAATATAAAGATTTATAATTATAATTTCTACATTTAAAAAAAATATAATAACATAAAGATGTGTTTATTTTTAATTATAAATATTTTAATTATTTTGAATTTTGATCTATAAAATACCCAAAAATCCATATAAGCATAAATATGTATTTATATATATTGTATATATATATATTTTATTATTTTAATTATTTTTATTATAAATAATATAAAAAAAAATAATAAATTGCAGTTATAATATTATATAAATTATACATAATATTATATAGTATACATACAGTATATACACAGTATAGTAGAGTATAATATATGTAGTATGGCATATAGTATATTTTATATAGTAACTCAATAATATATATTATAATATAAATAATAATAAAGATTTAATTATAATATAAAGATTTATAATTATAATTTATAAATGTACAAACATTTCATAACATAAAGATGTATTTATTTTTGATAATATTTATATATTTTTTTAATGTATTAAATATTTTATATAAATATTATATAAATATTTTAATTATTAGCTATAAAGATTGGTATAGTGTATAGTACAGTAGAATAGTACAGTACAGTAGAATATACTATTTATAGTATATTGTATAATATATATATATATATATATATATATATATATATATATATATATATATATCAAAACTCACATATGCTAAATACATATTTCAATACCTATACACATACTCCCTGAAATATATTAATTAAATAATTTCTAAATTACAGTGGTTATAATAAATTATAATTTATTTTATATAAAATGAATGATATAAATAGTGTATATATAATCTTGTGTATGCATAATATTATATATCATAAAATAGAATATAAATGTACAATTTTATGTAAAAAATGCATATTTGATGCATTTTTACATGATTAGTAAGCATTAAATATATGTATTCATGTATGAGCTCTTTTACATTTAAAGACTTATACAGTGCAAATCTCAATGCGTAACTGGCGTATTTCGTGTTTGATTGTGTAATCACAAGTGGAAAAAAAACAAGTTGTCTTGAATGAAAGCAGGCAGATGAACTCTTACGATGTCAGTGAAGACTCCAGGCCTCATGAGGTTGATCATCTTGGCCACCATGTAGACGTTCACGGCGCTCTCGGCCTCAAGCTGTTGCAGTAGAGTGAACAGCGCACAGAACGTCCCAGCAGTCACACCACCATGCCTGCACAGAGATTATTAAACAAATCAATGATAAAGCATGTTCAGTTCTTCACCCTAGCGAGCCGCCCACCTACACTGCATTTTTAGACATCATAGATGTGCTCCCAATTCATGCTGTCTGCTAACATACCTTGTTTTGACAAGCACTGCATATATCTTTCAAGAATAAAGCAGTCCCTGATTGCAATCCATAAACACTTTTCAGGGTGTATCATGGTGATTATAGTAGAAATTATAATATGACTTGAAATGTCAATGATTAAACACTCTTTACTGGTATTTTATTCATTACTGCAAAGTACTGATAAAAAAGCAGGAGTTTTGAAGGGCTCACAAGAGGACTGTATCGCGGTCGGCATAAAAATACCCCATTCGAATAACTCGATTACTCGATTTTAAAACATTCTCTACTGCAATTTCTGTCGAATAACCGCCAAAATACCGGAAGAGGTGCATTCCACAGACGAGAATTATAGACCATTTCCAAGGCTGCATGATATATTAAACCCATTTAAAAATCATAACAAGGCATAATGCGATTGTGAATTCACAAACGTGACGATTCAATTAAATAAATGTATGTGCTTTCATTATTTACACCAGTGTAGTTTACATACGTGCGTCTCAGAGCGACTCCATTTACAGTAAAAATGCTTACATTACTCCACATTAACTTATCATTTACTTGTGTGGAGCATCTCAAACTCCATCTCTGCATAATGCTGTGAGTTTTAGTTTATTATAACATTCGCATAAGAACGCAACGTGCGCCATTTAATCAAATTTGTAAGGAAAATCATTTATAAACCTACCTAACTCCTTTCCCAAAATGCTATTGCTAACTGTTGATCGCGATTTCAAAATAAAAGCTCAAACACTCGCTCTGAGTTTACACGTTTTGATGTCCACATATTCGAGAAGTTACAGTGGCTGTAGCACTTCTGTCGTAGAAACATGACCAAATATCAAAGATTATGTGTACATATGACTTAAATGTTCACTTAAATGTCGTTTAGACAAAGATTAGATGGCGTTGTAAAGTGTAAAAACAACCGTCAGGCCGTTGGCGCCCTCTGCAGTCATTTGTTAAAAAGCATAATGCACATTAGTTCCATTGTTCATAATACATTATGTATTATAACAGTTTAGTTCAGTAAAACCATATGATTGCTTGCTTTTGATATTTTATTTGATCTAATTATTGCCTCATCGCTGTTATATAAGTCATTTTAAACGCTATTGTTGCTTAGGCCTATTTTTATTACCTCAAAAAATTATCTGATTACTCGATTAATCATCATAATAATGATCCGATTACTCCTTAAAAATAATACAAAAAAATAATAATTAATAAATTTAGCAACAAAAAAAAACAATAGTAAAAGAAAATGTATTATTTTAATACAAATTAATAATAATGAAAATAAAACTGAATTTGATGTTTTGTTTTGGGGTTTTGCCAGTTACTGGAAAAAAAAAAAATTCTTTGATCTCTCGTTCCTCACACCGTCAAAACTTGTATTAGTTATTTACAATATTTTCTGTTACATGACTTAGGAACAATATTTCTTGTGAATAGTGTTATATAAATACATTTTACATTTACACACACTACAGTTTAAAAGCTTTGCAGTTTAAAAAGGACACATAAATTGCATTAAAGTGATCAAAAGAAAAGGTAAAGATCTTTTTATGTTAAGAAAGTTGTTCATTTGAACTTTCTATTTATTAAAAAGCAAACAAAAGCATGCACATCAAACTCAAATGGGTGCTTTTTTACTACGCGAAAGTTTTTAAAATAAATCTTTTGATATTTTTGGAGCTTGGTGTTGCCGACTTTACAAAAAAACTTTCAACTTTACATTTATCAAAGTAAAGTATCACAGTTTTCACTGTGATAAAAAATTTTAAGCAGACTGTTTTAAATAATGATAATAGTAAGAAAAGATTTTTGAATACCAAATATGTAATAAATTGTTAAGAAAATATTTCACAATATTACAGTTTTGACTGTATCTTTGATTAAATAAATCCTGCCTTAGTGAGCATAAGAGACTTGTTTTAAAAACATTAAAAAAAAAAATTCTTCCTGCCCACAGAATTTTAAACAGCAGTGTTTTTAAAGTAAAAATGTTTCCTTGAGATTTATATATCTACCAAGATTCACTAAATACAAACAAAATATTCCCCAGATAATATTTTAATCAGTCCTTTTGGCTGTAGCACACTGACACTATAAAAGCCAATTATTTAATTTAGCAAATGCTTACTATTAATACCATTTAACAGCTATTATTACAGTTTAACAGGTGGTCCAACATATAGACCAGCATAAACCGGCCTGGAAATTCATCCTGGTTTTTTGGGCAGGGGTGTCTGCCGATGCAGACAGCAGACAGTGAGGAAGCTCACTAGCTTCTGGAACAGAAATAACATGTCTTTTCCAAAATGTAGTGTGCATCTCTCTCGGGGCCAAGATGCAACTCACTCATCATGTACAATGATGGGTCCATCTTTGGAGCCGGACTCTTTTTGGATGATGTTGATCAGCTCAAAGACGCTACTGATGGGACTGTCTGGGTTTGGCCAGCGTGGAGCCCGGTAATGCTTCACTTCTAGAACAAAGTCATCCTGTGAAGAGAGAGAAAAGTAAAGTAAAATAAATGCATTATTAAAGGGATAGTTCACCCAAAAATGAAAATTTTGTCATTGATTATTTAACCCTCATGTCTTTCCAAACACGTAAGACCTTCGTTCATCTTCGGAACATAAATGAAGATATCTCTGATAAAATCCGAGAGGTTGGGCCTTGAACGTAGTAGTACTGTTGCTGTCTTGGATTTCATCAAAAATATCATTTGTGCTCTGAAGGTGAACGAAAGTCTTACCTGATTGGAATGACATGAGGGTGAGTAATTAAAGACCGAATTTTCATTTTGGGGTAAACTATCCCTTTTAGTTAAAAAAACCAAACCACTGCTGAAATATGAGTCTGTAATATCACTTTCTCAAGTGTGTGTGTGTTTATGATCAATATGCTTCCGCAGATACAGATGGTTTAATGCTAAGTGTGTGAAAAGCACCAGATGTGTTGTTTAACAGTCTCTGTTCTCGCTTTCGTCAGCAGCCATTTGCTCCTCCTAATATTTTCCACAATCGTACGGCAGGCACCAGCTGCGCTCTTCAAAACAGATGCCTGTGTTCATGTTTTTTAACAATTTTGCAGAAATGACGCAAAGAAATCGTTCATTTGCATCTCTCTGCATGATTATCTTAGCTTCAGCATGATACGTTCCTCTCGGTGCATTATGGGTAAATTCTCTGATCCTCTTTATGTTGCTAATGTTAGCTGTTGAATCTGATTGGCTGATAGGATGTTACCTGTGTGGCCTCTAGGATGTAATCCTGCACTATCAACATGTCTTCATTGGACAGGCACACGTGGCCCTCCCCTCTTAATGATACAGAGAATGTCTCGTAGATGATTGGCTGATCTCTCACAGGCCAGAATGTGATTGGCTCACTGTCTTCTGTCTGGGAATGGAATATAGAATGACAGAGGGAGGGAGACAGGAATAAAAGATGAATGAAAAGACAACCTGTTTCATTCAGCACTGGAAAATCGACAGGAAATGCAGGAATTAGGCGTGACGCTATAAAGCAGTTTGCGATAAAAGATGCACTGACCGTGCTACTCGTGTCCAGCAGTGAAACGATAACCTGGGAGTTGTGATCCCACACCATCCTCCACAAGTCCTTCACTGTGCTGGGCAAAGGATTCTGGGTAATGATGAACTCTTTGCTCTGCCGATAGCCCTAATGAGAATGCATGAACGAGACTTAATATGAATCTAAATAAGCTGTTATAGAGAACTGACTGTAGAAACGCTGAATATCTCACCATGACATATGAGGCGTTGATGTAGTCGGACGTCTCTCCTGCTGATGTGGACAAACACACTCTGGATTTCTCCACTGCAAAACACAACAATCACTTCAGAGAACTGAATATCTGTCCATCCATCCATTTGTCTGTACATCTGTCTATTTGTCCATCTACCCACCTGTCTATTTGTTTATCATCAGTCTGTCTATATATCTATATATCTGTCTATCTAGCCGTCATCCATCCATCCATCACGACTATGTCTATCCGTTGATCATCACTCTGTCTATATGTCCATCTATCTATCTGTCCATCCATTCAATCTTCTATCTATCTATCTATCTATCTATCTATCTATCTATCTATCTATCTATCTATCTATCTATCTATCTATCACATGTCTGTCTATCTATCTATCTATCACATGTCTGTCTATCTATCTATCTATCTATCTATCACATGTCTGTCTATCTATCTATCTATCCGTCCATCCATTCGTCCGTCCGTCATCTGTCTACCCACCTGTACATCTGTCTATCATCAGTCTGTCAATCTATCCTTCCACATATCTGTCTGTCTGTCTATCTAGCCATTATCCATCCATCACATCTGTCTATATGTCTATCCGTCGATCATCACTCTGTCTGTATGTCCATCTATCTATCTATCTGTCCATCCATTCGTCCGTCTATTCAATCTGCTATCCATCTATCTATCTATCTATCTATCAGTCTATCTATCACATCTGTCTGTCTATGACATCTGTCTGTCTGTCTATCTATCTGTCTATCTATCCATCCATCCATCATCTGTTTGTCTATATGTCCATTCATTCATCCATCTGTCTCGCTGTCTATCTAACTATCCGTCCATCCCATGTCTATACAGTATGTCTTTCCATCTATCTATCTGTCTATCTATCTATCTATCTAGACATATGATATAGACATAGACATATATATCACATCTATCTATCTATCTGTCTTTCATCTGTCTGTCTATATGTCCATTCATCCACCCATTCATCTGTCTATCTGTCTGTCTATCTGTCTATCTATCTGTCTGTCTATCTATCTATCTATCCTTGCCATCTACCACTAATATAAAATGATGAATCTGTCTATCATCACTCTGTCTATATGTCCATCCATCTGTCTGTCTGTCTATTTGTCTGTCTCTTTTAACCTATTCATCCATCCATCCATCCCTCGAACATATAATAGTGAACAGATAATGAAGAATAACAATAAACACACCAGGAATCAGAGAGCAGCTTCTGTTCTTCGTTCTGTTGCAGTCATTCAGGGCATTGCTGTAATCATTCTGTTTGGCATTGGACTGGCACACCAACTGCAATGACAAGATCGTTGTCATGTATGTCAGGTTACATTATTCAACTACAACTGTGGTGATACAAATACTTTCAGCTGTGCTCTTCAAAAATCACTTAAGAATTGAGAGCACACTTACTTTAAATTGCTTTTCCAGCTGTGTCTTGCATGAGGCCCCCGGGGTCAGGAGATTGTTAACATACTGATGAATATGGCTTGTTGGCACCTCTGTCTCTTGACTCAAAATGGCCTCTACTAGAGCATCATGGGTAAAGATGTATTGCTCCTGTAGGGGTATGTTAAGAAGGAAACTTGAGTCCACACTTCAAGTCTAAATAGCAACACTGAAGACTGGTAATACAGTAAATAATGCATCATTTTTCTTTATATAGCTATGAAATTCTACACACCAAAATGAGACTTTGATTGCTTTTCACTCACCTCTGTTTGAACTAGATAGTTTCGTTGTGTACGAATGTGTTTGAGGAAGCCCACAATGTTGACTGTCCCCTGCACTTTAATCTGTTTTAACATGCTGTCCAACACTATGTAGGTCCCTGTTCTGCCCACTCCAGCACTAAACATACACAAACACACGTTAGAAGTGTAAAATATACAATATAACACTTGATACATTGAAAAAAACTTGTGTATCCCACCTGCAGTGTACAATCATTGACCCCATGTGCTCTGTTTGGGCTCTAGATGACTTGTAGACGAATGAAAGCACAGGAAGGACATACTCAGGTACGCCCATGTCTGGCCACTGTGTGTAGTGGTAATGTATTACCGTTCTCTCATTACTACGAGCTCTCTGAGAACCCTAAAAAAAAAAAAAAAAAAAAAAATCAAGGAATAGTTAAAGGAATAGTTCACTCAAAAATGAAAATTCTATCATTAATTAATCACCCTCATGTCATTCCAAAACCTGTAAGACCTTCGTTCTTCGATCTTCAGAACACAAATGAAGATATTTTTGATGAAATCCAAGAGCTTTCTGACCCTGCATTGACAACAACGCAACTGACACATTCCAGGCCCGGAAATGTAGTAAGGACATTGTTAAAATAGTCCATGTGACATCAGTGGTTCAACCGTAAGTTTATGAAGCTACAAGAATACTTTTTGTGTGTAAAGAAAACAAAAATAACTACTTTTTTCAACAATTTCTTCTCTTCTGTGTCAGTCTTTGATGCGCATTCACAATAGTACCACCACACATGCATCTATTCAGGGTCAGAAAGCTCTCGGATTGATTCAAAAATATCTTCATTTGTGTTCTGAAGATAAACAAAGGTCTTACGGGTTTGGAACAACATAAGAGTGCGTAATTAATGACAGAATTTTAATTTTTGGGTGAACTGTCCCTTTAATATAAACCTGTGATTGTTTTAACAAAGAAGGAGTAATACTTATGTTTGGAAAACGATAAAATAGTAACATTTAATTAACAATTAAACAGTTAATAATATATGAATTATTATTAACAATTAAATATTGCTAATATTCAAATCCTAAATGATTTTGTAAATTACAAAAAATAAATTATTACGATTTTAAAATGCTAAAAGAACAGTAAAAAAAAAAAAAAAAAAAAAAAAAAAAAAGTAAAAGCCATTTTGAGATGTGCTTAAAATTGCACTTTTTAAAGAGTTTATATATTCAGTGTATTTAAATATTAAGTGAGTCTTGAAGTAATCTAAATGTAAAAAAAAACATTCACAATTAAATACACAACATTGACCGATACAATAAATAAATACCAAAAAAAAAACTCAATATTGTGTATCCCTACTTGATACCTTCTTTATGCTGGTATTTCTGATGGTGAAGGTTCTCTGGGTGTAGTATGCGAGGACGTTTGTGCTCTTTACAGTAACCAAAAAACATCCATACTCTTCCTGGTTCTCCAGAGGCCAGTACTGGTCACACTTCCTCTGAAAAAATGGACAAACGCAGTGTTGAACCCATATTTTGTTATATTATGTTATTGTCTTGTCACCCAAAAATGTCATAATTTACTCATTCTCATTCTCTTCCAAACGTATATATATATATATATATATATATATATATATATATATTTTTTTTTTTTTTTACAATGAAATTATACGCTAAGAAACTAAATTTGCCAGCAGGTGGCGGTAAATGTCTATATAAGTCATTCATTCGATCAAACAGCTGATTCGTTCAGGAATTAAGTGCATGGCTCTCTATATGAATGTGCCTTTGAATCATTGATTCACGCGATTCGTTCAAAACGCAGATTCATTCAGAAACTAAACACTGCTGTGTTGGTCGGAGATGTGCAACATTTCTGCTATGGCTTCAAAGGTAATATGTTCTCTGCAAAATTGAGCAAAAACACAACATTATGTTTAAAATATAATGGAATATCAAACTTCTTATTTACTGAACTGTTGTATAAAATCACATTTTAGCTTGTGATAGATCGGAACAAAATCAGCACTCGTTTCATATTGCTCTTGCTGCCCGTGTGATATGCGATATATATATATATAAATATTAAACAACAAAAAAAAGGAGTATTTTTGCCTCAATATCTTGAATTTTAGGGCATAACTGCATTTATGGAGTTGTTGCCCTGCATCATATTTGTTAACAGTCAACTGTATGAAATATAAGAAGATGTACAGGTCTGGGGATGGGGCCAGTGCGTTAACTGCGTTAAAATATGTTAATCGCTTTTTTTCATATCTAATTAATTACATTAAAGTGTTAAACTGACAGCCCTAATATACATATATATTCTGGTCCATGTGACTTGTGGGCTTATATTCCAAGTCTCCTAAAGCCATACAAAAATGTTTCTGATGACAGAAATCTTTTTCAGGTGAACTATTTTTAAAATATTACTTCTGTCAATTTAGATAAAATCTGCACTAAAATATCTTACCCTTCCTTTCTCCACCAGGTTTGTGATCATAACAATCACTCCCACATTCTGCTCCCACACCATCCGCCAGAAATCCACTGTGCTGGACTTTAAGGGCCCTTGTGCTGCAATGTAGGCTTTCTGTTTGTTAAAACCCTTGTGTGAAACAGAAAGAAGAGACAAATAAAGCTACAGGAAGGGAGGTGTGAGTATTCTTAGTTTAAACTTTGAAAGAACATCTCAGGTGACACAATATTACAATAGAGGCCACAAACACTTTCTCACACTCCAAGTGCCACAATACCTGACCTTTCTAAGATCAAATCAACAGCAAACCAGCAGTGCTTTTTTTAAGTGTTTTCATCATTTCTGCTAGTTAAATGGTTACACTTAGAGGTAGTCATGCCTCACTGATTAAATAATGATAAAATTATCATGATTTGCCTGGCAACACTTCTGAGTTCAAATAAAATTGCTTACATCCACGTAGTTGGCGTTTATATAGTCCCCTCCGCTTCTCCCATCTTTGTCATTTAGGGGTGCGAGTCGCACTCTGCTATGGTCATCTATAGGAAGTTATTGAAGATATAGCCATTTTATATCATTTATATAGATGTGCATCTAATGCTTGTATTTATTTGTGTCAGTGGTTCTCACAGGCTAAAATGTTGACATATCGGTTCTTGTTCTTATTGTCTGGGTGGCTGGAACAGTCTGTCGTTGTTCCGAGGTCCACGGTGCATGTCTGAACTTCCTAAAAAAATAACACAAACAATTCTTTATTATAACAGTCTGCCATAAAGTGACAGCATTATAAGACACAAAGACTTTCACAAGTGCAGACAAGTGAGCGTCACAAATTCATGCTAAAGCTATCAAATTAAAGGGAGATGTGGCTTACCTCAAAATACTCTTTCAATATCTAATGAGGGGTGAGAATGCAAAAAGCAATGAAATACAGTGACAAACTGTGCACCAGAAATACACAAAACAGCACTGACAAGTCTGAGTTGGATTCTGTTCATTTTACGTTTGTTTACTGCCTGTAAGTTTCAACTCTGGATGCTGATTGGTCAATAAAGCATAAATTACGAGACATATAGTCATGACCGTTAGATACAGTCAAAATTACAAGATATAAAGTTGCAATTGTGTGAAATAGTTACGTAATTGTGAAAAAGACGTCATTGTGAGATATAGTCACAATTAGAAAAAAATGAAGTTAAGAAAAGCTGTAATTCGAATAAATAATTGCAGCTGTTAAATAAAGCTGCTAAATTACAAGAAATAAAGTTACGACTCTTAGATATAGTCATAATTACAAGATACAAAGATGCAATTATGTGAAATACTTGCAATTGTTAAAAAAAAAACGTAATTGTGAAATATAGTCGCAATTAGAAAAAATGAAGTTCGAAAAAAGAGCCGTAATTCTACAATATACTGCAAATTCGCAATTATAAGAAATAATTGCAATTGTTAAATAAAAAATAAAGATGCAATTTTAAGATACAGTCACAATTACAAGATATACAGTTGCAGTTACGAAAAAACATGTAATTGTGAGATATGGTCGCAATAAAGCTGTAATTCTAAGAAATACTTTAAATTAGCAATTATAAGAAATAATTGCAATTGTTAAATAAAGCTGCTAAATTACGAGAAAGTAATGACTGTTAGATAAAGTCACAATTACACAATTTCTAAAAATACAGCTGCAATTCGAATATATACTTTAAATTCCCAATCATAAAAAATAATTGCAATTGTTACATAAAGCTGCTAAATTGTAAGAAAAAGTCACAGTTGTTAGATATAGTCACAACTGCAAGATATAAAGTTGCAATTATGAGAAATAGTTGCAATTGTGAAAAAAATGTAATTGTGAGACAGTCGCAATTAGAAGAAACAAAGTTTTGAAAAATAAAGCTGTAGTTCTAAGATATACTGTATATTTGCAATTATAAGAATTAATTTCAATTGTTAAATAAAGATGCTAAATTGCGAGTAATAAAGTTGCAGTTGTTACATATAGTCACAATTACAAGGTATAAAGGTGTAATTATGAGAAATAGTTCTAACTGTCAAAAAACATGTAATTGAGATATAGTCACAATTAGAAGAAATGAAGTTCGGAAAATAAAGAATGAAAAGAAAAATAGAAGAGTTTTTTAAAAATGCAATTCTAAGATATACTGTAAATTTGCAATTCTAAGAAAAAATTGTAATTGTTAAATAAAGCCAGTAAATTACGAGAAATAAATTCACGATTGTTGGTTATAGTAACAATTGCAAGATATAAAGTTGCAATTATGAGAAATAGTTGCAACTGTGAAAAAAAGAGACAGTCGCAATTAGAAGAAATAAAGTTTTGAAAAATAAAGCTGCAATTCTAAGATATACTGTATATTTGCAGTTTTAAGAATTAACTGAAATTGTTCAATAAAGCCCCAAAAATGCGAGAAATAAAGTCACAATTGTTAGATATAGTCACAACTACAAGGTATAAAAGTGCAATTATGAGAAATAGTTGCAATTGTGAAAAAATATGTACTTGAGATATAGTCACAATTAGAAGAAATGAAGTTCAAAAAATAAAGCTGAAAAGAAAAATAGATGAGTTAAAAAATAAAGCTGCAATTCTAAGATATACTGTATTTTTGCAATTCTAACAAATGTAATTGTTAAATAAAGTCGCTAAATTACGAGGAATAAATTCACGATTGTTGGATACACGATTGTTGGATATAAAGTTGCAATTATGAGAAATAGTTGCAATTGTGAAAAAAACATGTAATTGTGAGATATAGTCACAATTAGAAGAAATAAAGTTTTGAAAAATAAAGCTGCAACTCTAAGATATACCGTATATTCACAATTATAAGAATTAATTGCAATTGTTAAATAAAGCTGCTAAATTACGAGCAATAAAGTCACGACTGTTAGATATAGTCACAATTACAAGATATAAAGTTGCAATTATGAGAAACAGTAGTAACTGTGGAAAAAAAATCATGTAATTGTGAGATATATTCGCAATTGGAAGAAATTAGGTTCTAAAAATAAAGCTTAATTCTAAATTAAACTAAATTTGCAATTCTAAAAAATAATTGCAATTGTTAAATAAAGCCGCTAAATATTGAGAAATAAAGTCATGACTGTTTGATATAGTCACAATTACAAGATATAAAGCTGCAATTATGAGAAATAGTTGCAATTGTGTAATTGAGATAGTCGCAATTAGAAGAAATTAAGTTTGAAAAACAAAGCTGTAATTATAAGATACACTAAATTCGCAATTATATGAAATAATTGTAATTGTTAAATAAAGCCACTAAATTATGAGAAACTAATTATGAGAAAAGTCATGACTATAAGATCTAGTCATATAATAGAAAATGATTTGAGATATGCTGAACTTGCAATTGACGTTTTAGTTTAATCTAGCGAATCCAAATAAATAGTCAAAATAATATATAACTAAACTAATAAACTAAGATTTTGAAAAGCTTTTTCACTACAGTATGAATGAACGTAGCCACAAATATCAATTATAATCAATTAAAATGGACAGAATCCAAAGACATGCTGTCATGGATTGAACAGAACATGCATTCAAACACCACAGTTTGTATCAGTGCGGGTGTTTAACGTAACTAGCATGCCACAAAACACATATCGCTAAAATAAACTTCCATTCAGCCTGAACATGACACAAAAAGCAACACATTTTTCAAACAGAAACTTCTGAAACATATCCATCACTTTTTCATAGGTAGGCTTATGACAAGAACTAATAATTAGGTTTACTGTCTCGTTTGTGTCCAATTAAAGCTTGCCTGATTTTTGCATGATCTAATGAAGTGTGAATAATTTAATGTTATGGTGAGAATCTACAATCTGACACTGATTGATGTTAATGAAGCTGTAACTGGGTCTTTTTGTGCACCTGACTGGAACATAGAGCTGAGTGCGTTACTGACCTAATTATAACTCTAATTTATTAACAGCAACCTGCGTTCACGCATGAATGGAACAAGAGTGAATATACGTGCCTGAATGAACCAAACAAATCATTTATAAGACATGCCTTAATGACATGTTGATCTGCTACATCAAAGCTCGCATGAGACAGCTGTCCCTAGAAGAGTGTCAAAAGAGAGGGGGATGATGGGATACGAACCTCAAACTCTCTAGAAAATGAGTTGGTGTTGTAAAGCTCAGCCACGTGTTTCACAAACTGCTTTACTGACTGGGGTTTGTGTTCACCTGGAAGTGTAAAAGACATGTCTAATGACCAAAACAGCAGTGAAACTCGTTTATAATTATTATTTGAGCGTGATTATCATTTGTAACCCTCTTCCACAAAGCCAGTCATAAAAGTCAATTTTTTGAAATTGAGATTTATACATCATATGAAGGTGAATAAATAAGCTTTCCATTGGTGTATGGTTTGTTAGGACAGGACAATATTTGATCATGATACAACTATTCGAAAATCTAGTATCTGAGGGTGAAAAAAATCTAACTTTTGAGAAAACTGCATTTAAAGTTGTCCAAATGAAGTTCTTAGCAATGCATATTACTAATCAAAAATTAAGTTTTGATATATTTACAGTAGAAAATGTACAAATTATCTTCATGGAACATGATCTTTACTTAATACCCTAAAGATTTTTGGCATAAAAGAAAAATCGATAATTTTGACCCATACAATGTATTGTTGGCTATTGCTACAAATATACCTATGCTACTTAAGACTGGTTTTGTGGTCCAGGGTCACATTTAGGTTTTGACTTTTAAGGCATATACTGATCAATAATTATGTAAAACAAATAACATGACCAGATAAAGTTGCATGTGGGTCAGTTTTCCCTAAAGAGCTGGGACCAAATGACTCTAAATCTAGTTGGTAGTGTTTTTTTTTTTTTTTGAAATATTAAAAGCAGTTTTGTTGAAATAATTTAAAATAATGTATATTCTAATAGTAATAGTTTATGTCAAACTACTCTCAAGGTTTTTGCTTCTAGAATTTTTTTAACAAGCCTTTTTTCTTCATTATAATATCAGTAGTTGTACCACTTGACATTTTTTTAATTTGTCAAAAAATGAATTTTAATTCAGTAAAATAAAGTGCACGTGGGTCAATTTTTCCCTAAACACGGGACCAAATGACTCTAAATCTAAAATGTCATGTGGTTTAACCATCAAGTAAAGGTATTAACATATTTTCCTTACACTTTAAATACATTTTAATCAATATGTTTTGTATTTGATGCATTTTTCAAGGTATTTATGTAAACAAATATTATTCATTTCAACTGTCGACATCTCATTAAGTTTTAGGGAGTTGCACCACATGACACTGATCTGTTATTTTAAAGGACTTATCGACCTTTACACTAGTAGGGGTCGTCTCTATGATATCATGATCGTCTGTTGTTGTTGTTGGTTGGGTTTTTTTTTTTTCTCCAAGTTGTTTGCACCACTTGACAGATTTTTTTTAATGTTAAAAGCAGTTTTGTTCAATATATTATAACAGTAATAGGTTATGTCAAACTACTTTCAAGGTTTTCTTTTAAAAAAAAAATTTAAAATGTAATGAGTTTTTTAACTTTTCGCTCATAATAATAATATCAGGACAGTCATACCACTTTTTTAAAACTAATTTTAATTCAGAAATTAAAAACATTGTCACCATTGACAAGGTGTATTCAAGTCATTAAAGATATAGTTCACCCAAAAATAAAAATTCTGTCATTAATTACTTGCATTCAAGTCATTTCAAACCCGTAAGACCTTTCATCTTCGGAACACAGTGTGGCAGAGAAGAAATGTTTAAATAAAGTCACTATTTTGTCTGTGCACAAAATGTATTGTCGTAGCTTCATAACATTTACGGTTAAACCACTGATGTTACGTGAACTCTTTTAACGATGTCCTTACTACTTTTCTGAGCCTTGAACGTGTCAGTTTCGTTGCTGCCTATGCAGGGTCAGAAAACTCTCGGATTTAATCAAAAATTTGTGTTCCGAAGATGAACGAAGGTCTTACGGGTTTGGAACGCCATAAGGGTGAGTAATTAATGGCAGAAGTAAATTAAAGTAAATTAAAAAATGAGCATCAAGCAATTGACCAATATCATTAGTATCAATGTAAACTCTCTATTATGATTATGAAAAAGTGTGTGTGCCACCTGTAGGGCTCAGCAATGGCGAGGAGGATATAACCCTAGGTGATGTGCTGTCTTCAATGTAGAAATGAGCAGTCTGAAAGCATTTCCTGTAACGGCAATAAACACTTTTTCTACTCTTTATATAACATAAGTACTGTTGACTGAATAGGTGGATGTACGACACGATTACCTTCACACAAAACACATATAATCATTGGTTCTAACACACAAGCTTTGATTATTTGCATGTTGTTGTCTTGTCCACATATGTGCTTGAGATTGAACTCTAATCTTACAAAATAAACACAAAAACCATATTCAATCTAATCCACAACACATTTTTAACAGGATCACCCAGAGGACTTTCTTAACTGTTTTGTCTAAAATGGTAACTTCTTGGAAGGGATTAGCGGCCACAATGATGGGCGACGCGGATTTAACGCTAACGTTTCAAGACGTCCCATTAAGTGCGCATCTGTCTGCTCTCCAAATGAGCACCATGTAGCTACAGATGGACAAGCAGTCGTACATGCCCATGTTCTGCTGAGATTGAACCACCCACGGCTGCACTAACAAGACATGAACATGACTTGGTCGTGTTGAACATAATCACGTGGAGGTTCTTTCTCCAGCCTGGCAGCATGTGTTCCCTGTAGGCCCACAAACAACAGATCAGTGTATCGGAGATTTAATCACCGGCTCCAAGATTACCGATTTAATCTCCTCGCAAATCTTCACGGTGTAACAACAAAAAGTCAGACATGAGCAATATGCTGAAGGGGCAAGAGACACGTCGGAATGAGAAATGTACAATCTTGTGCCGCTAAACTGTTTACACATCTGAGACGTGTTCTTGATGGGATTGCCAAAGTTGCTTATTTCACGGTCGGGAATATCTGACGGTAAACAGGATTTCAGACTTCCATCCTGGTGTGGAAGGACCATTTTTACCGCTTTGGTGTGAATTCTGGGCGGTTTCACACACACACAGAGACCACCGCCACATCATGGCTTGTTTATCTTCCTTCCTTTTGAGGTGGTCCCTCACCCGGTGGGTGTGAGATTGGGTCTGTGCCCAAGATTAGACCCCCATCACAGACAGACAACACGCTCCTCATGGGGCCACACCGCTCCCCCTTCTCCTCCTTATCGACGATTGTTATGATTATGGATTAGTAACAATATGATAGAAATCACAAGCAGCTGTCTCATAAGAAATATATTTTTGTTTTCCATGCATCCTGGCCGACTACGCATAACCGAAAACAGAGTTAAACACACAAAAAAAACTAGGGCTGTCAAATCGTAATCACGATTAATTAGTTGGCATTAATCACATACAAAATAAAAGAATGAGTTTGCCTAATATACGTGTGTGTACTGTTTGTAATTATTATGTATATATAAATACAAACACATTTATGAATATATTTAAGAAATATTTACAAGTATATGTATTTATTATAATTTTTATATAATATATATTATATATAAATAAAAATATTTTGTACATAACATATTTCTTGTGTATTATTTTGTGTGTATTTATACATGCATAATAATTACACACAGTACACACACATATATTAGGCAAACTCAAACTTTTATGTTGTATGCGATTAATCCTGATTAATCGCGATTAATCGTTTGACAGCCCTAAAAAACTTACAATTGTGATTTATGAGGTAAACTGCCTTTATTTGTGTCAAAAAATATTATGCAAACATTATTTAATTTGATTTATTTTCAAGAGTCATCAAGTGCAGGCAATACAGAAATAAAACAAATAGAAAAATTATATACATGTCATTTAAAAATGTAAATGTTCTTTACATTTGTATTAAATATATAATTCTCTATCAAATAAGATGCTGTTACCCATAGGACTTACCTCCAATAGATAAAAATGCCAATCAAAACGATGAGACCCAAAAAGGTGAGGGTGGAGACCACAGCCAGAGGAATCACAGCCTTCTGGCGCTCAATACTGCTCGCCAGGCCCACCCGCGACTCATGACTGCTGTTACCAGCGTCTATGGGTTAAAAAACAGGTTAAAAAACACCTTACTCAGATCAGTGCATCATCAGTAATCCATGTTCTTGATGGGAAATGCAGTATCCTATCAGACTCAAACATATTTGCCGCACTGCAAACAAACTCACCTCATAAAATGTGTTTTACACACCTTCGAGTCAAGTGGAACTACTATACTTCAGATAACACAGATCAAGGTTGATCTTACTATAGCACTAAGGTGACATCATTTGCAAACCAGTAGGCCTTAATACATGCAAAAACTGAGAAAAAAAACAATTAAAATAACATGACTTTTTAAAAAAGTAAAAATGGCTTAAAACCATGTAAAAACAACTCATGAATATACAGTATGTAGTAGATGCAATTATGGTACAATTAATGAAGTGGATAATAAAACTGCAGTTTTTGGTAACTCAAAATCTGCATAAAATTACTAAAAACCATTGTTTGTTCTTTAACATGTTGAGTTTCAGGCTATCGGACACATAGGATATTGACTCAGTTTCTCTTTGATTCTTAAAGACCCTATAATGGTACAGCACCACTTAATCTATTCCATCAGAAATGTGTTTTGAGTTGGTCTGACACTAAGAAGCTAAAGAGTTCACAGGTCATGATTCACTGCAGACAGACACGTTTGAGAGATTAAGACTTGGCCTAGGACTGTCTGAGATGACCTCGGTACCTCAGCCAAAACACAATGCTGCCACTGCCAGCTGTCACCTACTAGTGACCAAACACAAGAGATTTGCTGCTCTCTGCTGGACAAACAGTGAAATGACTAAGTTATCCCATGGAGGAATCATCAAGCAATCATCAAACAAAAATAACTGATGCTGCTGAGGCAGGGCTGGGGAGTTGTTGTTGTTTTGTTTCAGTGCTAATGTAGCTAAGCCAAATCTTAGCTTAGATGCTATCCCTCCATGCAGTTTAAATTGCTATACAGACATTTGATCATACAACACAGGATACCCTGTTGAAAAAAACAGCATATGCTGGTTAGGTATGTTTTGAAGCATGGCAGCTGGTTTGAGCTGGTCCCGAGCAGGAGCTAGTTGCTTAGGACCAGCACATGACCATCTTAAACCAGCTCATAATCCTAACCTTAACCCTAATCTACAAATTGAGCCCATTAAATCTACAGTAATGGCTAATGTATAACCAGCTATCTTGGATTTGACTTGAGATGGAAAACATGCTGTTGGTATGTTGCTGATGAAAGATGTGAGCATGCTAATACACATTTTAGCAAATTATCACATGAAGAACATGCAACACAACACAGAACACACAGGAATCACGTGGGACAAGGAATCAGACACATATTGTGATGATGGGATTTTCTAATTAGGATGATGGTTGGCCTTTAGCCTAACTTGTCAGAAGATTTGATGTATATGTTAATTAAGGACGCTGTAGTGAGGTCTTCGATCTTACCTTCTCAGTAAGCTAACTTCTACAGAACACTTTCTGGATGAGGTTTTAGCTGTTTAGGTGACATTTGTGGTGGGTTATGGTATTTTTAGGATGGATTAGTTGTCCTTGCAGCAAGAGCATTCAAGTACTTCAAGACTCTTCACTGATCAAGCTTCACTGAGCATGTCTAAATCAAGAAGCACCTTCAGGAATGGACGTCAACAACCGAGAGCTTTACCTTCCACTGGTTCCTCCTCTGAATCCCTCTCAGTGCGCTCTGGAATACTGAAGTCTGAAGATGTCTCGTTATCTGTGAGGTTTTCACCTGATCCGCTCTCCTCTTCCCCACTTCCTCTTAGAGTCCAGGACGGGCTAGGGCGCAGGGTGACTCTGAAGTCGAGAGCTTCGCTCTCTGTCCCATTCTCACCCTCAAAATAGAAGGAGGAAGAGTGTTCCTCGTTCCCATCATCCGTCTCTTCAGGAGCTGCCTCTGTAGGAGTGGCAGTAGTGATGTATGGGACAATACTCTCATCTCCTGATGCTGAGCTCTGGCCCCAGTCTAAGTCGAGAACCCAGCCCGAGGCACTGTTCTCCAACTGTCCGTCTGCAGAGTGTGTAGGTATGGAACTGGACTCTGGAGCAGAGGAAACTGCAACAGTTGGGGGCACCACAGGAGCAACCACTGAGATGGATTCTGGGGCAGAGGTTGGTGCCACAGTTGGGGGTACAACAGGAGTAAGTACGAATATGAATTCTGGAGTAGAGGTTGGCACAATAGCTGAAGACCTTACAGGAGCAGGTGCTCGCTGGGACTGTCCAGTTGCACTTTGTGCAATGCTGCTGGCATTGGCTGAAACAGAAATGCTGAGGTCACTAGAAGGCATGGTTGAAATGGGAAGAGAAGACAAAACAGCCTCGGTGCGGAGGTCCAAGTCTGCGTCGCTGCACAGAAGAGTACCGGCACTGGAGGTGGACAGGAACGAATGGTGTTCTACAAGACTAGATGGGTCACCCAAGAGACCACTACAAGGGGGCAGTCCCGAAGTAGAGGAGGGCAGCAGGAAGTTAGAAGAGGCATGCAGAGAGATTTCAGTATATGCACCACTGTCTTGACTATATGTAGGAGCTACTAGAGAAGAATCTACCCACTCCGTCAGCAGTCTAGAATCCCCAACGCTACCTGAAGGAGAAGCATCAGAGTCAAGGGTTGTGGTCATCAGAGAGACAGGAACTGAAGGCTGGAGATACGCAAGAGTGCTCAGCGTGGAGACAATACTGGGGGACTCAGAGAAGTCATGTTCAGAGCTTGACTGCATGGAGACCACTGAAGCAGCAACTTCTTGTAATGTTGGAAGGGGAAGAGTACTTCTACACTGAGGGTCAGCCGAGATGGACCCAGATAAATTATCATCATCACCATCATCATCATTACAACCACCACTAGAGACAGGCTCCATGTCTAAAAAAGACACAGAGCCAGTGAGGAGCAGGGTAGGGTAGGAAGGGGAAGGGGTGATAGACTGTGCACCACCATACACCTGCATGGAAACAGTGTACGGGATGTCCCAGTCAGGGATAGGCTCAGACAACATACTGCTTAAGGAATAGGGGGACACAGGACTTGCATGCACGTAGGACAAAGTGTCAGATACAGAGGGGGCATATGAGGCACTCTCACCATTAAACACTGGCTGGGTGGTCTGCGACAGAACAGTGCTGAAAGCGGCAGTGGTTGGAAAAGGCAAGTTAGCAGCTGTAGGCCGCAGAGGGACCTCTGGGGGGAAGGTAGAGGAAGTTGATTCCATTGGGGTTTCTGGCAATGGGGCTACAGTCACTGGACTCTTCCCATAGCTGTGTGAGTCAGTTACAGGTTGAGTCACCTCCTCAACCTCCGAAATGTCTATCGAAGGTGATATTACATCTGTTTTAAGGGTTATGCTTGTTTCAAGGGTTACGCTTGTTTCAAAGGTTACACTTGTTTCAAGGGTTCTGATTATTTCAGGTGTAACGCTTGTTTCAAAGGTTACACTTGTTTCAGGGCTGACTCTTGTTTCAGGGGTACCGCTTGTTTCAGGGGTGACACTTGTTTCTGGGGTGATGCTTGCTTCAGGGATGATGCTTATTTCAGGGGTGACTCTTGTTTCAGGGGCGACACTTATTTCAGGGATGACTCTTGTTTCAGGGGTGATGCTTATTTCAGGGGTACCGCTTGTTTGAGGGGTGACACTTGTTTCGGGGGTAACACTTGTTTCAGGGGTGATGCTTGCTTCAGGGATGACGCTTATTACAGAGGTGACTCTTGTTTCAGGGGCGACACTTATTTCGGGGATGACTCTTGTTTCAGGGGTGATGCTTATTTCAGGGATGACTCTTGTTTCAGAGGTGACACTTATTTCAGGGATGACTCTTGTTTTAGGGGTTAGGCTTGTTGGAGAATCTGTGAAGGTATTGCTTTGGCCATCGGACTCTGAGGATACACCTCCTACAATGCGGGAACCATCTGGTCTAGTGGTATGTACATCTACAGCAAAATTGGTGGCTATGGTTGTGGGGATGGTTGGCTTGTCTGTGTATTTCACAGTAGGTTTATCTGTGTATATCACTGGAATATCATGATCATGAGTCTTCTGGGAGTCTTCTACTGGGAATCTTCTTTCATGAGTCCTTGTTGTAGTCTTAAAGACTGGATGGACCGGGCGCTGTGTTGTAGTAACTCTTGGGCTAGTTGTGGTTGTTTGAAAGGGATATGGAAGTTGATTTGTGCCAGGTCTGATCAAAAAGGGATTGATGTGATAGTCTTCCTGAAATAGAAAGAGATAGACAGAGAGCGGAGATGTGTTTAGCTCTGTTGTAGAAAAAAAAATCACTTGAGTAACTATACACTAAAGTAACACTGACATTTACCTCTTCATCATACTCAAATGAGTCGGAGTCATTGTCTGCTTCTGAAAATTAACCAGATATAAAAGAGTTAAAACACTGCATGAGTAAATGATTCACATTTAGTATGTTCTGTGTGCTCTTCACTCTTTATAGCAACGTCTATGACTCTGAAACTAAACCATTCGGGTATTATACTGAACTATTGTTTAATAGACAGACAACTGATGAACAGATCCAATAGTGATAATATTTTCAGTAAATCTTTTTAATAAAATAATTCTGAAAACAGTTTCATGTAACACATGTACACACCTCAGATACATTTGAAAACCAATCAGTGTTTATAATTTCATCCTTAATGAACAAGAAAAAGTTTGAGGAACAAAACTCTAACACATAAACTGGTTTTCACATGCCTTAAAGGGACTTTTTTGGCATTTGGAATTCTCTGTTGCTGTTGAGAATACAGAGGTTGAGAAGGAAGGAAAGGTCAACCAGGCCACCACCAAATAGTTTAGGTCATTCTTCAATACAAAGAGAACATACAGGAGCAATCTTTGGGTCGGAGGGTCACTGTATCACACAACAGGAGAGTTTGGACACCTTCATGCATTAAAAAGCCTCCTAGCACACAGAGATAGAGAGCGCTTACAATCTTTTGTAGCCTCTTACCTGTCATGGGATCAAACTCAATGATAGAAAATGGTGGAAAAGACCCCAGAGATTCGTGATATGTGGACAAGATCGGTTTGTGAAGCATGGAAACATTGAAAGGTACAAGATGTATGATTTTATCACACAGACTGACCCAATTTCACCCATTTAACATATTTTCATATAATTGTGAAAAAAACTGTTTTGTGACTTAGGAAATATGTGACAACTGGAAAATGAAAACACATATATCCATGGACACTGAAATATGATGACAGGGATTCTCAGAGAGACAGATAAGTTTATTATAAATCAGTAAGCAAAATACAGACCCAACATTCCAATGAATTATAAAAGAACACCAAAAGCACAAATGATCCATTGAAAATGAGAATTCGTGAGAGACAGAAAAAAAAAATCTTAGTATATAGAAAGAAATTCAAAATGCAGATAGGGACGACAAAGTATAAGATAAGACAGACAGAGAATAAGACAAAAATCCTACAAGACGATGTGTAAGAATACTGACAAAGACAAAAATTCTGTTTACAGTTCAAATTAATGAAAACATTTAAATAAATATAAATAAATTAAAACTTTTTTATGAGCTAAAATATTCTACTGAAATTGCCAGCAATTTAAGTTGTTTTCAAATGTGCATCAGTTTGCGTTAGCATGATTTAACACTATACATTACAGTACTGTTTTTTAGTCTGAAACTGCAAATGCAAATATGTGAACATAAATGTTTCTAACTGTGCAAACTCAAGTGCATTGCTGAAATCCAAAACGTCTCAGAAAGTCTTTAATACTGTCCAGTAGCACAAACTGTGTGTTCAATAGGACAATGCATACTGTAGGTTAAGCATTCAGATCTGTTTACATAAACTCATACTTGTGTAAAGTATGTTTCTGTCTAAAAGCTGTAAACCACTCAAGGATTGTTTACATTTCCACACCAATTTCTGGACAAGGTAACTGGTTTGCAAAGGATCAGTCTACAGCCTGAAGCATTTGGTTTTTGTCCACTATCAAACTATCAAACTATGTGGGGCATGAGTGTTGTAAACTCATTCTCCACGGATGCGAGGGCGGCGGGCGCGATTGGTCTTACCAGGATCATCCAGGGGCATGTCCACTGTCAGCTGGTCACTCACTCTGCCATACAGACCGTTGGTGCACACGGCAACTACCTGCACCATGTAACTAGTGTTGGCCAACAGGTCTTGAATGATCGCCCCCTGGTGGTGAAAAAAAACTGATTATCAGAACCTGTGCAATGTTATTCAACTTCTAGCAAGAAAATATAAAAAGGTAATCTATACGATGCAGACCTGATTATAAAAATGTGTTTATTAATATCTGATGTTGATGAATTACCACATCCTGGTCTCCATCAGTCAAGTACTCTAAGGCCGATTCATCATCGCCCTGGGATGGCCGGTAGGTGACGGAGTATCTCTCTATGCTCGCGTCATAAACAGCCCGCGGTCTCTCCCAGATCACAAGCATACTGGTGTGATTATGAGGGTTGGCTTGCACATTCTCTGGCTCTGAACTACAAACTACAACAGCAAACACACACAAACAGATATTAAAATAATGCACTTTGAACCTTTTCCCACATTATATAAAAATGAACAGGAAACAATAAAAAAAGAAACATGATGCCGGATGAGAAGATAAGACAGTATCTATAGGTTTCTCTACTTTATTCACTACCGTTCAAAACATTGGGTTTGGTCAGGCTTTTGTGCTCACTTTTATGCTTTATTTGATACAGTAAATACAGTAAAATGAATATTGTGAAATATTATTATGATTTAAAATATCTGTTTTCTGTTTTAATATATTTCAAAATGTAATTTATTTCTGTGAAGCAAACTAAATTTTCAGCATCAGTGTCAAATGATTCTTCAGAAATCATTCTAATTAGCTAATTTGTTGTTCAATAAACAACTTATTAATTTTTTGTTGAAAACACTTGTGCTGGTTAATATTTTTGTGAAAACTGACACATTTTTTCAGGATTCTTTGATGAAGAGAAAGTTCAAAAGAATAGCATTTATTTTAATTCTTTTGTAACATTCTAAAAGTCTTTACTCTTTTCAGAATATGGTAAACTATAGCCTGGTTTAACACTGGTTTAGTTAAGTCCACATCATTTTCATCACTCTCAGAGTTCTCAATAACAAAGCAGACTGATGTGTAATGTTTTTGGTGTACCACCACCCATCAGAATCTAACACAAGAGGGCAGAAAACACCCACGGATGAAACCATCCGCCTACTATCAGGGTACTTAAAAGAGGTCTCCAATCATACAGGAGACTTAAAGAATTAGTTTACTTCCAGAATAAACATTTCCAGATAATTTACTCACTCCCATGTCATCCAAGATGTTTATGTCTTTCTTTCTTCAGTAGAAAGGAAGTCAAGGTTTTTGAGGAAAATATTTTAGGATTTTTCTCCATATAGTGGACTATAATGGGGATAAGTGTTTGAAGGTCCAAATTGCAGTTTCAGTGCAGCTTCAAAGGGCACAATGTACCTGAAGTACTGGCTGAAGTACCAGTCCAATCTCTACAAAGCGAATGTACAAAGAAAATCAAACACCCTTAACAAAAAAGGTAAAACGGTGTCGGACGAATTTGAAGCTGGAGGAGAAAATGAGATGAGAGTTTTTCACCCTACCTTTTTGAACCGTAGTATACAGATGAACTAACCACCACATTCACTGATGCTCCAAAAGGAAACATGATGCATTAAGGGCCAGGGGTGAAAACTTTTGAACATGATGAAGATGTCCAAAATTTTCTTCTTTTGTTGACATATTTTTTTTTTTCCCATTCAGTACTGCCCTTCGGAAGCAACAGAACATACTTGCATGTTTGCCAGAAGACAAATTAAGTACGATTTACCTTGATCCTCAAATTCAAAAAGTTTTCACCCCCCGGCTCTTAATGCATTGTGTTTCCTTCTGGAGCATCAGTGAATATTTGAACCTTTTTTAATAGTTGTGTTTGAGTTCCTCAGTTGTTCTCAGTGTGAAAGGATGGATCTCAAAATCATACAGTCACTGCTGGAAAGGGTTCAAATATGCAAAAGATGCTGAAAAACTGAAGAATCTGCAGGAGCTGGAGGATTTTTCTGAAGAACAGTGCTTAGTTTAACTGTTCAGCACAAACAAGGGACTCATGAACAACCATCACAAAGACAGACAGATAGATAGATAGATAGATAGATAGATAGATAGATAGATAGACAGATAGATGTGTAATATGTTTTTACCATTTGTGTGGATTGTGGCAGAATACATGCAGAACTTTGTGACTTTCTAACACAATATTAATTGTCTTCCTATGCCATTTTATTGGTATTAAAGATTATTATTACTATTATTACTATTATTTTGGATTACTGTCATGTTAAACGCTCTTTTTATCCTATATGTCATTTAGTGTAGAGTTTTACATTGGTTCCATCCCAAATTTCCTCATGCTGACATAGTTCCATTTGGTAGTGAACACGTGTGCATTTACAGGTCATGTCTTGCATTCATCTCAAAAAAACCTACAGTCTTTTAAGATCAAACAGCTAATTATTAAAATTGCAAGTGACACAGACCACTTTCAATTAACAGTGATAATAAATAAAGGGAGAAGTAAATGCTAAGGTTTAAAAAAACAAGAAGTAAAAATCACACTTTGCATGTATTTATGCTTTCATTTCACACTAACATCAATTTTGGTCTATTAGGTGAGGACAGTTTGAACTGAATTCAACCTGTGCAAGTGAGGGGGCAAACAGAAAGAGACAGTTTCCTAGCAACTCAAAACTGTTTTGATATGCAACCCAGAGAGAGAGAAAGCGTGAGAGAGTCAGAGAGATTGATGTGACCGAATAGTGGTGAGTAAACACTGTTAATGCTGTGAGCACAGTGAAGGAGAGGTTAAGCAAATCTGGTTTGTCTGCCTGCTTTCGGGTTAACGTTCCCCAGTTGTGTTATTCTGAGATTGCACCAGTCACTTAGTATATGAAGGACGCCCATCAGAATGATATATATACAGTGAAACACTTACAGAAAATTGCAAATCCAACAATGAATATCAATAATCCAAACTGATGAGCGTAAAGCTTGCCACTGAATTCTTTTTAAGCACATTGCCACCTTCACATTTCATATTTCCCAAGGTTTAAATGAAGTCATAAGTAGTCAGTCAGTCTTTACAAAGTAATAATGCAGCATTAAGGTTGTAAATGACAATCCCCAGGCGCTGATTTAAGCTTAGACACAGGTTGGAGCGTATTTGAATTTGAAAGGACATTTTCCATTGCCGATGGCCTCTGTGAAAACAACTCCCACGTGCCAAACGTGCCAGTTCACCCTGTAGCGGAGGAATCTGAAATGGGGGCATCGATGTTCCACCAACGATCTGCTAAAGTGGAAAATCTGAGAGCAAACCAGTTCGGATGTGAAAGCGGTTCTTTAAAATGAATAGGTCAGACTAAGTAATTGATCTCTGAAACATAACACATTTTCAAAACAAACAAAAAAAAAAAATCCAAATGTCCACTTGCCTCCAATTTTATATATAAAAATTTAATAATTGAAAAACAGCCTTTTGTTAGGTTTTTAAAATATAAAACAGAGAAATTAGTAAGAATCATCCATAAAGGGTCATGAAAGCATTGCGTATAGCTAAAAATGGGCCAAATGTCTGTCTATATTTATAAATAGAAAGTAGGAAAATGTCTGGAGGGCTTCGTCGTATAAAAATAGAAAGCTTATTTAATTGAGGAGCAGTTGTTTGGGATTAGAATCATGTTGGAGGCTAATTGGATCCATGACCCTCAAACTGCCTGACTGCTTTAGGACCTTAAGAATGAATGATTCCAGACGCATGCTACCCTAGTTTGTTTATGCGTGTACGTGTCTTTGTGAAGTACGTACTAGGAGTGTGGACCTCCTCGACGCCAGTGTAGGATGAGAAGACTTGTCCCATAAATTGCTCCTGCTGCTCTCTGTAGTTATTCTGTAGGTAGTCCATAAGCATGACATATCCAGCCTGCTGCATGGTCATCACCTCACAGAACATCTCCAGCTGTGGATACATATGGTGATGCGGATTAGAAAACAAACTGGAAACAAAACTGTTTCTGTGTTCTGAAAGGGTGTGAAACAGAAAAGCAGCTAGTATTATTGTCATATAAAATAAATACTCTTCATAACATCTTCATTAGTCTGACTATTAAGACCAAAAGTATGACTGCAACTATGATATTGCTTTTATACAACAGCTTAACAAACAAGAATCTCCACGGTTTTCTCTGTAAACTTATATTGAAACAGATTTATTTGACCGTTGCACAAATGTTTTGCGCACGCCATTCTTAAAAAATAAAAAAAATAAAAAAATCTTTTTTGAGCAACACACATTTGCGTTTCTAAACGAACTAGTCTTTATGAACAAATTGGTTGAGTGAATGTTTCAGTGACTCACTTGCATGCTATCCTCCATAAATAATTTTTCATGAATTCTAATCTTGAATATAATTTAGGTTGAGTAAATGATTCAGTGACTCTTTTATCAGTAGAGACTTGTCTGTTTCTGAATGAATCTGTTTTACTGAATGAATCTGTGTTATTGAATGAATTGATTGAGTAGATGATTCACTTTCTCACTCATGAAAACAGATTTGTTCATTCCTGAATGAATCTGCGTTATTAAAGGAATTGGTTGAGTGGATGATTCACTTACTCATGAAAACAGACTTGTTCATCTCCGATTGAATCTGTGTTAGTGAATGAACTGATTCAGTGAATGATTCACTTACTCACTCATGAAAACAGAATTGTTCATTCTTGAATGAATAGGTGTTACTGAACAAATTGGTTGAGTGGAGGATTCATTTACTCACTCATGAAAACAGACTTGTTCATTCCTGAATGAATCAGTGTTATTGAACAAATTGGTTGAATTAATAAATGAAAGATTCACTTACTCATGAAAACAGACTTGTTAATTTCTGAATTAATCAGTATTATTAAATGAATTGGTTAAGTGGATGATTCACTTACTCACTCATGAAAACAGACTTGTTCATTCTTGAATGAATCAGTGTTATTGAACAAGTTAGTTGAATACATTTTTCACTTACTCACTCATGAAAACAGACCAGTTCATTCCTGAATGAATGAGTGTTATTGAACAAACTGCTTGATTAAATGAATGATTCACTTACTCACTCATGAAAACAGACTTGTTAATTCTTGAATGAATCAGTGTTATTGATCGAACTGGCTGAATTAATGAATGAATGATTCACTTACTCATGAAAACAGACTTTTTAATTTCTTAATCAGTATAATTAAACAAATTGGTTACGTGGATGATTCACTTACTCTTGAAAACAGACTTGTTCATTCTTGAATGAATCAGTGTTATTGAACAAGTTAGTTGAATACATTTTTTACTTACTCACTCATGAAAACAGATCTCTTCTTTCCTGAATTAATCAGTGTTAGTCAACAAATTGGTTGAGTGGATGATTCACTTACTCACTCATAAAAACAAACTTGTTCATTCCTGAATGAATCGGTGTTACTAAATGAATTGGTTGAGCGAATGATTCACTTACTCATTCATAAACACAGATCTATTCATTCCTGAATGAATCAGTGTTACTGAATGAAATGGTTGAATTAATGATTCACTTATTCACTCATAAAAACCAACTAGTTCATTCCTAACTGAATCAGTGTTACTGAACAAATTAGTTGAGCGGACAGTTCAGTTTTCATACTATCCACTCTTAAAACAGCATTTAAGACTAATCTCGAATACCAGTTAGGGCAGATAGTGTGCGGATTGTTCAAAAACAGCTGTTTTGGTACTAACTGGTTTAGTGACTCGCTCATAAAACAGACATGTTCGTTCATGAATGAATGAAAATTCTTTTGAACGAACTGGTGATTCTGTGAATCTGCGATTTTGAACAAAGCATTTGAGTGAATGATTCACTTACTCATGAAGACAGACATGTTTTTTTCCTGAATTAATGATTCTTTTTTAATGAAGTGGTTTATTCAAATTAATTGATTCAGTGACTAACTCATAAAGACAGTCACTTCACTCCACCTACCAGCATATTTATGTAACCTGCAGAAAGACTCACTTAAAATTCCTACTACTAATAGATGCTAACAATAATATAGTTATAATAAATAATTATATAAAGTATATACGTTGGCAAAGATGAAGTAGCTTACAGGTGATGATAAAAGGTGATGCTATGATGCTATTTATAACCTTACAGTATTACGAGTCTTAAACTTACCTTCCTAAAACATAAATATTGAATCTCTATACATTATATAGACTACTACACACAGTACAAACACAGTGTAGCCCAGCGGCGAGACGTCCACTGTTGTGCTTAGACATCAAAGCTGCTCTTTAATGTGCATGAGTCAATGTCATTCCTTTTGTGACATCGACAGGCGTGGGTTGTTTTACCTTGCGGTAAAACTCCTGCTTTCACCATGTGTTTCAACTGTAGCTTGTATCGACTTGCAAGTCACTCGAGGGCAACAACCCCAGACTGAATGACACACAACACAAAGGCCGTATTTAAGCATTTACAGTCTTTTGTGACGTGTAACTCTACGCTCGCTCCCTCTAATTTCATTTAATGACAGCTTGCTTTTAAATGTGTGGCATCCACCACTACAATAATCAAAAATGTTGTTGACTTACTCTTTTGGAGGGAGTCGGCTTCCTTTTTGTGTGAACTTTACTATTTAGTGCCAAAAGCACAGCTACTATTATAATTATTGGACATGACTAAATAGATTTCTAAGAAGTCAAATCCATTGTAAAAACATACACAGGAAACTAAACTGATCTATCATCTGTCAATATTAGATAAAACTCGAGAATTCTAATTGTTATTTGTACGATCATGTTTGGGCATGTGTGCCATTTCTAACTAATTGTTTTCAGTTCCTGAGAGTATGTTTGTCAAAGTCAGTGCAACAGACGCCAAATGACAAACAGACGCCACAGTCACAATATTACTTCAGGTGAAGATGGCCTCAGGGGTTTTTAAGTAGGAAAACAGCAGAATTCCCTTTTTGGTAGTGCAATTCTTCTGTTTGTCTTCCAGAACAACATACATGTTTGTTAGTTCCCAATAATTACCATTAGAATGAGCCAGAAATGCAGGTTTTGAATTATTCATTGAACTTGTGCCAGACAAAACAAGGTAATTTTCATTATTTATGGGTGAAATGTGTTTACTGATATTCAACAAATGTTGTCAGCAGTGTTTTTGTCTCATTTTGACCTCATCTTTCAATCTATCAGCACATGGAGCTCAAAAATAGAGTTTATCTCCACTGTTTGTCATCTGCTGTCTCAAAGCCTTAATTAAGAGTTCGCCCAAAAATGTTTTCTAAACCTGTATGACTTTCTTCAAGTGAAACACCACATGGGAATTTTAAGTAATGTGCTTGCCACTCTTTTCCAAGCAGTTCCAATACAACTGAAAAATCCAAAAGTATCGTAAAACTAGTCAATATAAAGTTTGGACATATGTCAAGGTGCTTTTAGAAGACCTGGAATATGTTGAATGGAACACTTTAATAATGCTTTTGTGTCCATTTTGAAGCTTAAAAGCCTTAAATTACGACATATTGTTCATTTATGGGTGAACAACCCCTTTAAATCTCTATATAAAGCCAAGAACACACTACACGACTGTTATGCAGATTATGAATGGAATTTGGTCTTGACCACAGATTGTGCCTAGTCAGACACAGTCTGTTTTAGTCAGGCTCAGTCGCTGTTTGTAGTCGGCAAAAAAAAAAAAAAAAAATCGCATAATATGTGGTGTCTAAAGATTATACTCTTAGAATTCAAGAACCAGTCGTTTCACAAAGATTGTTTTAAACATGTTTAACATTTGCGACTGACACCAGCGATTATATGCGGCTATGCAGTGGAGATGCGTTCACTGTCAAACATCATTCGGCATTTATTTTGTAATTTTGTCAATAAAAAAATGTCTTGATCACAAGAAAAATACTGATTGTTCTTGTTGTGATTTATTTTTTGTACTTCTTTTAATTCATATGTTAACGAGTTAAATGTGACCCTGGACCACAAAACCAGTCATAAACCAGTGTAAATTCTAAAAGCTGTATAAATAAGCTTTCCATTGATGTATGGTTTGTTAAGATAGGACAATATTTGGCCGAGACACAACTATTTGAAAATCTAGAATCTGATGGTGCAAAAAAAAATTATTGAGAAAAATATTAAGAAAATCGCCTTTAAAGTTGTCCGAATTATGTTCATAGCAATGCAAATTACTAATCAAAAATTAAGTTTTGATATATTTACGGTAGGAAATTTACAAAATATCTTTATGGAACATGATCTTTACTTAATATCCTAATGATTTTTGGCATAAAAAAAAAATCTATAAATTTGACCCATCCAATGTATTTTTGGCTATTGCTACAAATACATCCGTGCAACAATAAGACCAGGGTGGTCCAGGGTCACAAATAGTTTCGTTTTTATGCAGTTAAAGGAAGTATACCCTAAATTATATCAGTGATTCTCTCATTTGAACGATTATCAAGAATTATTTTAATTCGATCTGGAGTCTAATAAAAGTTAAGAAAAAAAAATCCTATAGCCCTATCTTTAGACTACAGGCTAATTCAATTTTTTAAAACAAAGTTTTTAGAAATTCATAAATCACGAATATGACGAAATAAAATTATTTTATATACATTAATTATATAGCTATAATAGTTGTAACAAATGAATAGGGAAATTATAGTGCCTTGAATTTATTAAGTGATGTTTTATATCATTCCTTTCGTTCTTGGGAAATGTAAAGAAAAAAAAAATAGCCTACTATTTTTACTTAGAACCAATTCTTTTCTAATCCCTGATTTTAAACATAGCCTACATGAGATAATTTATATATTATTGCTTGAATACATGTTTAAAAATAGCGCTATAAATATTATAATTAAGGAAATTAAACAGAATTAAGAGACCTAGGCATTTGAAAAGACATAATGAAATGTGTCTAATAATTCCAAGAGAGAGAAGCATCAGATTTAATCAAAGCATATTCAAGACTGTGACATTTATTAGGAACACCAACATATAGCCGGAAGGCTAATGTTTTCTGTTATATTAAGCATAAATGAAGAAAATTAAAACAAACCTTAACGTTTCAATAGGTAAAACAGGTTTCAAATAAAAGTGCCGGCGATGTGTCTGCAGTGTCGTATTTGGTGGGGCGGGAGCAGCTGCCGGAGCGTGGGTAGATGCTGCGTTTTTTTGTTTTGTTTGCAGAATTTGTCCAGTTGTGACTCGCGAATCTTTAATTGTGTTGTGAAGTGGAGCGACTCAGTCATTAGGTTTGTGCTCCTTTCCGATTGTCAAAGACTAAAATCTGTTCCAGTCGATGGAAACAGTCGTTAAGTGTATTCAGGTCAGTCTTAGAATGTTTCTGCTAGTTGTGTAGTGTGTCTCCAGCTTAACACATGCAATTCCAGAAATAGGTGTGAGCAGGTCACTCCACTAAAACTGTCCATTATACTCACCTGAACATCAGAGATGGTCACTGTGTTTTTGAAGACGATCCACTCCACGGTCTCAGAGCAGGGTGGGGTGGTCAGAGAGCCGTTATAGATGAAGTACTTCTCTGTGGAGTTGGGTAGGAGACCCTGCAGGGTGAACGGAGATACGGGGCCACTCTTTCCTGGCCAGAGAAAACAGGAATAGTTCATATTAGAATTACAACTGTGTCAATCACACTATTACCATAATGTAGGACTTGGACAGGATACACAAACGGCAGTAATCAACTGTTTGACGGGAACGCCATCATCTTTTTACACAGATGGCATGAAAAATAATTAACTGCACTTGAGGCTTTCGTAAAATTAAAAATGAAACAACCAAAACTGTATATGACACCATAACGGATACGAATTATATGCTGATATGTGAAATTCTAGAGAGAAAAGTCAGATGGTGTCGCGAGGGGACGTAATGTTATGTGCCATTAATCGGTCTATGTACTATAACATGTAAAACAGGAGCATGAAAGGAATATTCTAAAATCAACTTATGTAAACACCTTAATCACAATATTGTCTTATTCAGAACAAGATAAATAATTTGATTACTAATGTCCATGTAAACGTAGTAATTATTTACACAGCTTAATGTCATTCCAAACCTGTATGGTAGGGCTGCACGATAAATCGAAATGAAATCACAATCGCGATTAATAAAAAGCTGCATATCGTAATTTTCATGCGTATCTTT
Organism: Cirrhinus mrigala; assembly: GCA_036247105.1. NCBI lineage: Eukaryota > Metazoa > Chordata > Actinopteri > Cypriniformes > Cyprinidae > Cirrhinus > Cirrhinus mrigala. The sequence goes on from CM070031.1 coordinate 10,646,136, forward strand.
CAGTGATGCACGGTTCTATGATCAGCAGTAAATCTCCATCCGAAGGCCAGAGGGCGCTCTCGCGCGGAAACTCCAAATACGCCAGAAGAAGACACGATCGCTGCAGCTGAATAAACATTAGATTAAACTGCTTTCATTGATTCAAAGTGACTAATAAACATGACTGCAACAATTTATGGTTTATCTGAGTTCTTCTTATTATAATTTCACTTATAATACAGTACACAATAATGAAATGCCTTTATCACTGCTTTATCACTATGGATACTAGCCTTATTCTACGCACAAAGCCACATCATCTCACAGAAGGATTTATTTCAAACACTTGACTGACGTTATGAAGTGAGTTTGGAGTAAAAACATGTTATTAAATGTGGTATTTTCACGTGCTTTCAGATGTAGCAGCATTTCTACACAGAGCCGTAGTTCACTGAGAAGCTGCGCAAACAGCTGTCATTATCACGAACGATTTCTTTCCATTTCATAATCGCTCAGTTAAATCGTCTGCAATAATGAACGCGATATAGTGTAGCCTTTCAGTGAACAACGGCTCTGTGTGCTAAATGCTGCTCCACCTGAAAGCACCCGCTGGAGATTTACTACTGATTACACAACCAGCTTCACTAAAAAAAATTGCATGACAATCGCCTTCGATTAATTGTGCAGCCCTACTGTATGGCTTTCTATTTTCTGTGGAGAAAGGAATTTTAGTCAGCTCGTCAAAGAAAGCTATCTTATTGCTTCGGAAGACTTCGAATATAGAGCATAAATCGTATGAACCACTTTTATGGTGCTTTTTTTACAGTCGTTATCATTTTAGATAAAAGAAAAGAGCAACTAACACAGTCAGAATTTCTGCTTTTAAGTTCCACAGAAGAAAGTCACACAGGTTTGAAGGTGAATAAATGATGGCACAGTTTTCTCTTTTAGGTGAGCTGTTACTTTAAGGGCCTTTGGACATTGAAGAGCTTAAAGGGGTCTCATGGAAAACAGGATTTTCCTGTAATATTTTGTCAACGTGTAGAATATGACACCTGGAAATAAATATGAAGATTGTGTATACCATAACGGCTGACGCTGTTGACTGCGTCAATGATCGCCATGTAGTTTTCATTATCCTCGGTATTTATCTGTGAAGAGAACCATTAAAAAAAAAAAAAAAAATCAAGAAAAATGTAGCAGATACAGGATACAAAATAATGTAGATACCTGAATACTACACATGTGCATGTTGAGCATTTCAATGTTTTTTTATCTTTCCTCTTTACGCAAAATGGATTTTAGTTTTCATCAAAAATATGTGTTGTGTTTTATCTGAACCACATCTAACTGCTTTCAAAATACAACATGTTCATACAAGCTACACTCTAAAAACATGCAGTACCAAACTGACAAAACACCACAATATACGAGCACACAACTTCATGAAGAAAACCAAAATATCCTCAGGGAGAAGCCTACATATTAGGAAAATTTAGCAACACATTATGGTAACGTCCTGTCAGTCCTTTCCATCAAAACATTGTGTAAAGATGAGGATTTATGAAAATGCACTGTACCTCAGGCTAAATGCTGGGTGGGGGTGTGGTGAGGTTTTGAAGAATGCTTAAGCCTGTCTAAGATTATTAATTTGATGGAGTGAGGATGTTCAATACATAAAGCAAGTATGTATGTTATGGTGAAACAGCAAAACCATAATATAAAATGATACAAGAATTTTGTTTTGTTTGCCAGTACAAATATCAAAGACATGATTCAAATTATGAATTAAGTTTGTCTTTTTTTAGCTAACCAGCCAAGGTATGAATAATAAACTTTATTTATAAAGAGCAATATGGCTGTATATCAGCATGGCTGTGATTCGACCTTAGGCACAAGGCCTAGGCAATTAAGTCAAAATTCAAAAGCAGCACTTTGACATGCAATATTAAAATTATATAAAATAGAACTTTAGATTTTCCCCTCAGCCAAAACTATTTGCTCTGGAACAAATAATAGATTAATGAGACAAAAGACTGTCCATTAGATTTACCCAAAATGAATTATATAATTTAACCACTAGAGACATCAGAGCTTTCTTTGTCCAAACTTTCTTTGTCCTTTGACATGTTCAAAATTAAATAGAAATACTTTAATAACTAACATTTCTGTCCTTTAGTTTGACATATTGTCCCATGGTGTGATGTAATGTCCTATGGTGCGACACACATGAACCACATATTTGTTTTTATCTCAAAATATCTTAACAGAGTTTTGCTATAGGGGAGAAACAAACATTACTCATCTTAAAACTGTAAAATCTTCTGCAGCTTTGAACGGATAACAGCAAAGTTTGTTTTGTTGTTAAAGTTTGTCTTGAAATATTAAATAAATAACACTATATGAAATAAGTATCTAACAAAGAAGATAAAGAAGATCTCTCTCTCATGCTATTTGTATATTATTAAGATTTTTTGCTGTCACACCATAGGACAAATTTATGGTACAGTTAGGGCTCGACAATAAGGGGACAGCGTGAAAGACGTTTGGGACAGTTGACGAATCTGTCACTGGCCCGATCGGGCCACTGCTGCGTCGTCATGAAAGTTTATCATTTGCACGTGTTTTTAAGCCTTGTTAATTTAAAATTTAAGCGATCACAGAGAGACGTGTCTCTGACGGACAAATAGCCTACGAAAGTATGTCAAAATACCCGTCTTTACGAGTAACTTTGTAACTTTAACCATGATTAATCAATATTTCATTTATACAGTGGAGTACAGATGCACCATTAGACCAGACATATTCAACCGATCTCAGTTCTGGGCTTGCACACCAACTGCAAGCATCATTTTTCAAAATGTCATGAGTGTGGAAATATTATGAAACTCTTTAAACATCCGTTAACAGAGGCCAGAGACACTGAAGACGAATGCAAAGAAGAAAAAATACTGTAGCAGGCAGAGCAAGATCACGGCTCACAATGCGCGAAATATTGGAAATATTATCTAAATATTGAAACGGGGTTTATATGAATGCATCTCTGAGGGGAACTGACTGTTTTAAGAAATGTTTACATGGCGTTTTCTTTTCATTTGCCTCTGTATGATGCATTTAAAGTTGCGTTCATAAGCACGGCGCTGCTTTGTTTACAGTGGTAACCAAGGAAACGCTGTATCATTATTCCTTAAGCGCCACCTGCTGACAGAGACTGAATTTGTGTTCATTCAGTCCGTCTGCTGTTTTTCCCTAAAGCATATTTTCATTTGTAATAAAATAATTTTCGAACAAGTAATGTTTGAATTTGATATTTGTTAGGCTAGTAGGTTTTGCTGTGATATCAAAATTGGAATTGAGAATTGTACAATTTAATTGGTATGTAAAATTTTGATGTCATATAAGCTTAGTTATTAAAATAAAAGATAACATGGGTCAAAAACAATGATAACAGCAACTATTTTGGTTTTTCTGGTTTTTGTGGCAGGGCCAGTGAAAATTTTGACCGGGAAAGTAAAAATTTGAATCACTTGCCCGAGTCCTTAGTGTTGAGCCCAAAAATGTTTAAAAGAATTGACGAAGTTAGTGACCCATTATATTTTCTCAAAGACTTCACACTACATAAATACATAAATATATGCATTTCTTCTTCAAAAATGGTCTTTTACCAAAAGAGCATTTTTACTGCCTTTTTGTCAGCTATATATATATATATATATATATATATATATATATATATATATAAAGTTGCCATACTTACATTAAACAGCACGGCTAATGCTGTGATCTTTCCTCCCGCTCTGAGGGCCTCATCGAGGCTACCGAAAACATCTGCCTCGTAACAGTATATCTGCATCTGCACCAGAAATAAACAATGTCTAATCAACATCTGTATACATTCAGTCTACCAGTGAAAATTAAGAGGTAATGTGCATTCGGAAAATTGGAAAATAACCCTTCACTGGGCGATCAAGAAAATGACCGGCTGATTGTACATTATCCTGCCTATGATTCAGTGACTAAATAAATAATCAAAATAAAAGTAATAATAAATAAATAAATTAAATTATATTTTAAATTAAATTAAAAATTCTATATATAAACAGACATATAAATAAATAAAATAGAAATTAATAAATACAAACAGACAAATAAACAAAAAATTTTATTACGTGAAATACCTCTAAAGGGAATTTCTCATCGTTGAGGCCATGCTCTGACCCGTCAGAGGAGGCGTTGCACAGGCCCCAGTGGAAAGTGATCCGTCCCACCTTAAACTTGGACCTGAGTCCCCCTCCACTCACAAAAAAATCTCCTCCCACATCGATGGCCACTGAAGACAAATAATACATTAGAGAAATTAATAATCAATTTCTACACATCATGCCTGAATTTTTCACCTCTGAAACAATGCAAAAGGTCGATATTGCAGACAGGTGAGTTGTTCTCACCTGTTTTCCCATCATTCTTTATTGTAGTGGAGTCTGATGTCTTTTCCGCCCACCCCTCGAATCTTAGCTTCTGGAAATGCATTTTGACCTGCGCCAGGCTCTCCTCAATGTTTATTGGTGATTGTTTGGCATTGTTGCATGACGGGTATTTCTTTGCCCAGTTATTTTGGTTTAGAGTTCCTGTGGAAAATGGAGTTTAATTGGATAAGTAAACCTCTTAAAATCATTCATAAATGTCAAAGGATGCTCTCTTGTGTACAAACATAAATCGCATTCATAGACACACAGGTGCATCATTAGATATGTAGTGGTTTTCTGGTGGGTTAATCCGAGTCCTCTCTCTGGAGGTCCCCCAGCGCAAAAACAAAGCCCGTGAACCAGGTCACCAGCAGTTCTAGGTCACTGCCATTAGCATATCAATAGCTGCATAACACCCCCAGCTGAGTCATAAACACTGGTGTACAGTGGAATACAGTACAGTTGAGTCAAATACAGTACATGAATGAAAAATAAAAGCTGTTGTTAGGCACAAAAAAAATTTCAAAAACCTGTTATGTGTGGTAAAATCAGCCTAATGCACAGTCTTAAGTAGCTTGTTGGTTGTTTTAAGCATTTAAAACTATTATATTATTATTAAGTAACACTTTATTTTAAGCACCAGTTCTCACTATTAACTACCAAGCATATTACAAGCATACTGGCTGTTTATTAATACTTATAAAGCACATATTAGTGCTTTATTCTGCATGACCATATTTCTTCCACTCATTTATGTTGAAATAACGAGGTGTCATTTTAGCAACATCTTTTGTAATAATAACGAGATGTTATCACGTTAAATCAATTTATTTTTTCTTGTAATGACGACATATGTCATAAAAACGGCATGTTTTTTCCATTATAGAAGATATTATATTGTTAAAATATATGAGCAAGGTGATCGCCCGCACAACTTAGGAATGATTCAAGTTTGTTTAACACTAAATCGAAATACAAACATTTCTGCTCATTTGATTTTCTGCTTAAAAGAAATAAAGAGAAATGATCTCTCATTATTTTGAGAAAATATGTTGTTTTATGAGATAATCATGTTTTAACGATGGCTAAAAGAAAGTGTTAAAATGACATAACATCTCGTTATTATGAGAAAATACGTTGTCTCAATTAGATAACTAAATTCACGAATTCTCATTACTAGAAAATTTGTTGTTTTAACTAGATAATTATGTTGTTTTAACAACATAACATCTCACCACAATGAGCAAAAGACGTTGTTTTAACAACATGCATCTTACAAAAAAGATGTTGTTTTAATGAGAAAAAGACGTCATTTTAATGACATAACATCTTGTTATTACAAGAATGGATGTTTTAACAAGGAAAAGATGTTGTTTTAACAACATCCTGTTATTACAAGAAAAGATGTTGTTTTAACGGCATAACATCTTGTTACTACGAGCAAAAGATGCCGTTTTAACGGCATAGCATCGTTATCATTAAAAAAAACGTCTTTTTAACATAACGTTATTAAAAGAAAAGATGTCGTTTTAACAACATAACATCTCGCCACAACTAGCAAAAGATGTTGTTTTAACAACATAGCATCTTGTTATTACAAAAAAGATGTCGTTTTAATGAGAAAAAGATGTCATTTTAATGACATAACATCTTGTTATCATGAGAAAATGTTGCCGTAACGAGACTGTTGTTTTAACGACATCTTGTTAGTACGAGCAAAATATGTTGTTTTAACGACATAGCATCGTTATTATTAAAAAAATGTCTTTTTAACAACATAACATGTTATTAAAAGAAAAAATGTCTTTTTAACAACATAACATGTTATTAAAAGAAAAGATGTCGTTTTAACAACATAACATCTTGCCACAACGAGCAAAAGATGTTGTTTTAACAACATAGCATCTTGTTATTACAAAAAAGAGTTGTTTTAATGAGAAAAAGATGTCATTTTAATGACATAACATCTTGTTATTACAAGAATGGATGATTTAACAAGAAAAAGATGTTGTTTTAACAACATAACATCTTGTTCTTATGAGAAAAGATGTTGTTTTAAAGACATAAAATCTCGTTATTACGAAAAATATGCTGTTTTAACAAGAAAAAGATATAATTTTAACAATAAATATTGTAGTTTTAATGAACATCTCGTTATTACATGAAAAGATGTTTTAATGAAAAGACAACGTTTTAATGATATAACATCTTATTACGAAAAAAGTGTAGTTTTAACAATATAACATCTTGCTATTACAACATAACTGAGAGGAAAAAACAATATGCATGTGGCAGCAATGCGTCACCATAATATATAGAATGGTTACAATTGATTTACATTTTGTGCAGGAAATAAATGAATAAATAAATAAATAAATACATGTTCCGGGAAGAAAAAAAAAATCAATATTTTCCATCAAGTAAAAATATATAGACTGTTTATTGTCGATTTACAATGGAAGGAAGGAAGGAAGGAAGGAATATCCAGAAAATCATGTATACCTTTAATATCAACCCTACCACGAACATTTTCTTTTAGCCATATAACAGCACATAAAAATGTAATATCTGTTTATGACCATCATTATATTCAGTAAAGGCTTCAGTTAACAGGGATAACTGGACAAGCTGCAGCAAGTGTAAATCAGAGGACAAAAACAAATGAAATCTCTTAACTCCTGTATTACTTCATTACCTCCTTCCTCAGCAAAGGACTTTAGAGAGAACAGAGCACAAACACTCAAGGCTGTCATGTTTCATTTGAATATGTCTGTATTTGTGTCCTTGCATTTTTTTGTTCTCCCTCAGTCTAAGCATTTTTGAGAGAGTTTGTGTAATCTGAGGGAATGAAAGGATATGAAGAAAAAGAACTGAAGCTGAAACCAAATTTCTCTATAAAACTATGTACAAAAATCTAAACTTGACATAAATAAACACTAGTGCCACTTGCTAAAGTACTACTACTGAGGGCTTAGTTGGCACAGTTGCAACAAGCAACTACAATATTTCCTTTTAAAATATTCTATTCAATATTTTATTTGTTCTGCTATGTTTAATTGGATAATCACCATTTTAAATAAAAATATCATTATCAACATTTAACAACAAAAAATGTTATGCTTATTATGATCATAGACAAGAGGCATGGAAAAAGTGTGTCAAACTCATACACACAATTATTTACAATGACACATGTACAAACCAAAACACATTTCCATTACATCTTCCAGCTGTCAAGGGAAATGCAATTAATTGCTTGCTGAAATAGTTGTAAGATCAAATTCTAGAGTATGATTTTAGGTTTTTTTCTGGCCTGAAATGGACTTAATGGTTAAATGTTATCTGAGGCAGTAGTATTTCTGTGAATGGGTCTGTGTGATGTTGGTCTTTAATGCTAATGGATGAGGTGTCATTTAAGGCCAAGAGATTTACAACAGACAGGCTTGCTTCATAACCTGAGCGCTCCCTCTTTCCTTTATTTTCTCTTTCTGTCTCTCTTTTATAGACACAGCAAAGGCCAGGTAGAGAACAGAGAAACCATATCATGCTAAAGAACCTGTATTGGCCACTAAAGTGCATTTCAGTTATCCACACTTACATAGAAATACAGTACAAATACAGTAATTGATTATTCATGTTTCAATATCATTTAAACAACATGAGTGATATGAAAAAGGGGTCAATGAGGAGGAGGGGCCACAGTATTCTGGGTAATGCTGATGAACAATGTCCCATCTGCATGACCGGCAGTCTGAATGCAGTCCGGACGCTATAATGCCCCCTTTGTTGTGCCAACCTCCGCTCACACTTAGATCTGGTTTGTTGTGACAGATCAAAGATAAGATGTTTGAGTAGATGGATAACCTCGTCATTTATTATCCAAACTCAATTCTTAGACTAAACATCTTTGAGACCCAGGATTTAGATCATTTTTTGAATCATTTTCCAAAGGAACGCTCTGTAAATCATAGAGATCAGAAGCTAAATATCAAAAGTGCACAACAATAAGGAGAATATCAAATCTGGCCTACTTTCAATAACAAAGCGAGACGGGGGAATTCTCCACTGTGCTAGAAATGGAAAAGAGGTGGAGATGAAAAGACGAGAGGTACAAAATGTGTCACTGATGCTGTTTGATTTAATCTCTTCCCAAACTTCAAGGTGCCATATAAAAAAATAAATAAAACAAGCTTTTTCTTGCTCCCCAGCTAATGAAAAATATACTTTATACTTGTATAAATATATAAGCAGGGTTCATACAGATCATGTAAAATGAAATTCCAGGACATTCAAGGACATTTCAAGAACTACTTTTTTGATTTCAGGACTTCATTCAAAGATCTCATTTATGTCTTCTTTTTCAAATTCTAAAAAAGAGAAATAGATAAGTAAATATATACTTATAAATGGCAAAATGCACATGCAAAGTATTGCTACTAAATTATTACAAACTATACTACAGTTTTACTAAAGTAAACCATGGTTAATTTTCTTAAGGGATTTGTATTTATGTATACTTTCTTTTTTCTTTGTTTTGTTTTTATAACTGTACTGCCTTAATGATTTGATGTTTTCTACTGTTTAAGAAAAGAGATTTGATACGAACTTCTGATCTAAAGCAAAAATTTTCTAACCCACTCTGAAGTTCCAATCTAAATCACATGATTCGCGATCCGTACTATGAAGATCCGATCTAAAGCAAAAGAATCGCAAATCCACTCTGAAGTTCCTATCTAAAGTAAAAGATTCATGAATCTGCTCCAAAGTTCTGATCTAAAACAAAAGATTCCTGAATCCGGTCCGAATTCCCGATCTAAAGCAAAAGACTCGTGAATCCACTTCGAAGTTCTAAACTAAAGCAAAAGATTTGTGAATCCACTCAGAAGTTCCGATCTAAAGCAGAAGATTCGTGAATCCGTTCCGAAGTTCCGATCTAAAGCAAAAGATTCATGAATCTGCTCCGAAGTTCTGAACTAAAGAAAAAGATTTGTGAATCCGTCCGAAGTTCCGACTTAAAGCAAAAGATTCATGATTCCGCTCCGAAGTTCTGAACTAAAGCAAAAGATTCATGAATCTGCTCCGAAGTTCCGATCTACATCAAAAGATTTGTGAATCCGTTCCGAAGTTCCGACTTAAAGCAAAAGATTCATGATTCCGCTCCGAAGTTCCGATCTAAAGCAAAAGATTCATGAATCCGCTCCGAAGTTCCGATCTAAAGCAAAAGATTCATGGTTCTGCTCCGAAGTTCCGATCTAAAGCGAAAGATTCATGAATCTGCTCCGAAGTTCCGAATCTAAAGCAAAAGATTTGTGAAGCCGTTCCGAAGTTCTGATCTAAAGCAAAAGATTTGTGAAGCCATTCTGATCTAAAGCAAAAGATTTGTGAATCCGTTCCAAAGTTCCAATCTAAAGTAAAAGATTCGCGAATCTGCTCCGAAAAGATCAAAAGATTTGCGATCCACACTACAAAGATCCGATCTAGAGCAAAAGATTTGCGAACCGCTCTGAAGTTCCAATCTAAATCCAATGATGCACAATCCGTGCTCTGAAGTCTCGTTCTGAATAATGATTTATGAACCATAATTTCAAATTAGGAGTCGTAGCGCGGATCGCGAATCATTTGATTTACGCTGCATAACGCGAATCATTTGATTTAAATCAGGACTTCAAATCGCATATTGCAAATAATTTGATTTGAATCATTCAATTTGCGAAATGATTCACAAACCCGTTACAATTTAAATCAAATGATTTGTGATACGCGAATTGAAGCAACGGTCTGAAACAAATGTTTCTTGATACGCAAAGTTCCAATCTAGATCAAATGATTTGCGATATGCAATTTGAATAATTAGTGGTCCGATTGGAGGGATTTGAATCAGTGAATCATTTTGAGATTCAAAGGTTTAACTGATTCCGAGTTTCGAAAAAGCTCTGTTTCACCCATTACTACATGCTTTTTCAAATGAAGTAAGTGATAAAATCAAAAAATGAATGGGTCTTTTAATTCGATCTGGTTTTTGCTAGTGAATCGCTTGAAATGAATGACCGAAGTAACAAGTATGAATCAATCATAGCAGTTCCAGCGTAAATGACTCAATTAATTTGGTTCAACTGTTCCTCTTTTCGCGTCTTCAGTCATGTTTACACGACCCCTCACTACTAGTACTTGCTTAGCTCGATTGTTTTCTGACATTAACTGAAATAATCAAAAAATGTATGTTTTCTGAATTGAGTTTTGCATGAAAAGATTATTATAACTGTACTGCCTTAATGGCAAAAAGATATGTGCTTATTGACAAAATTAAACACTTATTTCATAGATACATTAGTTTTCAATAATTCAAGCACTTTTCAAGTAGCTCTTCAGGAATGTAGGATGTAGGCGTAGCATTAGCTCTGGTGAGGATATGCTAGTCTCAAAAGAACCAAGTTTTGTTTACAGCATTTTTGGGTGATCTGTCAAGATCTCTGTTAGCTGGGTCTTATGAACCCTTCCTCAGCGCATTTATGAAACCTAAAATGCTAAAATACTACATGCTAATCTTTAACAAATGGTCATGGTATTACATCACAACCATTTAACCATTAAAACACCTCCAGATTTACAGACTTACCCTAGGTGTTTTTACTTATTTCAAAGGTAATCACAGGTCATTTCCATTACGTCTTAAAGGAGAAGTTCACCTCCAGAACAAAAATTTACAGATAATTTACTCACCCTCTTGTCATCCAAGACGTTCATGTCTTTCTTTTTTCAGTCGTAAAGAAATTATGTTTCTTTAGGAAAACATTTCAGGATTTCTCTCCATATAGTGGACTTCAATGGTGCCCCAAAGTTCGAACTTCCAAAATATAGTTTAAATGCAGCTTCAAAGAGCTCTAAATGATCCCAGCCAAGGAAGAAGAGTCTTGTCTAGCGAAACGATTGGTCATTTTCAAAACAAATTAACAATTTATATAATTTTTAACCTCAAATGCTCGTCTTGTCTCGTCTCTACAATGCGCATGCATAGTCAGGTCAATACAGTTAGGGTATGTCGAAAAACTCCCGTCTCGTTTTTTTCTTCAACGTCAAAATCGTCCTACATCACTGTTTTATCTTTTTCGCAAAAGGCGTTTGATCGTCTTTGCACGTTCACTTTGTAAACACTGGGTCGGTACTTCTGCAGTGATGTAGGACGATTTTGAAGTTGGGGAAAAAAACAAGACAGGAGTTCTGCATTGACCTATTGAACCAGAAAAAAACAGACTGCATGCAGACTTAGACAAGACCAGCGTTTGAGGTTAAAAAGTATATAAATTATTAATTTGTTTAGAAAATGACCGATCGTTTCGCTAGATAAGACCCTTCTTCCTCTGCTGGGATCATTTAGAGCCATTTGAAGCTGCATTTAAACTGCATTTTGGGAGTTCAAGCTTGGGGGCACCATAGAAGTCCACTATATGGAGAGAAATCCTGAAATGTTTTCCTCAAGAAACGTCATTTCTTATTGACTGAAGAAAGAAAGACATGAACATCTTGGATGACAAAGTAATGAGTACATTATCTGCACATTTTTGTTCTGGAAGTGAACTTCTCCTTTAAAGGTGTGGCGTCAAGAACAGTTTAAACAGGATCAAAGAAAGTCTTGGAAATTATGTAAAACTAAATTACTACAACCAAAGGTGTACAAAATGTTGCCTAAAGCGTCTAAAAATGCATAATTAGTCTTCTAAGATTATATTTATATTAGCACTATATTATAAATACACTTAAGCTGTCTTATTTCATTGTGTTCCAATGCAATCAGGCTCTCTATGGAATTCAACAAAGCATGAAGTCAGTTTCAACAGAGATGAACAACACAGCAGAACCACAATTTGGAGTCATAGTGCATGAAAGCCCAAACACACCCTCTAAACTTTGACATGCACTGGCTGGGCGAGATCAGACAGGACCTGTAATTTAGGCCATATTAACTCTGAAAGCCCAGTTAGATACGGATGAGTTTAATCTGTGGCGTTAAGCCCTGCATGCTTAGACAAAGATGATCCCAAAACCTGAGCTAGCATGGGGGAAGGATGCCACCAACGTTTCAGTTCAACGCGCATCTTTAGAAATTCTGACAGGCCCTTTATACGCACAGAAGTCTAATCGTTATGATCACTATGCACAGATCGTAAACACAATGTAAGTACAGTTTAAAATTCAACACTCACCCGCGTACGACCAGTCTATGTTCTCCGAGAGCTTCTTCTGCGATCTGAATCCATATGCTTCTGATACACCCGCTGAAAAAGAAAGAAAAAACATCAGTTTTAGCTTAAAAACTTCTAAAATCAGCAATAAAACAGAATGCCTGCTTTAAAAAAAGAGATCAATCTTGCTCTTGCTGCAGCTAAATCTTGTCATGACCTGCTGTGACCTGCTGTCAAAATGTTCGCGCTACCACAGACAGTGAAGTCCCTGAATGACGTGTTTGGATTTTATCCAGTATTAATGGATTGAAACACTGCTTTTAGGTTGTAATCCACCATAGAATCCTGTTAAGGAAGTGACAGTGCCAGAATCAAATGGTATAATCATTTCATAAAAGCAGTTGTGCATCAGATTGTAAGAACAATATGGAAATCATGGGGAATGTGAGTTTAGGAGGAGCTGAGAGGAAAGGCAACCTCTATTATTCTCTTTGTTCAGGCTTTTGCCTGGTGGTTTCATTCACTTGACTTAAAAAAAAGGTCTCTTTTATTGTCAGAGGGTCATCACCCAGGACTTTTAAGGTCATGCGGTAAAAGTTCATCCACAAAGTTTTTCCTCATAATCAGTTTACTCCTTCAAAACACGCTGGTCTCCTGCTGATCAGGAAGCTTTGGTCATTTTTGGCCTTTTTAAGTTTTAAAGTAAAATTAAAAAGTTAAATAACTAAAATAAAATACTGTTTACTAAAAATAATATTGTTTACATATTATTTTAAATATTTTATTACATTTTTGCACTTTAATTATTTTTTATTTGATTTTGAATTATTTTTCATTTAAAATAAAAGTAAAATCAAATCAAATTAAATAAAAAACAATTAAAAATAAAAGAACTAAAATAAAATACTGTTCACTAAAAATAATAGGTTACATATCATTTTAAATATTTTATTTTATTTTTGCACTTCTATTTGATTTTGAATTATTTTTATTTTAAAACAAAAATTAAATTAAATTAAATTAAAAATAAAAATAAAAAACTAAGCTAAACTAAACTAGACTAAAATAAAATAAAATACTGTTTACCAAAAATTTTAATAGTATTGCTTACATTTTATTTTAAATCATTTATTTCATTTTTGTACTTTATTTTTTTTTATTTGATTTTCAATTATTTTTCATTTAAAAAAAGTTTTTAAAAAGTTAAAATAAAAAATTAGACTAGACTAGACTTAAATTAAATTTAATTTAATGCAATTAAATTACATTCAATTAAATACTGTACCAAAAATGTAAATAATACTGTTTGCATTTTATTTTAAATTATTTATTTCATTTTTGTACTTTAATTTTTTTTATTTTAAATTATTCTTTATTTAAAATAAAAGTTAAATCACATAAAATTAAATTAAAAATAAAAATAATAAAAGTAATTCGAAACAAAATAACTAATGATAAAAGGTAAAAGTTCATCCACAAAGTTCTTCCTCATAATCAACTCTTTTAAAACACGCTGATCTCCTGCTGATCAGCAAGCCTTGGTCATTTTTTGCCTTTTTAATTTTTAAACAAAGTCATCCAATCACATGCTACAGGAGACAATACATCAAATCAATCCTTGTCAAAATAATTTTTACACTTTTTTTTCTGTGAAATCCTATTTGACTGTCCAAAGAATTAAATTTGCCTATAAATGCAATAAGTTTGTTTCTGAAAACACATCTATTTACTGTTTTTGTTCCAAATCCATATGGCTTTCTTTTTATGTAAGACAAAAAAAGAGCTGTTATTTTAGTCATATGGGCTTGTAACGTGAATTTTACTTTTTGCATGAACTATGCATTCCCTAATCAATCCAGACTGACATCTAGTAAACAAACGGAGTAGCAGATGCGGTGGGAGAGGCATGTAAACTCTGAAAGCCTTCTGCTGATGCTCTAATTAGCACATAATTAGCCTGCATGCTTATTGCATGTGGGTCGGACCTCTGATCCATAACGGTCCATAACTCAATCTGTGCCATTTCAGGCTCATCACTGCAGATTGACAAACAAAAATAGAACAAAACTGACAGACAGAACGTCCTAGGAAAGCAGTCGACTATAACAGAGATGGAGAAATTGTCTTTTTATGACATATTTGGTTTACTCTAGAATATGTATTCAGTTGACCAGCCTGAAATTTTTCTGAGTGATTTGAGCTAAGCAGCAGTATTTATAATAGCATTGTAGGGTCATTTTTAAAATATGGTGACAAGCAGGTCCTTTAAATATTTATTCCATATAAACTCCAGACTCTACATTATTATATTGAATTTTTAGTGATATTAAAGAAAAGTTTCTTCTGGTATGCCACTTCTATTACATTTACAGGTATTTATTTCCCATCATTTATTGATTTTTTTATTTATTTGACTGATCAGCAGAATGCATTTTATAAAGTAAAATAAAATAAAATAAAATAAAACTGTTTACCTAAAATAATATTGTTTTCATTTTTCATTTAAAATAAAAGTAAAATACAAATAAAAAATACAAATAATTAAAAATAAAATAACTAAAATAAAAAAGTAAACTAGACTGGACTAAAATAAAATACAATAAAATACTGTTTACCAAAATTGTAAATAAAAGTTTAGATTTTATTTAAAATAATTTTCTATTTTTGTACTTTATTTTTTTATTGATTTTAAATTATTTTTCATTTAAAATAAAAGTCAAATAAAATATTACTAAATAAAAAGATTAGTAAACAAAATAAAATAAATACTGTTTACCAAAAATGTAAATAACATTGTTTGCATTGTATTTTAAATCATTTATTTTATTTTTGTACTTTGATTTACTTATTGTTATATTTTTAATTTTGATTTTAAATTATTTTTCATTTTATATAAATCAAATACAATGAAATAAATAAAAAAAAATAAATCAAATTAAAAATAAAAAACAATTACAAATAAATAAAAATAAAATAATTAAAATTAAATGCCAAACTAAACTAGACTAGAATAAAATAAAATAAATTACCATTTACCAAAAATGTAAATAATATTGTTTACTATTTATTTTAAATAATTTATTTCATTTTCGTACTTTAAATATTTTTTTTTATTATTTTTATTTTAAATAAAAGTAAAATCAAATAAATTAAATTAAAAGAGTAGTAAATAAAATAAAATAAAATAAAATAAAATAAAATACGGTTTGCCAAAAATGTAAATAATATAGTTTGCATTTCATTTTTAAAAATTTATTTCATTTTTGTATTTTAATTTATTTTTATTTTATTTTTTATTTGATTTCAAGTTATTTCTCCATTTAATATAACAGTACAATCAAATGAAACTGAATTAAAAATAAAAACAATTAAAAATAATTAAAAATAAAATAACTGAAAAACAATACTAAACTAGACTAGACTAGAATAAAATAAAATACTGTTTACCAAAAATTTTAATTATATTGTTCACAACTTGTTTTGAATAATTGATTTAATTTTCGTACTTTTTATTAATTTTTTATTACATTTTAAATTAAAGTAAAAATCAAATAAATTAAATTAAAAGAGTAGTGATAATGTTGTTGTTTTTTTGTGTGTTTTTTGTTTGTTTTTGACCAATGACAGTTATAGAGATTTCTGTCTTTCCCCATCCAAGTAAATATAAGAGCTGAATTGCCAAGTACCCACTCAGAAAACAGCTGTCCTGGGAGTGACCAAGATGGCCACCGAGAGAACTGAGTTGCATTTAAGACAGTGACATTTTGTCACTACCCACTGTTTAGTTCTAGGACTGATAAGAAAGTCTATTAAGCTGTCAACCAGTTAAACTAAGTTAAACCACACAATCCCTCTATTCCTTTTAAGCCAACATCGTTTTTCGGTTCCAGCAGTCTACTGCCAAACCCGACCATGTTAATGCTTTTAAAAGATGAAAGAAACCTCCCTAAAGAGGGCCCTGTCCCTTGGGAGAAAGGCCACAATACAAGCAACAATGGCTTTGACATGAAACACCTTTACACCTTTAGCTAGGATACCCTACACTGAACGGGTTTGCTGAGGGAAACTGCCCGCCTATTCACGAGCAACAGAAGTACAGTCTTGGCTCATCTTTCTGTCAGCTTTTGTCTGTCTGTCTACACATTGGTTTTGGTCCTTTCAAGACGGTCTGTGCACCTGTTAGGCCACACACACTTTTACAGTGTATCAGAGCGCCACGTCTAGTCCTACATGCTAATTATAGCTCACCCAGGGTTTAGCTTTTCTGAGCTAATTTAGCACGCTCTGGGAGTATCGACAACAATGAAGTGTATTTAGTTTCTTTACATCACCCTAACAAAAATGACTGTCCTAACCACAATTTTTGGTAAAATACAATAGCTAGAGTTAGTGATGCTTCCGTTTAACCATTTCTTCCATTGTGTAAAGGAAGCAGACTTTAGCGTACTTTCAAAAAGAAAACTTACCACAGAAAAAGCACACTCAAGTGTGAACTATTGTTAAATGTGTTCGAGCACAATTGTGTATTATTTGTAATTAACTAAAAAGTTCAGTTAGCAAACCAGAATTACTCATGGTTTTACTGTAGGAAAAGTATGGTAAAAAAGTTTAGTTGTTTTGTATTAATTACCATTTGTATAACCATAGTTTTAGTACAAATAGCATGGTTAAACTTTGGTTAGTGTAGCAAAACACATAAGGGAAGCTTGCTAGCATAGTGCTAACAAGTTTACAAAATGACTGAATATGGAAAATGTAGGCTAAGCTAGTAGGCAGAATAATCACCTCAGTGTCAGAATAAGCTATTTTTGTAAGCTTTTTGGCGCTAATAGCACAGAAATTAAAGTTTTTCTTTGCTCTACATTTGAAACAGGAGCTTGGCTGAATTTTTAAACTAGCATGCTAAAGTTTCAGCCATCATTCTGTCAAATGGTTAGCGGGAAGTTCAGTTAGTAAGCAAGCTTAAACCTACTAGCTTAGCATAGAACAGTACAGTATTGAATTGGCAGATTGGCTGCGTGTTCACCAAAGCATTTTTCGCTGCGGCTGGAGTATTTATTTTTTTTATTGTTCTCAATGGGAGCGCCACGTTTTTTTTTAAACGCCAGTCTTTTCTGAGCACTCTGGGATTTTTTCCTCACCGCAGAGAGTAGAAGAATGTTCAACTTTGAGTAAAACTCTGCGCTTATCACTGTCACTTTCTAGTCAGCTAACCAATCAGAGTGGAGGAGGGGCGGGACTAATACCAACCAACCGTCACACCATGCTTGTATTACGACTGAAGAACAATGGAGAGGTTAATATTGCTTGTCTCAGTATTTATGTCTTCACCAGATGGAATTATCAGACTACCATAACCCTGCTGAAAAAAAACAGCTAAAACCAGCCTAGGCTGGTTGGCTGCTCTTAGCTGGTCTCCCAGCCAGGCCAGGCTGGTTATGCTGGTTTTAGCTGGTCATTTCAGCCTGACCAGCTAAGGAAGTGGCCAAAACCCCTCTAAAACCAGCCTGCTGACCAGCTAAGACCAGCCTGGATGACCAGCTAAAACAACCCAAACAGCTTAGGCTGGTTTTAGCTGTTTTTTTTTTTCAGCACGGTTGTTATGAAAAAAAAATGCTTGAAGAAACATTTCATTCGTGATGCGTCTGCCATATTACTAAAGCGTATTATGATAGCATATTTTCATAGCAAGCACAGCATCTTAACTGAAAAAAAATGCTGCGCTCTCAAGCGTTCACAGCTGGGCATTTTCAGCTGGCAAAAAACGCTTTGGTGGACACGCAGCCATATAGTAAGAGCAGTGTGCTAGTAGCTATGCTATTCCATATTCAGTCCTTTTGTAAACTTGTTAGCACTATGCTAACAAGCTTCCCTAATGAAAATTAACCATGGTTTTACTACAAATTAAACCAAAAAACATGGTTACTATAGTTGAACCAAGGTAACCACAAACTAACCATAGTTTAATCATAGTATTTGGAGTAAAACAACTAGCATAGCTTCTATGCTAAGCTAGTAGGCCAAGCTAGTTTGCTAACCATTTGACAGAAAAAAGGCAGAAACTTTAACATGCCTGTTGGCAAATTCAGTCAAGTTCTTCTATTTGAAATGGAGTGCAAAAACTTTTGACTTAAGTAATTTCTGTGCTATTAGCAACAAAGTTAAAAAAAAAAAAAACAAATATTTGGGTTATTGTTTCTTTATGTAAACCTTTACAAAAATTAACCATGATTTTACTGTAGTACAAGTGTAGTAACCATGTTTTTCTTTGATGTGCATTTGTTTAACCACAGTTTTACTGCAAATTTCATGGTTAATCTATGGTTAGTGTAGCAAAATCATGCTTAATTTGTGGTAGTTTAACTATTGTAAAATTGTTTTTTGTTTGTTTGCATGTTTTATTTGTAGTAAAACCATGGTAATTTCCATAAGGGAAGATTGTTAGCATAATGCTAACAAACTTTAAAAAAGGACTAAATATGGAATAGCATAGCTATTAGCACACTGCTCTTACTATTTCTGCCAATTCAATACTTTACAGTTAGTTCTATGCTAAGCTAGTAAGCTAGTAGGCTAGTAAGCTAGTAGGGTTAGCTAGCTTGCTAACTGAAAATCCTGCTAACCATTTGACAGAATGATGGCAGGAACTTTAGCATGCTTGTTTCCAAATTCAGCCAGTTTTTTAAATGGAGAGCAAAGAAAAAAACTTTTAACTGAGGTCATTTCTGTGCTATTAGCATCAAAATACTTAAAAAAATACCTTATTTTTGGGTGAACTGTCCCTTAAACCCTTAAGAAAATGAACCAAGGTTTTACTGTAGTAAAAGTGTAGTAACCACATTTTTTGGTGTACAGTGATTATCATTTGTAACCACAGTTTTACTACAAATACCATGGTTAAACTATGATTAGTGTAGCAAAACCATGGTTAAATTGTTATTACCATATAGTTACCATTGTTTTTTTGTTTTTATTTGAAGTAAAACCATGGTTATAGGAAAAAGTTATAGACATTAGCATTATATTTACTTACAGGGATTCAACAGTGTAACTTAAATGGGAAAATTTTAAATTAGCTAGTTAATAAGCTTAAGATCACAGTGATCAATATTACAAGATAACAGCTACAACATTATCAAGTGTTTGTATTTGATCCTGTAGCTGCAACTAGCCATTCTGAAACTTGAGCCACATTGAAAACCACACAGGTGAGAATAACAAAGGAAAATAAATTATGAAAAAGCTCTGAAGTCAGCAGAGAGGCAGCCATTCACTCGCTCCTCCCGGTTAAACTGCGCCCATGCCCGTTCTCATGGTCTGCCCCATTCACTGTATCAATACAAACACAACAATGAGATCAGTGGCTCAGCCGTGAGAGCCACGGCTGGACTGCAGGTCCACGCATTGTAACGCCTTGCTGCCTGCCTGATTGCTTTTGTCTGACAGGACCCATATTCCCTTTCACCCAATCAACAGCTCTCATGTGAGCCAAGAGCTTTATGCACGGGCTTGATTTCCTGGTACATGGTGTAACAGAGAGTGAATGAAATATAACAAGGACCTGTTGCATACTAGACAACGAGGCGAGGAGGTTTGGTTACTCTGTACTATCCTCAAACATAGTAGAGTTTTGTAGACATTTCGCTAATGAAGTTCAATAGCTTTTAAGCTTATATGAAGCTGTAAATATATAATATGGTGGTTCTTATAAAAAAAAAACTTGCCTTTCATTTTTACAATCCAATCTATCCACACAGTAATGGTAAATGTTGTCATGAAACTCTAAATGGCGCAGGCTGATTGGTCGTTAATGCAAACTGATGATATCACAGTGTTAAACTACTTGGAACATGGTGATTGGTTCATGTTGCATACTCAGCCAATGAGCTTGCTGCTTTTCATTTAAACAGCTGGTTAGCATTCGCTAGAGAAGTTCACAGCGCACGCTCAGACTTCTGAAACCCTCCACCTCCCCAGCTCCACCTCATATGCTATTTGTGCAGCCGCAGTACGTCTTAAATAAACCACAAAATGCGTTTGTGGTTGGCCAAACTGAATCTGGATTACCAGGTCAATAATCTTGACAACATTTGTGTTTGTTCTATTCATTTCCAGTCAGGTAGGTGAAATATTATGCTAATATCTTAATTAATACTGCTCGTACGTATCTTTACCATCTATCCCTGTTGAAAAAAAACAGCATATGCTGGTTAGGTAGGTTTTTAAGCATGGATGTTGGTTTTAGCTAGTCCTTAGCTAGTCCTAAACTGGTCCTAAGCTGGTCCTGAGCAGGAGCCAGCTAAGGACCAGCTTAAACCTGCTAAGGACCATGTTAAACCAGCTCAAACCAGCATCCATGCTTCAAAACCTACCTAACCAGCATATGTTGTTTTTTTCAACAGGGATTAACTTTAGTGTGTCAAAATATTGTGCCATTTCCTGCTTACAAAGTCCAAATGTTTTTTTTCCCCCTGTGGTTTAGACAGCATAAATTAGCAGAACAATGTATTCAGTAGTACATTAACCATGCAATCCATGCTGTTGTTTACATTCAAGTATCACCAATATGGCCACACATTCCTAAACCGTGACGTAAGTTCAAACCCTCTATAGTAATTTTTTTCTTTTTGCAACAGTTTATTAAATACAACAGTTGACTCTCTTCAACGGTCAGCATATTTACAACTATCTCAACATATTTATGACAAAAAAATCATTAAATTAAACCCTGCCCCTTTCTTTGTCTTTACAGTTAGACTTTAACAAGCTAACAGCTTAGCATAGTGCTAACTGCTTACAAAAAGCTTGTACAGGTTTTTAGTATGCAGTAAATAGTGCAATGCTAAACAGTTAGCTTGCTAAACAAGGTATAACAATAACATGCTACATTAAAAATCAGGCATTGATGAAGAGGGACCGAATTACACTAAAGGCTAATGGCTATTTTAATGCCTCACTGTCCCCACAAGAGGCACTAGGCCGTGTGTCCTCCAAACCATTTTTAGACAAATGAAAACGCTAGGTGCTCTGCTGAAAACTGCTAGCTGTGAGCGCTTGAGAGCATTTCTGCAATGCAGCGTTTTCAGTTAAGACGCTTTGGTTGCGATGCTTCTCCAAGCATTATTTTTTATAACAATATTGCAGTAGTCCGAGAATTCCATCTGGTGAAGACATGAATACTCAAACAAACAAACTTAACTTCTCCAATGTTGTACATTTGTAGTACAAGCAGGATGTTGCTCATAAAACTTGTTTCTTATGTTCAAATACCGTTATAAAATGCCTTGTTTTTGATGCTAGACCAGCCAATGTGCGTGCGCAGTCATGAGCGCAAGTTTGCGAATGCTACCCGTTTCTATTTGAATCGGAGCGTCTAACGGCAGCTGTAGCGACGGATGACTTTACTAATCAACGATTGGCTCTTTTGTTCAGAGGGCAGGGCTTATTCGTCATATTGGGCGTTGCACTTTCTCCCATTCATAAGTGCACAGTCTTCCTATATATAAAGTCTTAGCTAAAAAATTACAGTGATGAGTGCTGCATTTTACCCAAGGTTGAACATTCTCTCAGCGCCAAGGCAAAAACAAATACGTGCGAGTATACAGCACTCAGAGCGAAATAAACATTCAGTGCCTCGACATGCTCCTAGTGTTGTAAAAAAAAAAAAAAAAAAGCGGCGCTCCCATTTAAATCAATTGGAAAAATATGCTAGCCTTGGGGGAAAATGCTTTGGTGGACATTCAGCCTTATAATCAAGCAATTCTGTCATTGTTTACTCACCCTCATGTTGTTTCAAACATGCACAATTTTTTTTTCTGTAAAACATATAAATAATATTTTGAATAACGTCCCAGTGCTCAGTCCCTACAGTGAAAGCCAAAGGGTTCCCATGTTGTTCTAACCCCAAGGTTCTTCCAAATAGGTTTGTAACAACATGCCGATGAGTAAATGATGGAAGAATAAAAAACAGGCAAAACATACTGGCTCAAGACTTTTAGGTTCCATATGAACCTGCAAAAGGATATGAAAGGACTGACATGAGGTCTTTAAAGAGGAACAGCAACCAAGACGAGACAGATGGGTAAGAGGGTAATGTAAGGAAGGTGACCCTTTGTTCCTCACCACTCTAATGCATTAGGAACGAGAGAACACAGCCACTCCTTGAAGACATGCGCCAGAAGAGGACACTTCAAACCTCAGCTGTCATTAGTGAAATTAAAGGTGTGCAACCACAAAACAGAGTCATCTTGAAAGATGAGACAGAAGAGAGCTTAAATCCAGTGGATTAAATCCAGTCAACATGAGGTGAGAACAAGAACTGAAAGACCAAGAGGTGATTTTGTTAAAACCCTGTTGACAGAATCGCCAAAACACCCCTGTAATATACATGTTTAACAAGCTAACAGATTAGCATAGTGCTAATTGCTTACAAAAAGCTTGTACAAGCTTTTAGCAAACAGTTAGCTCTATGCTAAGCTGTTAGCTTGTTAAAGCTATCACTATAACACACTACATTTACATTTATTTGGCACTAATGAAGAGAGACAGAATTTTGCTAAAGGCTAATAGCTATTTTAACATAACACTCTCCTAAGTTTCACCAACGTCCTGTCAGAATACATACGAAATGTGTCAACACAACTCAATTTTTGTCAATTTAAAAACAACATACAACCATTTAGACTAGAGGTCAAAAGTTTACATCCCCCTTTCAGAATCTGCAAAATGTTAATTATTTTATCAAAATAAGAGGGATCATATAAAATGCATGTTACTGTTTATTTAGTACTGACCTGAATAAGATATTTCAGATTCTTCAGGTAAGAACGCAGTATTAAGAATCAAGGGGATGTAAACTATTGAACAGGATCATTTTTAAAAATTCAACTATTATTTTCTCTTGTGGACTAGATGTGAATGTCTTTTATGTGAAATATCTTATTCAAGTCAGTACTAAATAAACAATAACTCGCATTTTGTATGATCTCTCATATTTTGCAGATTCTGAAAGGGGGGTGTAAACTTTTGACCTTTGAAACTTCATATAATGTAATAATTACTCCTGACATAAAATATTCTGTGTATAGAAGAGTACTTTACTGTGCAGGCTGAATGGAAATCGATAGCAACACAGCCAGCAAGCGAACATAGTGAGCAAACGATTTGTTGCCAGAGTGAGCAGATGAAGCTTTAGGTGTGTGAGTGTTTGTAGGATACACAGAATCTCTGTTTGAGTGTGAGATGTGATGCTGGTGAAGTGTGTGTGGGTAGAGGATGTGCTTTTAATTGCTCTGTAATCTTGCTCCGGTGCATTCCAGCATCAACCCTGCTGTGTTACCCGATAAGACTGACGGGGACCGGGTTCATCAAGGACGGGACTTTGGTTTTAACTAAGTGCGATTTATTTCTTATCATCCTGCAGCCAACTGGCATTGCATTAGCCACCAAGATTAGTAATGTTACAAGCCAATAACAACACCAAAAAAGTACAATTGTGATTCATGTATTTGAATTGCATATAATATTTCTAGATTCAATCTGTATGACTGACAAATGTGCATCAATGTACTTTGTTAATGTTAAAACTGTTAATCCAAATGGATGGAAATTTATGCAGCTCCATAAAATATGCAATTTTACTTTAAAAACCTTAAATTCAGGCCTTTTTTCAGGGAGAAATTTCCTGATAATTTACTCACCCCATGTCATCCAAGATGTTCTTTCTTCAGCTGAAATGAAATGAAGGTTTTTGAGGAAAACATTCTAGGATTTTTCTCCATATAGTGGATATCAATGGTGGCCAATGGGTTGAAGGTCCAAACTGCAGTTTCAGTGTACCTTCAAAGGGCTCTACACAATTGCAGCTGAGGAATAAGGGTCTTGTCTAGCAAAACAATCTGTCATTTTCTAAAAAAAATTACAAATTTATGTAGTTTTTAACCACAAATGTTCATTTCGCACTAGCTCATCTTCACGCATTACGTAGTCATGTTGGAAAGGTCACGTGTGACGTAGGTGGAAAAACTGATCCCGTGTTTACAAAGTGAACGTGCAAAGAAGTCAAACACCCTTTACAAAAAAAAGTAAAACAATGATTTCATACGATTTTGATACTGGAGAAGAAAATAAGATGAAGTTTTTGGCCCGACCCTAGTTCACAGACGAAGCCCTCACCACGCTTGACCTTTCCAATGTGATTATGTAATGCGCAAAGACACGGATGCGTATCACAGAGCTAGTGCAAGACGTAGTGCAAGTTTTTTGTACAAAATGTTTCACTAGATAAGACCCTTAGTCCTCTGTTGGGATTGTGTAGAGCCATTTGAAGCTGCGCTGAAAGTGCAATTTCGACTTTCGACCCATTGATCGCCGCTGAATCCACAATATGGAGAAAAATCCTGGAATTTTTTCCTCAAAAACCTTAATCTCTTTTCGGCGGAAGAAAAAAAGACATAAACATCTTAGATGACATTAGGGTAAGTAAATTATCAGTAAAGTGAGCTAATCCTTTAAAGATTCAGTCATCTGTCCACTTCACAGCTCATTCTTTAAAATGCATCCTATCTTCATTTTTGGGTTAACTATCCCTTTAAGAAAACAATACCAACCCCGGCCCACATTTAGACAGGTTATCTTGGCCAAAGAACTGTTTTATCCAATCAGCATGCAGGAAACGTTTTTGTTACTACTCTGGGAAAACAAATGGATCTCGGGCCAACTCACACCCACCACCACGAACACAGTTTCAGACCGATTTCTTTCACTAGAACTCGCCAGAAGTTACGAGTTTACTAAAGTTTGTCTTTATTGAGTGATCTCAAGCTCTCAATGTGACTATAACAGCGTCCTGAGTCAAAAAGTGCAAAGTGTGCCACTCAATTCTGCCCCGATTGCGAAACAGCAGTAAACATTTACAGTTGGACTGGCCCTGTTTTAAATATGGGGTCCATCTGAGCCTTCTGTTTATAGAGAAAGAGTGCTTAGATGGAGTCAAAAAGGGACGCCATCTCACAAAAAGATATACAGACAACATCAAATTAAATATCCTCTTTTGTACTGTTTGGATTGATATTCAAAAGGAAGAGAAACCAGGATAAAAATGATTTTCACCATTGCATAAATTAAACAGCAAAAATGTGCTTTTTACAGATTTGTCTTGCTTTTCAGAGAAAAAAATCAATTACAAAACAACAATTTAAAAATATTTACTTAACACTGAACATTTTTAACATTCTAGTAGACGTTATAGCCTACCAAGTAAAATAATAATATATAAAATAATTAGTAAATAATATTTTCTGGCCATTTTTAAAACCCCCTTCTTGAATCAGGCATGTGTTTTTTAATGTACAAATTAATGCAGCCTTGCTGAGCAGAAGAGACTTCTTTTAAAACATTAGAGAAAATGTTACAGATCCCAATTTGAACACTATGTGTGAATATTATAATAAATGTATTAATAGAATTGTTTTTATTATTATCATAATTATTTGTGTCCTACTTTTTTATTTTATTTTACAGAACAGCAGTAAAATTACAATACTAACATTTAAGAATGTTGACTTTTATTTTGGCGGAAGGTCACAAGAAGACCTCAGTACTTCTTTTTGTTGACAGCAGCAGATTTATGAATGGTTCTCATTACGCTGTTTCAGCACAGATTTTCCTCGCGCTTTGGACTTTGAACTCTGGCTAACGAGCTTGTGCAGCGCTGTCAGAATACATACAATTCGTGCGTGTATTAGAAAACATAACCTTCTGTAGTGTATGGACTAATGGTTTAAGACCATTTCGTGATTTCAGTCAACATACAGTAACCAGCAACAACCACTCCGTCCTTTTCTCATCGAAGACATGCGATGTGATACTAAACAGTTTCGCGTTATCGGTGCTTGTAATGATTTTTGCGTCTTTCTCTGACAGTTTTAAATGCTTCCACACTGCTGACATGTTTGCTGCATTAAGCCCCGTTCACACTACACGCGACACGCAGCGACAAAGCGACGCGATCCCATTCATTTCAGTGGAGAGCTGGCGATTTCCGGCGACAAGAGCGACAGCGAGCTACAGCGACCGTTGGCGACCGGATGGGGCGTGTCCAGCGACGCGACAAAGTTCAGAATCTCTCAACTTTATGCAAATGAAGAGCGACTTTCTGGAGCGACAGCCAATAGGAAAGGCAGCGGTAGAGCTCATGTGATCGTTCTCCTCTGAGCCGTAGATAAACATACGCAATGAAAAAATATAGGCTATGCTTCTCATTAGTTTTTTGTTTGTATGTACAGATTTAATTTATATTTATATTATATTTAGTCTTTTGCCTCCAAAATGTTTGAATTTAACGGCAAGAAACCTGACTCGCTGTCAAGGCAACCAGTAGTGAGAACGCCCACTAGCAACCTCGTCGCCAGCCTCTAGCAACATGCAGCGACAGAAGTCGCTGCTAGTGTGAACGGGGCTTTAGTGCGCGCCTCTATTTGATCGCGTCACGTCATTGTTTGGTATAATTTATTCTGTGTTTTCACTTATCATCACTTATAACCGAATAATTTAGTTTGACCAACATTCGGTGCATCCTTATTCCATGCGCAAACTCAAATCTTCCACATGAGCACCACATATTACCTTTAGCACTTATTTTAATTGTGCAACATAAGAAAAAATATCATAAAACATTTTTGTCTTGAATGCTAGTGGCAAATTTTGTAACTGTGATCAGCTATAGAGTGTTTTCACGACAAGTCATCGATCGGCTATATTGGTGACACAGAAAGTAAACAATGCCACTGAACCGAACCAAACCTGCAAATTTCGCTGATTATTGCTGCTGAAAATGGGTCAATTATTGTCATGTTTTGGGCTGTACTAATTGGTCGGACCGGGAAAAACATTTGGAGTATAACAAATCGAGGAGGAGAGTGCAAAAAACTGTCTGAGGAACAAAAGGCGCTTGTGGTTGGCCAAACTAAACCAGGATTTCCAGGGCAAGAATCTTGACAACATTCATGTTTGTTCTATTAATTTTAAGTCAGGTAGGTGAAATATTAGGCTACTTTCTTAATTAATTACTGCTTGTACATATCTTTACCATCTATTAACTTAAGTTTGTCAAAATATCCTTCTCTATATGATTTAGTAGCTTACACATGTTTTTTAAGTGGTATAGACAGCAAAAAAACATAGCAGAATAACATATTTAGTAGTAAATTAAATGTGCAATCCATGCTGTTGTATACTTTAGAGTATCTCCATATAGCTGCGCATCTGTGTAACTGACCAAACCGTGACGTTATTGCGAACCCTCTATTCTTGTTCTTAGTAATATAATATCTCTATCAAAGCTAGCTTTAATGGTATAAACATGATTTGTGATTGATCACTGAAAAGTAATCCTGTAACTGTGAATGCCCACAGATTTTATTAGAATTTTAAACTTTTATTATATTTCTAATATTTCTGAATAGTAAAACCGTATAAAGAAAGGCACTGAAAACGAATAGTGCGTTCTATGGAGCCACTAAAGGGACACGGTTAGCCGCTTGCTAGCGGTAGCCTGTTACATAGGCTACAGTACATGAAATATTACTTACCACATAAAGAGAGTAAGGAAAGTCACTGATATGACAACGGCGAGTGATTTGCAGATCCTGAGCACCACTGACAAATCTAATCTTGCAAAAAGTGTGGTAAGTACAGCCACTACGTAGTACATAAACGGCACGATTTGGTCAGTTACCTGGATGCGCAGCCATACTGGCAATACGTGGATGTAAAGACCATGTAAAGAGCATGGATTGCATGGTTAATGGGAATATGTCATTCTGTTAATTTATGTTGCCTAAACTATGGAAAATCATGTGGAAGCTGCTAAATCATATAGAGAAGGACTAAGCAGAAAGGGGTGCAATATTTTGACAAACTAAAGTTAATAGGTGGTAAAGATATATACAAGCAGTATTAATTAAGATATTATTTCACCTGCCTGACTGGAAATGAGAAGAAGAAACATGAATGTTGTCAAGATTCTTGCCCTGGAAATCCTGGTTCAGTTTGGCCAACCACAAACGCCTTTTGTTCCTCAGACAGTTTTTTGCACTCTGACCAATTTCAGCGTATGCTGAATTTTCAAAATATGCGAGTTTCGTTCGGTTCAGTGGCATTGTTTACATTTAGAGCAGCCAATATGGGCAAACTGATTATGAGTATGTGATATCGCGAGTCTCAAAAGTGAAAGTAAAATACGACGCGCATTCAAACGCGATTTTAATGCCCCGCATATTAATAGCAGCTCCCATTCCCGTGATTTATATTCAGTATAATTACCAATGATGTAATTGCGAGAGAAAGCACTGAAATATATTTTTCCTTCCATCTCCCATTTATTTCATTTAGGGGTTTCGTAGTAGGTACACGTCATTTCCTTTCCGAACACGGTATTTGGATTCGGGCATATCCCTATTCTTAATCAAGATTAAGCATCATTTAATCATGTGGTATATCCAATTAGTGACTAAACTACTTAATTAGTGATTAAATGTCTTGAATGTTATTGGAAGCTAAATGACTCAAGTTGTGTTTCTAAAAAGCTGTCAGGAAAATGCCAGTAAAAAGCATCTAAGCAACAACATCCTGAGAAATGATCAACACAGATGCACATGTTGTAAACAGATACATTCTCTCA
This sequence comes from Cirrhinus mrigala, assembly GCA_036247105.1. Taxonomy (NCBI): domain Eukaryota; kingdom Metazoa; phylum Chordata; class Actinopteri; order Cypriniformes; family Cyprinidae; genus Cirrhinus; species Cirrhinus mrigala. The sequence continues at coordinate 10,675,442 of CM070031.1, forward strand.
ATGGAGAAAGAGCGCTGTACATCTGAGATGAATCATTTCAACCAGATTTCCACATGCTCAGAGGCTTCATGAGGAACATAAGGAGTCTGATTTGGCACACGCCAGCCCAGACAAAAATAAATATAATCTAGGGCCCACCAGCATTCAGTAAAAGCCAAAACCATAAACAGAGAAATTCATTCCCTTAGTTAGGCATCAATAAGAGTATAAAAGTTTGAACTTTTAGAAGCTTTCCATTTTGGGGTCACAACCAACTAGTCAGGAAGCAGTGCTATAGAACATTTCAAAATATTAACTAAAGAGCTCTTTGAAGTCTGTATGAGAGTATCTTGTATGATGAGTGATAAAGCAGTTTAATACGATGAATCTTGGCTAATTGGCTGGAGCAATGGGAGTTCCAAGAAGTGTGAGAGGCTCTCCGTTGTGTCTCCTCCTCTCATTCAAAGCCAGAGATTACCTACTCAATCTAGTACATATTCAAAAAGCATTACTACATGTTGAATGAAAAAAGGGGAGAGGAATTTCTAATTGTTCTTTCACCTGCGTCGGGCCACAGCGGTTTTCCCCAGGACATATGGTGCAGGCGGGGTGAACTGGATTAACGAGAATCAGCCCTAATTAAGAGACTCTGAAGATCTCCTATTATTTCTTTGATGGCCTGGAGGACCCATGCGAGTAGCTATTTGGAGTGGTATACTAATTGAAAAGGGCATGGATTCTCAGATGGGGGAAGACTCTGAGAGTATCCAGAGGACTGTCAACCGCTGCAGTGTCCTTGAGTGACACTGAAACATTTTAATTTAAAATCTCAACCCTAATAGGCGTCTATGGAGTCATCGTCTGTCGTCTGACTAATAGGATGCGTACGCACTTTGTTAAACTATGTATATTAAGATTTGATAAGTGTTTGGACCAGTTATTAACTTTTTAAACACACATCCCAATGATAAATGTTGTAAATGCACGTAAAAATGTATTGTAAATAGTACATATTTATAAATATTTATCACAGGCTAATATTTATCCAGCACTAAAACATTATTTAAACTTAATGCACGGAAAGTTTTTGATTTAATGTTTTAATTGGATGTTTATCTAACTTTTTTTAAATGTTACCATTGTTTCAGAATTTTCAGATTTCAACATTAAAAGCGATAAAGCGGAATGTTCCCTGAAGGATGGAATGTGCACATTTAAAAACATTCAGAAATAACATTTTTATAACTTAACGGGAATGTCATAAAAACTATCTTAGAACATGTTTTGTTAGCTGGGTATATGCTGTTTCATTGACTAAAAACATCAAACCATTTTGGACCCACTAGATTATAATCATTTTCATTTTTTAGTGAATTATTCTTTAAAAAAATATGTATAATTGCAGCCCTCAGAGGTAATCTTAAGAGGAAAGTAACTCATCACTGTCAAGTACGCTTGTAAATCTTATAAGAGCCTTGATTGTGAGATAAGCTCTTGCCCTGGTCTTTGTCCCATTTGAGTCCAATCTGGGGGAGATCAGCAAACCACCCATAGCTCAATCCGCCAGCTGTCTCCTTCTTACACAGATGTGGATCTGTGTCATTGCTTGTGGAAGAAGAGACCTTCAGTGTTTATGTGATCAGAACAGCATGTTTATATGATCAAAACTAGCCTGCTGTATCAAAGCCAGTATGTTCATTCAGTCATCAACAGCGTATAGATTGTCTCGTGATCAGTTCAGTTTGCAATTAACCTTTGAAAGCCGACCCTTTCATCAGAGCAGACAGACTCGTGGGCAGCGCTCCGACATGCAGCATAGTTGTGCTTCAGGCAACTCATGTTCAAGTGTACATGAAGTAAAAGTCTTTTTAACCAGACTTTTACTATATTTTACTAAAGACCCTTTACAGCAAGTCAGTTTAATCAACAGCCATATTCATAACTCTTCAAGCTGAGATTTTGTATACAGTACAGCTGTTTTGAAAGGGGAAAGACTGAATCTTTGTAACAGTTTCCTTAAATTGCAGATAGATAGATAGATAGATAGATAGACTAATGAATAGACAGAAACGGATAAACAGATGGACGGACAGACAGATAGACAGTCAGACAGATGGACGAATAAATAGAAACGGATAAACAGACGGATAGATAGATAGATAGATAGATAGATAGATAGATAGATAGACGGACGAATAGGCAGTCAGATAGACAGGTGGATAGATAGATAGATAGATAGACAGACAGACAGACAGTACAGATGGCAGAATGGACATAGTCAGATAGATATATGGATAGACAGATAAATGGATAAACAGATGGACAGACAGACTGACATAGATAGATAGACTAATGAATAGACAGAAACGGATAAACAGATGGACAGCAGACAGACAGATAGATAGATAGATAGATAGTTAGACAGATGGACGAATAGATAGAAACGGATAAACAGACTGATAGACAGACAGATAGACAGTACAGATGGCAGAATGGACATAGTCAGATACATAGACAGATGGATAGACATAGATAAATGGATAAGCGGACAGAAAGACAGATAGATAGATAGTAAGACAGTCGGATGAATAGACAGTCAGATAGACAGATGGATAGACAGAAACAGATAAACAGATGGACAGACAGACAGACAGACAGATAGATAGATAGATAGATAGACAGACGGATGAAAAGACAGTCGGATAGACAGAAACAATTAAACAAACGGATAGACAAACGGACAGACAGACAGATAGATAGATAGACAGACAGTACAGATGGCAGAATGGACATAGTCAGATAGATAGACAGATAAATGGATAAATAAATGGACTGACAGATAGATAGATAGATAGATAGATAGATAGATAGATAGATAGATAGATAGATAGATAGATAGATAGATAAATGGATAAACATGGACGGACAGACAGATAAATAGATAGATAGATAGATAGATAGATGGCTGAATAGACAGTCAGATAGATAAACAGATAAATGGATAAACAGATGGACACAGACTGACAGAGACATAGATAGATAGATAGACAGATAGATAAACGGAAAAACAGAGGGATAGACAGACAGACAATAGATAGATAGATAGATAGATAGATAGATAGATAAACAGAAAAACAGAGGGATAGACAGACAGACAATAGATAGATAGATAGATAGATAGATAGATAGATAGACAGACATATAGATAGATAGATAGATAGATGATAGATAGATAAACGGAAAAACAGAGGGATAGACAGACAGACAGACGATAGATAGATAGATAGATAGATGATAGATAGATAAACGGAAAAACAGAGGGATAGACAGACAGACGATAGATAGATAGATAAACGGAAAAGAGGGATAGACAGACAGACGATAGATAGATGATAGATAGATAGATAAACAGAAAAACAGAGGGATAGACAGACAGACAGACGATAGATAGATAGATAGATAGATAGTCATACCTTCTAATACTCCAGAGTGCTTTCATCCTTGTCAGCAGATACCTTGTACGGTATAGAGTAACTCTTGCCTCTTAGACAGTATACAATACAACCTTTTGTAGTCCTATACATACTATCCATTATTAATCTTTGTCCTGCTGCCATTCTATATGTTGAAATCGAAACTACTTCAAGAACAAAATAGATTCAAGTAGAAAACACAAGCGGCTTTGATTGTCCTCTCTTTGGGTGCTCACAGTGACCCCAGACTTTATACTCACACAGTGTCAGAGACCAAGCGACTATATCATAGTGTCCAAACTTTACTTTGATTTGTATTCAGCATCCTCTCCAAGGTCCATTGAATGAGAGCAGAGATCTAGACCACACACCTCTAGCCTGGAAAAGAACAGGAAGGGATCTCAAAGCATCTTAAGCTAGCACTCAACAGACCTGCTCTTGTTTTCTCCAATGGCAGACGGGAGCAGCTCTTTCACTAGCATGACAGCAAACCCTAGTCTGCTGTCATTAATTAAGTGGCAAGTCAGGGATACTGACCCAACCGGCAGAGAGCCATTGGGGCCCCGGCAGAGCCTGTCAATCTACACGCACTGAGATGAAGATGCTGAGATTCCCAAGGGACACAGAGAAAGAGAGAGAGAGACATACTTTCAATGAAGGGAGAGATAAAGGAAGATATGAAGAGATTAAATGGCATATCAGAGTGTTATAATGTTAAAGAGATAGTTCACCCAAAAATTTGAATTACCCCATGATTTACTCACCTTCAAGCCATCCTAGGTGTATTTGACTTTCAATCGGAGTTACATTAAAAAATGTCCTGGCTCTTCCAGGCTTTATAATGGCAGTGAATGGGTGTCGAGATTTTGAAGTACTGAAACACCCTTCAAAACATCTTCTTTTATATTTCTCAGAAGAAAGAAGGCCATACAGGTTTAGAAAAAACATGAGGTTGAGTAAATGAATTTTAATTTTTTGGCTGAACTATCCTTTTATAAATACACCCAGCAGTGCTCCACATAGGTGTTTGCAATAAAAGAGCGCAAAGAGGAAAGCCTCTGACACTCGCAGTTCAAGTTCACCCCTCTCTCCCACACAGACACACAAAAGTACCCCAACTCGCTCATCCATCCTTTGTGACATGGGAGCACCACCACTGGGACAAATCAGGGGCCCTCCTGAATGTCACACTCACATGCCACATACAATAAGACCCCCCTTCCAGTCCAGACACCCTACGTTGTTGCATGTCCACGAGCACCGGCCGCCTCTTGCCAGCCAGGCACAAACAAATCGAGCAGCTGACAGCATAATTCACTAAGTGGGACTGGCCCAAAGCCATGGGCAGGACGGTGCAGAGATTTGGCTCACCACTGAAGCCCCCCTCGCCACCATCCCATCCACCGCCCCGGTCCATTCAGGCTCGGCCCCTCCACTGTCTTGGGAAGGAGAGAAAAGACGGGACTCTGAGGCTCAGTGCGTCCCCTCCGCATGCCTGAGTGAATGTGCTTGAGCCTAATACCGAATAATCTGTTCATCAAATGCCCCCGCTGCCGCCGAGGGGAAATCTGCTCCCGTTTTCACAAGCAAATTCGGACAGGGGGTCTGGATGCCAAGCTGCCCCAAGTGCCCCCACCAAAGAGCAAAAAAGAAAGAAAACCACGGACAAAAAAAAGTGCTGGTCACAAACAGACGCTTTAACACAAAGCAAACACAAAGATTACATCATTTAAGGAAATATTCATAACAATAGCACAACTGCAGGTGAGATCATGTTTTTATACAGTTCTATCAACTAGTTAATAGTGAGGGATTTACATTATAGAAAAAACATGGCTAGTTATTTAGTTATATTTTTGTTTCACTAATGAAAACAGTGCCAAATGAAGCAGATGAAATGACTCAGAATTGGTAAATGATTCAATGAATCACTCAAAAAGAAAATCGCTTGTTTTATTCTGGAATAAATGAGAGTTCCTGAACAAACAGGTTGACTGAATAATTCAATGACTCATTCATAAAAAAATGTAGCTGGATTATATTACAAATTCTGCCAGTTATTAGTTTTGTTTCCTGAATGAATTACTGTTTTGAATAAATGGGTGAATGATTCAGTGACTCAATAAATCAATGATCTTGAATTAATTGTTTGACTGAATGATTCAGTGACTCAATCACAGTAACAGTTTCTGAATTCAGAATAATGTACTACTCTATTTATACCATATCTTTCTATGATAAAAATAGTAAGATAGTACACTGGTATGCTATTCTAAATTCACTTGTTTCATTTCCTAAATGAGCCATTGTTTTAAATTAATCAGTTTAGTGAACAATTCTGTGACTCGCTCATGAAGACAGTCACTTGTTTTTTTTCCCTGAACAAATTAGTTTTTTTGAATGAATCAGCTGAATGAATGTTGACAAACTGATTCACTTGTTTCGTTCCTAATTGATTCATTATTTTTTAACAAATTGGATGAGTGAATTATTCAGTGACTCCACATTAAGAGAGTCACTTGTTTCATTCGTTTATCCATAAACTGATTCACTTGTTTTGTTCCTGAATGATTCATTATTTTTTAACAAACTGGGTGAGTGAATCATTTAGTGACTCACACATTAAGAGAGCCACTTGTTTCATTCCTGAACGAATCATATTTTTATACATATTTTTGAATGAATCAGTTAAGTGAATCACTTAAGTGAGTCACTTGTTTCTTTCATGAATGATTCCAAGTTTTTCGAATGAATTGGTTGAGTGATTAATTTTGTGGCTCACTCATAAATCATGTTTTGTTTTCAGAATAAATCAGTGTTTTTGATTTTATTTGATTGATTTGATTTGAGCAAATGGTTTGGTAAATAATTCAATGACTCATTCATATAACCGTGGCTGATTTATATTACAAATTCTGCCAGTCATTAGTTTTGTTTCTAGAATGAATTAGTGTTTTGAATAAATGGGTAAATGATTCAATGATTCCTGAAAAAAAACAGTGATCTTGAATTAATTGTTTGACTAAATGATTCAACGACTCAATCATTTCAGAATAATGTACTACTTTATTTATACCATATCTTACTACAGGTATGCTAATCTAAATTCAGCAAGTCACTTGTTTCATTTCCTAAATGAACCAGTGTTTTGAATGTATCGATTGAGTGAACGATTCTGTGACTCACTCATGAAGACAGTCACTTGTTTTTTCCTGAACGAATCAGTGTTTTTGAATGAATCAGCTGAATAAATATTAATAAATCAATTCACTTATTTTGTTCCTAAATGATTCATTATTTTTTAACAAATTGGATGAGTGAATGATTCAGTGACTCCACATTAAGTGAGCCACTTGTTTCATTCCTGAGCGAATCAGTATTTTTGAATGAATCAGTTAAGTGAATAATTATGTGAATGACTCGTAAATCAAGTCACTTGTTTCTTTTATGAACAATTCAGTGTTTTTCAAACAAGTCAGTTGAGCGAATAATGTTGTGGCTCACTAATAAATGTTTTGTTTTCAGAATAAATCAATGTTTTTGAACAAATCATTTGAGCAAACAATTAATTATCTAAATAATTCATTCATAAAAATCAGTGGCTGAATTATATTACAAATTCTGCTAGTTCTTAGTTTTGTGACTCACTCGTTTCAGTGTTTTTCGAATGAAATGGTTGAGTGAATAATTTTGTGGCTCACTTATAAGTTTTGTTTTCAGAATAAATGAGTTTTTAACATATCAATTGACTGAACGATTCAGTGACTCACACATGAAAAGAGCCACTTGTTTCTTTCATGAATGAATTGTTTGAGTTTTTCAAATAAATTGGTTGAGTGAATCATTTTGTGGCTCACTCATAAATCATGTTTTGTTTTCAGAATAAATCAATTTTTAAACAATTTTTCATCAATCAATTTTTAAACAAATCATTTGAGCAAACAGTTCAGTGACTTAAAATTGTCGCCACCTACTGGTGTGATGATGTAATCTGCAAAAAAAAAAAAAAAAAACTGCAAAATCCCCTTCACTAATCAACACACTGACAGTCTGTCTGAAATGGCGTAAAACAGATGAGCGAAACAACTTTCCTTTTCTGCTGACATCACTGAGGCCACAAAGGCTATTGGATAATGTAGTCAAACAGCTATTTAGCTACCAAACTTGCATTCAGTCTGTAATGCCCACTTTTCACAATCCAATCAAATCATTATGTATCAAATAAAGTTATTTTCCCCATTACACATTCTGTTTCACTCTGGGAGATATGGATGTATTTTAACATTGAAAAATGGCACACTTCACCTTTAAGCCTAAAGTGGTTGTTCTGGGTGAACACACAACTAATTGGAGCATGTTGAGACACACACTGCCACACGTCCCTCACAGGTGGACACACATGAGGCATGTGGCAGGGGAGGGGCCGCGTGAACCCCGGACTGACAGCTTTACAGTCCGCAACTACCATCTGTCACAAACCCAAGACCCGACAAACAACACAGGGACTTTCTCAGTGGAAAAACAGAGCAGTGCCAAAAAAGTGTAGAAGGGGAAAAAAACTTGTTAGCTATAGTACAACACTTGGGAAGACAGATGGTGAGAGAGAGAGAGAGATTTCATTCACTAGCTTGCGTCCTAAAGATTCAGCCCTTCCTTTGTGCCACACATTTCATCACCGCATCATTTAGAACACCAAACTGAAAAGAAGAAAAGTAGTAAGGGACGGAGCAGCTGAGCGCGCTTTTTTTTAGCAGGTACCGACTTGCTATCCCGGTTCACTAGCTGACTTACAAAAGGGCTTTTCCAAGTCCTAAGCAAAATGGCTTTGGCCAGCGTTTAGAGGCTTTGTCTCAGACGGCATCCAAAAGATTAATCCAGGCATATCAGTCGCTCCTTGGCACTTCGTAACAGAAAGTAGACAAAATAATGAGCCTAGGATTGAAGTCTGAGTTTGTATAAGCATTTGTCACTTTCTACTGAACTGGGCACAGAGGCGATTTGAACAATGGTGGCATATGTTAACTTCGAGCCAAATTTTGTTTTTGTTTTTTTTTTTTCCCACATAGGGTACAGCCATAGCCACACTTTTCCTACAGGCTAACAGTTTAGACCAACAAGTCATTTGAAAGGTAAGAAAAGGTAGAAATATCTCATTATAAGTGAACTCAATACATTTTTTGTCCCAGTATCGTTAATGGTTTTTGGACTATACTGACACCTATTGGTCTGGATGAATTGCTAACTGCTGCTGTTTTGCATTGAAACTGTTCATCTTCTTTTCCTATGATTCATTATATATTTTCAGCCTTATAATAGACATTCTTGGTTTCAGTCTCAATTTTTAACCTGTTCCTGGTTCTTGCTGCATTGATTATTATTAGCAGTGCTAACTGGGCCAATTGCATTACACCGCTGGTCATATGATCTCAACATGGCAGCGCCCATAAAAGGGAACCCACTCTATGTAGAAGAACACAGCTTTTTCTAAAAGACTGATATGACTGCTGTCAGCTAATGTGACTGAACATCAATTCGATATTACAGCAAAGGAATTGACAGAGATCTGAGTCATAATCCATAAGCCTCTCCCTTATAAGCCAACATAATTTTTTAATTGATTTTAAGGGTTTAACACCTTGTCTTCCTTAATTTCTCAAACAATAATAGGTATGCTGGACCAGAATGACCTCTGATACACAAATCTTTCCCAGAGTTTAAAAAAAAAAAAAAAAAAAGAAAAAAAAAAGCTGCCAAAATTATAATGAAACTCAGACTGCTCTTTTTTTCTATAGAAATTCTATTCACATGAGTAAAGGTAGACCACACTGAAATATGTATATTTCAGTCATTATATTAATTTATTGTTTTTGTTTTCATCTAACTTTTTCGCAATACTTCCTGACATTTCTGTTTAATTTCATTGATTTTTTAAGTTTAAAATTGGTCTTGTTCATCAATAATTACACTTAAAAAGATATAAACTGTACATGAACTTCGCAGTGTTGTGACTTTGGCGTCACAAAAAATATAAAGCACCAATTAAACTACAGTTTCCTAATTTAATGAGTTGAAGTATTTCACTGTGCAGAAAAAACAAGCGATTAATTGAACTGATTAATGATTGTGAACCTAGTGACTGAATACGACCAAACAGCATATGCTTAAACAGACCCTCTGCTCAAAACGTTTCATGCTCGTTCAATACTGACTGAACATAAAATACAACAGACACAGCAGATAAAAAAAATAATTTGAATTGCCATATGACTCGTTATGAAAGACCCACTTGTAATATTTCGACATACAGCACGTTTAGCTAGAAATAAATCATGTTTAAAGTTTGAACCCCAAGTTCAATTGAAATACGCGTGGTGTGCAAACTATAACACCCAGCACTTTACGCATCTGAACAGCATTACTCATTTATGAGCACAATAATGTTTAATGAGTTATTAAAACCAGATGAAGTAAACTAGCGATTCTTGATGCTTTACATACCTGTATTACTGAAGAGTGCGATCTGCGCAAGAAACAGTGCGCATCTCGTCGCGAACGCTTCCATTATTCTCTGAATGAGGAGAAATATTGTTGTTGAGAGTAAACAAGGTGAAGACAATCGAGACGACAGAGGAACACCTCTCTCGAAGAGCCGGAGGGTATCACATTGGTTGGGTAACGGGAGGAGATGCCCCCTTCAGCGGTCAGATCCACTCCGCTCTCCGCTGCATGGATGTGTGCGCGTCCGGATGAAGCGCATCGCTTCGCGCACCGTGAGTTCGGCTGGAAGTGTGCGCGCCGCCCACAGACCACCACACACACAAAAAAAGTTTGGTAACACTTTCTGTGGAGACGGTGTATATAATGCATTATAAATGTACAATATATAATTAGACAGTCTTTTAATAAATAACCCTAACCACAGACTATATAATGCATTATTATAACCATGTGGATGTTAAAATGGCAGCACTTAATTATGCATTTAATAATTATTATTAAAATATGAGAAATTCTTACTGCATTAGGCTATAATACACTGTGTAAAGCATTACATTATTTTCAGAGATAATTGTAACCACTGTTTCATTACACACCATACAACTGGCTGCTTATACTGAGTATCAGCTAAGCTGTGATTACGCGTGTGCTATTTTTTAATAAATAAGTTAATAAAGCTAATAAAGCTGAGTAACTTACATTTCAGGAAAAGCTTGACCAGTTCGTGTATTTCTTCTCTATCGATGAAATTTGTTCCAAATGAAGGTTCGCTAGTCTGGAAGCAGTGGTGACACAGAGGTTTTTCCTACCCGCACCGTAATCACTCCACTCCACTCCGGGTTTTCCATTCCCACTCCTGGAGCAAGAGAAAAAACTGTCAGGCTTTCGAAAAACTGCGCTCCCTGCTCCGCTTTCACTTTGCAATTCTTACATCTAAAATTTGAAGACTTCTGAAATATAGTACAGTCATATATTAGGCTGTGGTATCCACCTTATTCTTCCCGTAAGAGTGGCTGCGGCCATTTGTAAATTTTATGGGTGTGGTCTCATTCGCATCCAATTTGATGCTTGTTTTGCTGCTTGATATTGCAAATTGGTGTGTCTTACCTTATTATTTTAATGTATTATCTTAATTATGAGCACAGGTCTGTAGTGCAAACAGTTTTACCATTTAGTGCACATTGTTGTTTTTCTAATTATTTACCTAGAGTGTTTTCACGACGCGTCATCAATCGGCCATATTGACGGCAAGGAACGTAAACAATGCCACTGAACCGAACGAAGCTCGCATATTTTGCTGATTATTGCTGCTGAAAATGGTCAATTATTGTCATGTTTTGGGCTGTACGAATCGTTTGGACGGGGAAAAGCCTTCGGAGTAATACAGACTGCCAAAAGTTAGAACAAATCAAGGAGAAGAGTACAAAAAACTGTCTGAGGAACAAAAGGTGTTTGTGGTTGGCCAAACTGAACCAGGATTTCCAGGGCAAGAATCTTGACAACATACGTGTTTCTTCTATTAATTTCCGGCCAGGTAGGTGAAATATTAGGCTAATATCTTAATTACAGCTCCTACGTATCTTTACCACCTATTATCTTTAGTTTGTCAAAATATTGCGCCCTTTCCTGCTTACTGAGTCCTTCTCTATATGATTTAGCAGCTTCCACACGTTTTTTTTCCATGGTTAAGCCAGCATAAATTAGCATAACAAGGTATTCAGTAGTGCATTAACTGTGCAATCCATGCTCTTGTATACATCCCAGTATCGGCCAATATGGCTGCGCATCCAAATCGTGACGTAAGTGCAAACCCTCTATAGTGGCTAATGAACCAGAAGTCTCACCCATAAGCTTACTTCCACGTTAAACAATAAGGTGGATAGGATCATACTAATTGCACTGCTTTAAATTATATTTTTATAATATGAACTATATAAACTGTTTATCTCACTCACAACACATTCGTGTTTACCTTATGATCACGATGATGCTCTTTTGGCCATTCCTGAAGGTTATTCTTTTGTCCAGCATTCAGTGACACAAATAACAGCACTTTCTTTCAATCAATCAATCAATCAATCGATACGTGTGTGTGACTTCATTTTCACTTTTAAATGCTGAGTTAGGAAATAACTAGCCTTAATGCATAAATACAATTCATTTAGTGAAATTATAACAGCATAAATCAAAACCACAAAGGACCAAAGTGTTTGCCAATATCCTTGCCAATATCAGTGACCTCTTAACTTAAGGGAATGAATATTGGTTAAGTAAAACAGTAGCTAATGCATCATCAGTGACCCTGAAAACAAGATGTTATATGCATATTTGCACCCTTTTATGCACATGCGCCCCCTGGGATGCACACATTCTTGTCTTGGTTTGAAAACCATCCACAAAGAAATACTCTTGCACAGCATTTAAGATGCTTTCCAATGCAAGGAGATTATGGGAAGTGCGATTATACGATTTCAAAAGGTCTGGTACATATTTGCTTTTGAGAAAGAAAGGTGTAACTGTTTGAATGAGATATATTATCTACTCCTTAGGGATCAGCATGTTCTTTGATTCGTTTGTATGGACAAGGTTAGTTCGGGAACATTTGATTTAAAAGTGAAGAGTGAGTCATGTTGACTCTATTAGCAGAAACTAGGCTAGTTAGGGTGAGTAAAGTACAGAATGTTTACAGAGACATTATTATTTTATGTTGCACAGTAAATGTTTATTACTCATCAAAAGTTGTCATTTACCAAAGATTTTCAGTTTTATATGGAAGTCAGTTTTGATCATGGAAAATGCAGTTCTTAAGAAAATAAGTCAGAATTGTGAGATAGAAACTCAAAATTGCTAGAACTTGCTATTCTGATGGTGAATTTACTATTTTTTTGGCTTTTATATATGTTATTTTCTGCATGTTCAATAAAGTCACCATGCAGGCCAAACACGCTTTAGAAGTAGGTTGTCTCTGAAGGCTGTTGAGGACACTTGGCTCAATATAATAAGAAGCACAACTAGGCACAACGAGCTCAGACTGTTTAAACAGACACTGATCAAACAAACCAAAAAACAGCAGAGAAAGATCAGATAATGTAACTTTCAGATTCATATACTGACTTAGTATATGGAGGAGCAAGTTCTTTTATTTTCAGTATTGTGCATCATTGGAGACTCACATTCATGTAAAGGGGCAGATGTGGTTTACGGTTCAACCAAAAAATTGGGTCCCAAAACTAGTAATATACTACCCATGTTACACATGCAGAGACCATGCGAATACATTAACATAATTTACCAAGGATTATCTTTAATTTATGCAGAGTCTGTTCTTCAGTTGTAAAACTGCATGTTTCAAGGGGGCCTGCTAAAACTGCATTTACATCCATGGAGCAGCCATTGTTTTGGATATATGGGTGTGCATATATATTTGTGTATATAATACTTCGTATAATCTCATCCAGTAAAAATTTAAAAATAAATAAATAAGGAACAAACAAATAAATAAACATTCTGATGTCCTTAAATGACCTTTTAATTAACAGTGTTTCTAAGTTCTGTGGTCTTAAAAAGATTTTGATGTTTGATGCATTTAAGATACTAGAAAAGACTCATGTAAAAGTACAAAAAATATTAATAAAAGACAATGTTAATAAATTCAGTTTTCTTCATAAATAATTTACAGAATTAAAAATTTAGATTACGCAGCACAAATAAAGAGTGTTGGTATTCTGTTTACTGAAAAAATATTTTCTGCAGTACGAGGTGTCCAGTAAATTGCTGTTGGGCAAATATGAGTAAGTCTAAACATGCCTTAATGTTCCCAGAAAACAGGATTCCACATTCCGGAGAGTTCCATAGTGACAAGACTGCAAACATCCCTGAAAGCTAACAGATTGTTCAAAGCAGTGAATTATCGCCTTCGCTGAACTTTGTGCCATTCTACACAGTTCAGCGCATACGTATAAGAGATCAGTGTGATTGGTTGTAATGACTTTTTTCATTTCGACCCATCATTATTGATTATTCCTCATTTTTTTTTAACATACTTGTATTATTAATAAATGTAAAATTTATTAAGTATTTAGTGGGATAAAGTTTCGTTTTTTAAACTCTGTGCTATGCTGCATAGAGCATAAAGCATCTTATTTGTGGAATTAATTTTTGAAGGGTGAAAAGATTTCTGCATTAGAAAAAATACAAGAAAAATTTAGTTAAAAAATAATAAAATATTTAAAAAATTCAAGAATAAAAAGACTTAACATCCCACATTTACAATTTATCCGACAACTGCATATGTAGCATCTGTAGCTCACAGTTTTGATTTCATCTCACATTTATGACTTTATAACTCACAACTGCAATTTATATTTCAAAGTTGTGACTTTGTATCTCACATTTGTGACTTTTTATCCCCCAACTGCGACTTCACATCTCACGTTTGTGACTATATTTCACAAGTGCAACTTTGTAACTCACAATTGCAACTTCATATATCTCACAGTTGTGATTTTATAACTTAGTTGTGATTTCTTATCTCACAGTTGTGACCTTCATATCTCAAAACTGACTTCACATATCACATTTGTGTGCAACTGCAACTTTATATCTCACAATTGTGATTTCATATCTCCACATTTGTTACTTCATATCTCTCAACTGTGACTTCATATCTCACATTTGTGACTATATTTCATAACTGCAACTTTATAGCTCACAATTGTGATTTCATATCTCACACATTTGTTACTTCATATCTCTCAACTGTGACTTCATATCTCACATTTGTGACTATATTTCACAACTACAACTTTATAGCTCACAATTGCACCTTCATATCTCACAATTGTGATTTCATATCTCACATTTGTTACTTCCTATCTTACAACTGTGACTTCATCTCACAATTGTGACTATATTTCACAACTACAACTTTATAGCTCACAATTGCACCTTCATATCTTACATTTGTGACAATATTTTACAACTGCAACTTTATATCTATAACTATACATAATTGCGACTTTATATCTCACAAATGCACCTTAATTTCTCACATTTGTAACTTCATACCTCACAACTGTGATTTTATTTCTCAGTTGTGACTTCATATCTCACAGCTGGGACTTCATCTCACAATTGTGACATTATATCTCACATTTACAACTTCATATTTCACATTTGCTTTAATAAATATTTGTTGTAAAGCACAATCAATGAATCAATCTTTGATTTTTCAACTGTAGGAAATAATAAAACAATACAAATTATATCTGATCATGTGTCATATTGCAGCCCTAGATAGTAGAGCTGCATTGCAACATGTTTGATTAGACATTTCAGATCTTAATATTGAATCTACAGGAATTGTAGGTTCTAATTTTAATGGAATAATCACTAAGAAAAAGCTAAATTTATAATCTACAAGACATTTATTTCAAACCAACACCACTGCGTGCCCAGACCTTCAACAATACAGCTGGGAAAATCAGCCAATGATACACTAAACTGCAAGCACCAAAAATAATGTGTTGACCTGCCTCTTTTACTCTCACAGCACCTATATTGTCAAAAACTAGAGTCAGTTCGCATGTTAATGGAGTAACTTGCGCAATGGCAAGTTCGATATGAAGGGCAACAGTGTTTTGTCACTGAGCCAAAGTGAGGTTGAATGCTGGGAAAGTTGCTGATTAGGAAGCTCTGTATAGGGGGTTGTACCGAGCTCTTCAAAGGCCACAATGCCCAATATGTTTTGGACGCAGTTGTTAAGCTTTCTGCCACCACAGACCGCGGTTTTCCCTCAAACCGCCATTGCCGTCTCCAACAATAATTTGGAAATTGCTTGGGTGCTAATCCAATGCCCATGCTTTCAGAGTTTTTTGATGCAGCATCCGCATTGGAAATCCCGGAGAGCCATTGTCAGTTTGCAGACCCATGGTTACCATTCACACTTTATGAAGATTAACTGTCATTGTGTGGACCAGAATGCAACAAGGACGGTGTGTACAAGTGTGAGTCCCATTTCCCAAACTCATTTTCTCCAGGTCCAGAGTTGTGTCCACTGCAGCGTGGAGCTCTCTACATACCAGCAGCAGAACAAAACGCTCCTTCACAGGCTCGAACAGAGGCTTTAAATCAAAGTGCTTCCAAATGACATCAGGTTCCTGGAGCCCTGTGAGAGAAAAGAGGAGAGGGAGCAGTGAGTGCCTTTCATCTGAGCTTCAGTGGCGCAGCCAAACCCAGACTCACGTCTCAGCCTCCCGATGGGGGACAGACGACGCATACACACTCACACACAAACTTCGCATCTAAGTATGGGGACGAAAGAAAGGCAAAGCGAGACGCAGACACTTTGACTCCATGCCTACCTCGCTTTTATCTGTCTCTCTCGATCACTGCATTTCTGTTTCTCGCTCTTTATTTTCACTGGGCTTCAGAACACTTTACAATAGAAACAGAAGTAATAATACAAATACGTAATGTTTAAGTTTGTAAAGAATTGAATCATTTTAACCAGATATTTTCTGTTACATCTATAGATGTTTTAGTACAATCTCCTAAACGTGCCAAGACAGATCCTTACCCTGTTCAGCACCATACTGGCAAGCAATTCCAGCTCCAGTGTTGAACCCATTCCCCACTGAGAGTCTCTACATTATCCTGTCTTCTTGTGTATTTGTCTTATGTGGACAACCAGCCTTTTTTGGGGGCCCTTGAATGAATTAGTGTCATTGTAAACCTGCAATACTCAAGAAATCAGAGATTTGGAATGACCAACTTCTATTGCAATGGCTGAAAAGATCATTCCTTTGGCCCTCATCTGGACAACCTCCTGTCAACGTGGTTCAGTCACGTTCAGGCCTTTCCACATTGAGTGCGAAGAGAAAACGTGAGGCGAATCGCAGACGAATGTTGCTTTCACACTGAGTGCGAACCGATTGTTCGCCTTCTGCTAATTCACATCTGCACGCTAGGTGGTGTCCACCAACAACACATTTTTCCTTAGATATGTATTTTGTATATGGATTTAACATTGTCCGCTGCTCAATATACAGCATTAACTTAAGATAAATAAAGTTTGGTTCTATGCCAGAAACACAAACTATCTATAATGCTTACAAGTAGGGCTGGGTGATATGGGCAAAAAAATTATCATGATAATTTTTTTCATATCAGTCGATATCGATAATTATCACGATAAATGTCAAATCTTTATTTTTTTCCAGTTTAAAGTCAGATTTTTGCTCCAAAGTGGAAGTTGTAGAAGCCAGACCATTAATTTTCCTCAACAAAATAAATATCTAAATAGAAAAATGAATTTCTGCATGTTCTAATGAGTTATATTGTTTCAAATCAAGAAACAGGTTTAGATTGTCTGATAATGATAATAATAATAATAATAATAATAATAATATCACTTTTTTGTCTCTTAGAAATGCACATTTGATAGTGGTCTAAAAACATTCAGTATAAATGCACGCATACTATAGCTTAATCATAAATACATACATACTATAATTATATACCCTTACTCCTGTAATAAAATTCAATGTGAATATCCCACATTGCTGCCACAATACCATGGTGCAGTGAGTGTTACTACAGTAAATCCATGGTAAATGATGGTGATGTGTAGAATGAAAAGCCTTCTGACTGTCTCGTTGCACACAGCTTTAAACTAGTTTGAATCTCAGCGAACTCACAGGGTTGTTTAGAGCTCGCGTGACGGAGCCGTTCACAAATAGCGTCTTTTGCGAGTTCAAGTTTGCTATTTCAAATGTCGGCGCGCGGCAGCTGCGCTCATAACGAAAGGGACACGCATGCGGTGCAACGCGCTCGGTTTTTCCTGACGCGTCGACGCACGAGATAATAAATGCATCTTCTCTAGTGAGCTCGAGCAGGGCGGCAGTTTGAACTTTGGTCCGAGCGGATAAACGGTCCGTGTGGCGCGATTCAAATGAGTCTCGCTGTTTCGTTCCGCTTTTGGCACATAAAAAGTATATCAAACATTTATCAAACTCCTCATATCGTTTTATCGAGGAAAATTATATCGCGAAAATTATCGTTATCGAATTATCGCCCAGCCCTACTTACAAGGAAACATCTTAAAATATAAATACAAAGTACAATTAGCATCATGCCACAAAATGTATATAATTATTAATGTATTTGCTTAAAACTCTCTTTAAACCATCATCGAGTGCTCGTAATAACTTCTGATTGTGATCTGCAGTTGATTTTGATTCTATAATAGGCAGACATCCACTTTTTGTATGTTTAATAACACCACACTGTTTATGCTTATTGTCGTAACATTCTTTACTGTTATAAAAATACAATGAGCTGCATACAAAACACATACAGAAAAATATATCATATATATATAATATAACATAATCATACATCTATTTGCTTTCATATTTCATGTGTAGAACAGAAGAAAAATGGTTTACACAATTTTTTAAATACAGAAGATCTAGAGAGTGAACACGCTTTGATTCACTCGCACACGTGGAAGAAAACAGACAGTGCTCTCCTTCAGATCACATAATTCAGTGGAGAATGAATAGAAATTATATTAAGAACATGTGAGAATAACCATCTGTTCTCAAATACACTGACAACAAGAACACATCCTCCTCTCTCGTGGAATACTCTTCTTCTGTGTTTGTTTACACACCACCACTCTATTTTTTTGTGCAACAGCAATTGCTGTGGCCATGTGATGTAATGCTCAAATCTTATTGGACAGCACGTGTTTTTGCTTTGCGAAATTGAAAAGATTCGTCGGACTGGTTGAAAAAAAAACATTAGCTTTTTCTGTGCTCGGATGTTCGTGGTCTATGTGGAAGCATCCATAGGAATCTGTTGTTTTATTCCAGCGTGTCATCGCGTGCAATATTCTTTTTCACTTTTTCGCACTTTAGAGCGCCCCGCCTTCTTGCAATCTCACTGAAAATTAGAGGAATGCTGCCAGTTAAAGTGTTACTCCACCCCAAAATGAATGTTGTCATTAATCACTAATCCCCATGTCGTTTCAAACCCGTAAAAGCTTTGTTTGTTTTCGGAACACAATTTTGGATATTTTGGATGAAAACCCGGAGGTTTGAGACCGCCCCATTGACTGCCAGGTAAATACCACTGTCAAGACCCAAAAAAAGTATGAAAGACATCGTCAAAATAGTCCATCTGCCATCAGTGGTTCAATCTGAATTTTACGAAGCGACGAGAATACTTTTTGTACGCAAAAAAAAAAAAAAAAAGATTTTATTTAACAATTCGTCTCTTCCGCGTCAGCGTAGCGCCATTTTGGAGAGTGTCCGCTGGACGCAAACTGCGTACGCTGTTCTGTGTCAGCCACACCACACGGATACATTTTCGACGTATATTTACGCCTCGATTTGAATGAAAACAGCATATCTGGCGTACGCAGTTTGCGTCCAGCGGATACTCTCCAAAATGGCGCTACGCTGATGCAGAGGAGACAAATTGTTGAATAAAGTCTTTTTTTTTTGCGTACAAAAAGTATTCTCGTCGCTTCATAAAATTCAGATTGAACCACTTTGATGATGTCCTTCATACTTTTCTGGGTCCAAATATCCAAAATATCTTAAATTGTGTTCCGAAGTCTAAAAGTTTTACGGGTTTGGGACGACATGGGGGTAAGTGATTACTGACAAAATTTTCATTTTGGGGTGGAATAACCCATTAAATAGGGTTTGTCATATTAACATCAATAACTTGGAGGTATCTGTAAGTGTTCTCTAATTAGGACCCGAGCACCGGTGGTGCAAGGACCGTATTGGAATTTCTTTTTCTTCTCCAAAATGAATCACATTTTTGAAAGCCTAAACATGCTCAAAAACTCATGAAACTTTGCACACATGCGGAAAGTTGCCAAAAATTTACGTCTGATATAGGTTTATGAAGTGGGTGTGGCAAAATGGCTCGATAGGACCACCTATAAAGTTTCAACTAAGTGCTCCTCACGTACATGTTGGAAATTTGGTAGCGATATATAACACCAATACCTACAAAAAAAGTCCCCCAGTAAGAAGTCCGAAACCCAACAAGAAGTATGTTGTTTTGAATTTTCTCAGCAAGTCTTGTGCCGTTTTTGCCATTTTAAGGCGTTGTATTTAAACAAACTCCTCCTAGAGATTTAAACAGACCAACACTAAATTTGGTCAATGTAATCTCAAGCCCTTTGTGACGTTAAATTGCAAGGATCTTGAGTTTTCGTTAAAGGGCGTGTCTGTGGCGACCTGACAAACTTTGATGTTTCACCATGAAAAGAAGGTGTTGTAATTCAGACATGCAAAATTCACATGTTTGATAAGAGTCCAGTCCTGAAAAAATGCCAGTGCCCATATTCAATTATAGTCATAGCGCCACCTGCTGGCAACAGGAAGTGACATGTTTGACGCTGTAACAAACTCCTCATAGAGATTTAATGACATTAACATTATATTTGGTCAGTCTACTCTAAAGGCCTTTGCAATGTTAAATTGCGAAGATCTTTAGTTTCCGTTAAAGGGGTGTCCGTGGCGGCCTGAAAAGTTCGATGTTTCACCACGTAAAATGAAGATGTTACAACTCAGCCATATAATGTATGATCTGCACTAGACTTCACGTTTAGTAAGTGTCCTGGCCTGAAGACATCTACATGCCAATATCCAGTTATCATCATAGCACCACCAGCTGGCAGCAGGAAGTTTGACACATAAATGACTTTGACATATTCCTCCTATATTTACCATTTTAAATGCATATTGCTGTTTTCCTAAAGCCACTGTATGGCAGTGAGCCTGGGTGTGAGGGCCCTTTCAACACTGCTTGAAGCTTTCATTTTGATTAGAGCTCTTTTTTAAATATGACAGCGTCAAAAGCCATCATCATCATTCCAAGACATGTCAAGTTTATGTTAAGCAGTTTTTATTCTAGAAGCAAAAGTGGTGATGTCCAAATGAGTGACCTGTTTACTCTGTAATCAGTCCATTCAATTACACCACTTTGATTGATTGAGAGGCGGGCTTTATCACAATGACAGGGTAATCAGCCAATCATTGTGCAAGCTTCTCTCATATAACTATGTGCCACTCTTGGATGTAGTGGTTTTTATACCATTAACTGTTTTCTCTTAAGATTTTATGGACAGCAAAAAAAGCTCTTGATATGAAGAAATAATATTTTCTGAACCTAAACTGCTACAAAGAACCCTTATTTATAATAAAACAGTGCGTAAATAAGTCTGTTCAGTCACGCTGAGCTGCTAGTTTTAGTTACAGCGGCACAAAACGCCAGCTGACTGAACAGGAAAAAGCACTAGCCATCCATAAAAAGCCTACAAAGGCATTTGAATGAGAAAACAAGCCTGTTGTGCAGCAATGAGAAAGTTTACATCTACAGCTCTTACAGATGTGACACACCGTGAGCATTTAAGTCCTTCAATTAAATGCACTTAGCCGCTCAAATGAGATGTTGACTCTGTTCTTATATCACAACAGAGCCACCAGGCAGGCGAGGCGGTAAGCGGTGCGACCCTGACAAACAGCAAACAAAGTATTCAAAGCGCTAATTGTTTTCCTCTCATATGTAAGCTGTCTTCAATTAAAGGAAAATGTGGCGAGTGGAGTAGACCTTAAAAAGAAAAGGAACTCAAGCGGTGCTCGAGGGTTTCCTAGCAACAGGAGAACGGTGAGGTAAAGGCCAGTTGTTGCGTTCCTTTTGATTCGGCACTGGAGGAAAGAAACGGGTGAATCAGGAGAGTTTTGCATTTGGAGCATTTCAACAATCCCAACTGAAGTGCTTTGGAATATTCATTCCATGTAGAAAAACTGGGAAAACTACACGAAGGCTGGAGAGTTCGCAACAAAGGACCTTAAAAGTACAACTCGCGCGTAAAGATATGCATATCCAATACAATGAAACAGCATTTGTAATTATGCCCCAGCCTCCCCATCCCTAATTTCTTAATCTTCAAAGCTGCCCAGCGGTATTGTTTTGCCTGGGTATGGCTGTTTCCGACGCTATTCACCCCATTCAGCTCCCTGAGGCCGAGCAGAAGCATCTGCAGACAACGGCTCTGAGCTCTCTCTTTCTCAGGGTGTCCAGCTGCACAATGGATTTCTTCAGCTAGAGCACAAAAGAGGCTTGCGCGTGAAAAAAAAGGTTCAAATTCAATGGCATTCCTCTTCACAATCAGCCCCGGCATATGCACTAACTAACTTACACTCGCTCGTTTAAGGATGGGTGAAGTTTTATGGTAAGTGAGACCTCTGGTATGAAACAAAGCCGTGAAAGTGAATTATGTTGCTGTTATGAGGAGCATTAAAGGTATAGCTCACCCAAAAATGAAGAAGATCCCAATGATTTACTCACCCTCAAGCCACCCTAGGTTTATATGACTTTCTTCTTTCAGACACATACAATGGGAAATATAGCTGCAGGCAGCAATTACGGCGCCAAGCACTAGGCAAGCAAGGCAGCAAGCATCAGAGCAACTGAAGCAATCAGTAATTGAAATCATTTTAAGATGACTTTAGTCAAAATGGGTGAAAAATCATAAAAACAACCACTAGTAATATGATTTAATGGGTTATCACTTTTGACCAACAGGTGGCGCTGTTATCAAATCGATGTGATGTGTTCAGTGTGAGGTGACACACGAAGTTTGGTGTCATTATGTCAAAGCTTTCCAGGGATACAGCCTCAGAGTCATTTTGGCATTATGCCTTAAAATTTGTAGTGGCCCTGTATGAAAACGATTTCATCTATTGTCACGAAATCCTTTTTGTCAGCACAGTCTTAAGATGATTTGAGTCAATTTGGTGAAAATTAGACCAACCGTCTAGGAGGAGTTCAAAAAAGTAGGTTTTCTGCATTAATAAAAATGGCGGACAGGAAGTTCGGCCAACTATAATTGGTATAATTAATTACAATAGGCTAATGCAGTCAAAAGTTATTAGCATTTTTGGAAATTTCATAGCTAATGGTTAATGAATGGTTTATTACTCTTGACCAATAGGTGGCGCTGTTACCGAATTGATGATCTTTGCAGAGATACAGCCTCGGATGCAGTTTGGCATCTTTCCAGCAAATGCGTTGAAAACCATTTCGTATATCAACACGAAGTCCATAACTTTTTGCCAGCATGGTCTGAAGATGATCAAATTTGTCAAATTTGGTGAAAATCGGATCAGCGTTCTAGGGGGAGTTCGAAAAAGTATGTTTTGTACATTAATCAAAATGGAGGACAGGAAGTTTGGCCAATTTTGGCATAACTGGTATTGATGTTCTTGGCATGACCCAAGGAATATATGGATATCACTTTCATTACAATAAGCCATTTTTGTCAGAAGTTAATAGCATTTTTTGAAATTTCTTAATAACTTTTGGCCACAGGGTGGTACTGCCCCCAAACTTTTTGAGTACTGTCAGGGCATGGTGCCGAAGACACATAAAATTAGGTATGGTTCGACTCGGCATGATGCACCGACTCTAAAGAGACCAGTTTTGTGATACTTGGCGAAGTTATAAGCAAAAATAGCCATTTTTCGTATCTCCTGACCACTAGGTGGCACTGCGCTGAAACACTACAGGTAGCCTCAGGTCATGCTTGTTATAACACAGCAAGTTTGGTCTCAATACGTCAAACCGTTGCGGAGATATAGCCTCATATCCATTTTTGTGCATTTTTGTAGAAATTGTTTGTCCATTATTCCAGAACGGTTTGACTAATCAAATTGAATTCCATAACTTTTTGCCAGCATCGTCTGAAGATGATCTAAGCCAATTTTGGTGAAAATCAGACAAACCGTCTAGGACGAGTTCGGAAAAGTAGGTTTTACGAACAATTAAAATTGCGAAAAAACTAAACTGTAAGGCTACAGATTATGGTTTATCAAGTTTTAAATATGGATATTTTTCTTACACAAACACATCAATTCACTTCAGAAGCTGTGTGAAGTACTTTTTATGATGGATGGATGCAGTTTTTTTGTTTTCAAAATCTTAAGCTCCATTCACTTTAAGTCTTTAATCTTAAGCTCCCTTATAAAGCTTGGCAGAGCCAGAACATTTTTTAATATAACTCTGATTCAATTCATTTGAAAAAAGAAAGCCATATACACCTAGGATGGCTTGAGAGTGGGTAAATCATGGGGTAATTTACATTTTTGGGTGAACTATCCCTTTAAGATTTCCTTTCACTGGCAGTCAGGGGCCTAGCACAACCCCTGAAAAACAGTCCCATGCCATTATCACTCTTCCACCCAACAGTTGGCACAATGCAGTGAGGCAAGTAACGTTCTCCCATCAAAAGCATAATCTGTCACTTCACAGAACAGGTTTCCACTGCTCCAGAGTCCAGTAGCAGCATGCTCTACACACTCCATCCAATGCTTGGCACTGAACTTGATGATCTTTTGATTTAATTTTAGTCATAGTCTTTTAACTAAAATGCCATTTAAGTTTTAGTCATATTTTAGTCATCAGAATTATTTTAGTTTTAGTCGACTAAATATCATAAGATTTTAGTCGACTAAATCATCAGTATATTCAGTCGGCTAAAATCTAATGGGTTTAGTTAGTGTAAAGCATTTATTAAGCATTTCCCTAAAATTACCAAAGCTTTGTATAGGTATAATATTAAGGTATTATCAAGATAGACACCAATTTAACTGCTGTGACACGCAACATGCCTTTAAATTAAAATTAAGTGAAACCACTTCTCATAAATAAACATTAACATGGTCTTCTTTTCAATGAAAGACCAAGTTGAGTTCTCTTTTGCGTCGTCAAATTTATCCATATGTCTGCTCTTCTCTTACTCCTAGATATTGACATTTTTAACGTGTTATGAGATGTGCAGCATTTTTATTTGTTGACGAAAATGTTAGGGAGGGAAAATAGATTTTAGTCATAGTTTTTGTCATTCAGAATAGGTTTTCTGGAATCTGAGGGTGCAAAAAAAAAAAAATCACAATACGAAGAAAATCGCCTTTAAAGCTGTCCAAATGAAGTTCTTAGCAATGCATATTACTAATCAAAAATTAGGTTTTGATATATTTAGGGTATGAAATTTACTAAATATCTTCATGGAATGATCTAATATCCTTAAGATTTTTGGCATAAAAGAAAAATCGAAAATTTTGACCCATACAATGCATTTTTGGTTACTGCTACAAATATACCTGTGCTACTTATGACGAAAGTCTAAATGTCTAAATGGCTAAAAAATGGTTTAAAGTCAGTTAAAGTCGGTCTTTTGCTGTAGTGTGTCAGTAGGAAATATCAGTTTACATTTTTAAACGTTCATTTTGCCATTAATTATAATAATCCAGTGAGATTTTTGTATGGAGCACAGGCTGTTGTCAGACTCCTTGTGCAAACAGAGATCTGATCTCTCCATCATTCAACCCAGTCTGTCTTAAGAAACAGAAAAAATGGAGACAGACTAAATCCAGAAGAACTGTGGCAACATCTCCAAGATGCTTTAAGAGTCCTATACATACAAAGCTACAGTACTGTTCAAATTTTTAGGCAGTTAGGCACATAAAATGAGGATGCTGTCAAAAACAATGTCATAAACAGATTTTCTTTATCAATGAACTTCTATTAACTAAAATAAATAAGCATTTGATGTGACCATCCTTTGCATTTAAAGTAGGTTTTGCCCTATGTGCACTTGTGCATAGTTTTTCAGGTAGCTTTGCAGGTAGGTTACTTGAAACATCTTGAAGATGTTGCCACAGTTCTTCTTGATTTAGTCTGTCTCAGTTTTTCTGTTTCTTCATGTCATTCCAGAGATAGACTGGATGATGGTGAGATCAGATCTCAGTGTGGAGCACTGGCTGTTGCCAGACTCGTTGCGCAAACAAAAAGCTCACTAGATTATTACAATGCTGTACCAAATACATTAATATTGTAATATCCATTACCATGCTAAAATCTTCTAAGAGTTGTCAGCCAAACATGATACTTACAGTTACTTTTGTAATTTAGAAGATTTACTACATACCCATAATGCATTGAGTTTGTTTGCTGCACATGTTAAATAGACAAGAACTGGCTTGCCTTACTCTTCTTCTCCTGCACCCAAGGCCTTCACCAAGAGGGTGCATTAGCTCCCCTATCACATCCTCTGTCTGGGCCCAGGGAGCTCTATTGTCACCCCATACAACAGCCCCTTTGGCACCCGGGCTGCTTAACACCCTAAGGCTCCTCAGTCTCAATGACCGGGTTTCCAGTAGGCAAAAAAGGGCCTGGGCGTACGTCACCTAGCAAACCGCCTAATCTTCTTGCCCTGTGCATTTGCACCAGCCATTCTGTGGCACGAATCAAAAGCCACCTCGCTAATTAGAGCCCTCCATCCTTTTACTGTTATTCCACTATAGAGAAGTGATCTCTGTCTCCGTATGTATAGAAATAAAGGCGATAAAATGCATGCAGTCTCAAGGATGCATTGGAAAGCTGTTCTTTAGTTGAAGTCGCAGAGCCTATTTACAAGCAGAAAAGCACTCGAGAGCATGTGTGAAAACGAACGCGGGGAATTTACACAAGTCATTTAAAGCTGTGTTGTGTGACTTCTGGCATTGAGAACTTGCATCTGAAGTGATTTGAAATGGTTGGCCTGTAATCTATAAATCTGACTGAAACAAACAACTTCTTAGCATTTGACGCTGGAGTGTTTTGCGAAGTAGCATTTTTTTCTGAAAGTGGCAATGTGCCATGAGAATCAACATTTAACCACATCAACATACTGCATAGTTAATTCAGCCAGAATAACTGTTGTGAACCCTAGATTTACATACTGTGTAAAGGCTTTGCTCTTACATTACAAATTGGTAAGTAACCTCGATGCACAGCAATATCAGCAATACTCGGATGTAAATGGTAAATGTACTACTAAATACATTGTTCTGCTAATTTATGCTGCTTAAACCAAAGAAATAACATGTGGAAGCTGCTAAATCATATAGAAAAGGACTTAGTAAGCAGGAAAGGGTGCAATATTTTGACAAACTAAAGACAGTAGGTGGTAAAGATATGTACGAGCAGTAATAATTAAGATATTTCACCTACCTGACTGGAATTGATAAGAACTAATATGAATATTGTCAAGATTCTTGGCAATCCTGGTTCAATTTGGCTATCCACAGACCTTTCGTTCCTCAGACAGTTGTTTGCACTCTTCTCCTTGATTTGTTATAACCTTTGGCAGTCTATAGTACTCCAAATGTTTTTCCTATTCCTACCGATCAGTACAGCTGAAAACATGACAATAATTGACCATTTTCAGCAGCAATAATCAGCAAAATATTGGCATTGTTTACATTCAGTGGCCAATTAATAACGTGTTGTGAAAACACTCGATTTATTACCCAGAGAGGACATGTTTTAGTTCAATTAAAGTGTTTTTAAAAATTACCAAAAACTACCAATTTTTTATTCCATTAAATTTATGTCTTGCTCTGAACACATAGCTTTTCTAAACATACACCACAACAAAAACAAAAACAAAAAAAAAAAAACAATTCTTTTACTTTTTTTTTCTGATTTTTGTCTTTTTTTCAGTACAAATATCAAAATATTCTCAAATTAAGATACTAAGCAAAGTGACAAGATATTAAGTCATGTTTTCTGAAAATGTTTCAAAATTAGGTGACTTCATGTTTAAAACAAGAAAAAAATATCTGCCAGTACCCACCTTATTTTCCCCGTAATAGTGGACGCGACCATTTGCAAATTTTATGATTTTGGCTTCCGGTCTCAACCATGTCCAGCTGTGTTTAGCTGTACAAAACAGCTTGTTTTGCTGATTGATATTGCAAATTGGTGTCTTACCATATTATTTTAATGTATTATCCTAATTAATTAACACATTGGTTTGTGGTGCAAACTGTTTTACCGTTTACTGCACGTTGCTATTCTTCTCGCTATTTTCCTATAGCGGCTAATAAACCGGAAGTCTCGGCCATAGGCTTACGCGTTAAGAAATAGTTGAATCGGGTACAAAAAATAGTCTTGTTTTCACTTTAAATTAAAAATGAAACTCATTTCAGTTCATTATTTTTGTTAAAATAAAATATATATATTTTTGCAGTGTTTAAACTACTGCAACTACTAAACGTTTGAATAAACCCGATTTTTCAATGTTGTTGAGAAAAGTCTTCTAGGCTTACCAACCTTTTATTCAATCAAAAAGTACTATAAATAAACAGCAATATTTGAAAGAATTTCATTTTCTATTTTAATACATTTCAAAACGTACTGTGATGCAAAGCTGTACTGTGATTCCTCAGTGTCACATGATCCGTCAGAAATCAATCTAATATGCTGATTTGCTGCTCAGAAAACATTTTTTCAACCATTATTATCAATTTTAAAAATAGTTTTTGCTTTGTTATAGGCATTTAAATAAAGCGTCGTTAAATAACAAGACACTATAAAAATGAAATATAAGAGTAATTTTCTGTCTCCCGGACATATTCAGCCAGACATGAAAGCTTATATCAGTTACAGTTATGAAATGAAAACATCAAAGAGTCTCTAATCGTTTTTTAATCCTACACAAGCATTACAGTACTGTATTTGCAGTGTCTTGCCAATTTAAATAGTGCCCTCTAGAGGAATAATTCCTGTATTACAAAATACAGGCATTAGAGAAGACGTTTTCAATAAATAAATAAATACAACGATATATTTATTTAAAAAAAATATATATAGCCTGCTACACAAATTTACGGCTATTATAATTTGGTTTGGCCTGTTTAAACAAACCGGAACGCACATTAATTTTCAATATAAAAATAATAATTATAATTCGTGTGAAATTAAAGAAATCCAAAAGTAGTTTCATTTTGTTTATATGTATAAGGTCAATCACAAAACCCCGGGTTGGATCCATGGCAACCAAACTGCGGCCTCATTCACCGATGCGCCACACAGAGTCTGTATTCTCTCTGCTAACCGCTTTCCTTTCTCTTTTCAGTATAGCTCTGCTAGCTCTGAGCTCCATTCACGCCCAGTCAGCGCCACCAGTGTGCTCTTTTCTCCACTCATATAATTGGTGAGCTCAGGCAGAAATATTCAAGCCCAGCACACCGTAGCTATCCTGAACAGAGAGTATGTGATGCTGCATGGCCACAGGCCAAAGACCACTAATACATTCAAAGACACTTTCCACGGAAATTCACCTACATTAATGACCACATTTCAAAAGCAAAAATTATGATAATGATCAACCAATCAACTAATTTTATATCAAACTGAAGAAAAAACTAAATAAATACATAAATTATTAATAATAATAATAATTACTTTATAAATAAATAAAATATTAATTTATTTATAGATATTTGTATATAACATAAAACTACAGAAAATAATAATTAAATAAATATAACTATTATTATTTTTTCCTTTGATTAAATCTAACCAATTCAACATAAAACTTAAGAAAATGTAAAATTATAAATAACAAAATAAATAAATCAAAATTATTATCCATTATATTTTTATTTATATATGCATTATTTACTCTGATTTAAAGTAACTAATTTAATAACAAACTGGAGAAAATACATACATGCATGCATGCATGCATACATACATACATACATACATACATACATACAAACAAACAAACAAACAAATAAACAAATAAATGTGTAATATATTATTATTGTTATTGTTGTTGTTTATTTAAATTAACCAATTTTTGTTTCTTTTTTATTCAAATAACCTAAATATCTAGATAAATATTATTTTTTTATTAATATTTATCATTATTATTATTATTATTATTATTATTATTAATAATAATCATCATAATATAAATTAAATATATATTATTTTCTATCCAAATTAACATCGAATAAATAAATAAATAGATAAACAAATAAATAATAGTATTATTATTAGTATAATTGTTATGTTTTCTTTTTTAATTCAACATACCAACTTTTTTATTTGTTGCTTTTTTATTCAAATAACCAATTCAGCATCAACCTGGTGAAAAGTAAGTAAATAAATAAATATTGTTTATTGTGAATTACATTATTTTCTGTTTTGAATAAAATTAACAAACAAACAATAAATAAATGTGTATTATATTATGTTTCTTTCCAAATAACCATTTTTTTATTTTCTTTTTTATTCAAATAACCTAAATATCTAAGTAAATAGATAAATATATGATTTATTATTTAAAATAATAATAATAATAACAATAATAATAATAATAATAATAATATAAATTAAATAGATGTATTATTTTCTACCCAAATTAATAGCAAATAATTAAATAAGTAAAAGTATGTAGTATTATTATTATTGTTTTTTTTTTCTTTTTAAATTAAATTTAACCATTTTTTTATTTGTTTCTTTTTTATTCAAATAACCAATTCAACATCAACCTGGAGGGGAAAAAAGTAAATAGATAAATATGATTTATTATGTATTATTTTCTGTTTTGAATGAAATTAACAATAAATAAATGTGTATTATATTATTACATTTATTCAAATGAACTTTTTTTATGTTTCTTTTTTATTCAAATAACCAATTCAACATCAGCCTTGAGAAAAATGAGTAAATAGATGAATATTATTTATTATGCATTATTTTCTGTTTTGAAAATAAATAAATAAATATGTATTATTATCACTATTGTTATTTTATATATTTGTTTCATTTTGTAATTCAAATTAACCATTTTTTTATTTGTTACTTTTTATGCACATAACCAATTCAACCTGGTGAAAAGTAAATAGATTATTTATTATGTATTATATTATTTTCATTCATAAATAAATAAATTAATTAAATAATAAGTTTTCTTTTTTATTAAATTCTTCCAATTTAATACCAAGCTGGAGGGAAAAAGTAAATAAACCAATGAATATTTTTTATTGTGTATCATATTCATTGTTTTCTCTTCCAACTGAAATTAACCAGTTCAACAATAAACTAGAAAGATATTATTTATTATATATTTATTATTTTCTCTTTTTAACTAAATCAACCAGTTCCAACATCAACATGGTAAAAATGACAAATCTAATATATAATAATAATAATAATAATAATAATAATAATAATAATAATACATCTATCTTACCTCAAAAGACAGACATCAAGATGGGACTGTGATTTCACATTTCACGTGCTGCCTAATTTGGCACTGCCTCTCGGCCACCTTTCACAGTGGGGTGTCATATACTAGCAGCACCTTGTGTGCTTAAAAGTTTAATTATCTTTAATTTGCTAACACCACGTTGATACATGCTTGTGAAATGGATTTGAGAGACATATCATTAAGTCCCTCAACTTCACACCATTTAAATAAATAAACAAGCATTTAAAAAAATACAAGCTCAGCTCCACAAATCTTAAAAACTGGAGCCTGGTTTCATAAAACACGTATAAAACCTGAAGATAAAATAATATACTTGATGATCATTTTAATGTATTAAAGGAACAATCCACTTTTTTTGAAAATAGGCTCATTGTCCAACTCCCCTAGAGTTAAACAGTTGAGTTTTACCATTTTCGAATCCATTCAGCCGATCTCCGGGTCTGGCGGTAGCACTTTTAGCATAGCTTAGCATAGATCATTGAATCCGATTAGACCATTAGCATCTCACTCAAAAATGACCATATATATATGATGACGATATTTTTCCTATTTAAAACTTGACTCTTCTGTAGTTTCTGTAGATTCGAAAACAGCAAAACTCAACTCTTTAACTCTAGGGGAGTTGGAAAATGAGCCTATTTTTAAAAAAAAGTGCAGTGTTCCTTTAAAAACCTAATCCAGTTTAACTTTTCTCCACAAGGAAAGCAAGGCACGTTCTTCACCGGTTCTCCGAAAACATTCATTATAAAAGTATGTCTCACATCTCTGAAACCACTTTCATCATCATTGCCGCCACGTCATCCATCTTAATGAGATTCGACCAGAGACCGACGAAGTTCAATACATTAGTGAGGAGAAGCAGTACGTCAACATTACCCAGAAACCTCAGTCAGGAGACACAGCGTGAACCTCTGTCATGCTGGCTAAGGCTCTGTTGTTAGGCCTCCACAAGATTTCACAAGTTCGTGAGGAATTGCCAGTCTGGCTCTCTAGTAATGGAGATGGGGGATCAGTGTTGTCTGAACATCACTTCCACAGGAAGATCTCCAGAAGCAGCATGCTGCCGGTAGATGCTTTCGATACGCACGATGGCCACCTCCCTCATGGGATCTGCACGTCTTCGTATCACGGTGGGACGGTCAGCAAGCCGCCCAAAGAACGTAAGAAGCTGCAGGTGATTGTCTGTGTACTCTTCGTGGAGCTTTTTGAGAGGTTCACCTTCTTTGGGATTGTTTGCAATATGATCCTCTTCTGCACCATCAAGCTGGGATACAGCAGCTACCAAGCGGCCATGGTGAACACATGCTTTGTGGGAGCCAGCGTACTCACACCGGTTCTTGTGGGATGGTTTGCCGAGACGTGTTTGGGAAGGACGACAGTTCTCTGTTTTTGTGCGCTACTGCATTTCTTCGGTTAGTGGTTGTCATTGTAGTGAAATCTTAGCATCTTGCTCAAAGCCGTGTTCATTTTTTTTATAGACGGTCACTCACTACTCAGCTGAGTATTGTCTTTGAATATACATATTTGCAATTTGAATTTGCAATCTGAGGTTGAAGGACTATGTGCTAAATGGCAGTGGTTCTCAACCAGGGGTCCAGGGCCCACTAGGGGCCCTTAGCAAACTTCCAGTGGTGAAATTACTTTACATAAAACAATTTAAATGTTAAAATACACTATGTTTAAAAGTTTGGGGTTGGTAAGTTTTTTTTAAATATATTTTTGAGGCTGCATTTTATCAAAAACACAGTAGCAACTGTAAATATTATTACAATTTAAAAGAACTGTTTTCTGTTTTAATGGATTTTAAGCCATTACTTTAGAAAGCATTCTAATCATTCTTATAACATTTATTATTATCACTGTTGAAAACAGTTGTGCTGCTCAGTATTTTTTGGAAAGCATGATATTTTTTAATAATAATTGAAATAAAAAAAAAAAAAATCTTACTGACCCCAAATTCTGAATGTCTTTTAAATGTAATGTATTTTAAAATCTTTTAAAAAAACATCTTTGTATAAATTAAAATTACTTACTTTATATTTGTAAATTGACTTATTATATTTAATTATTAATCTACATATAAATTAAAATGATTTTTTAAATTTAAAAATAAAATGCATTTTTCTATACATTGGTTTTATATATATATATATATATTATATTTATATTTATATTTATATATTTATATTTATATATATATTCCTAAAAGTTCTGTAATCACAGAATTAATTATTGATTTTAACTGATTTATTGAAATGAAAATTACTGATTTTCTTAAAAAACAAACAGTTTCTCAAAGTTCTGTATTATTTATTTAATTATATTTAATTATTAATCTACATATAATTAAAATTATAATTTTTATTTTATAAATTTCATACATTTTCTAAAAGTTCTGTAACCTCAGAATTAATCATAGTTAATTATTTATTTAGTTATTATATTTAATTATTAATTTACATATATATTAAAATTATATTTTGTTTTTATTTTTATTACAAATAATATATATTTCTATATATTGGTTTAATAAAGATCAAACAGTTCCTAAAAGTACTGTAATCACAGAATTAATCATAGATAATTATTTATTTAATTATAATATTTAATTATTAATCTACATATAAATTACAATGATAATTCTTTTTTTTTTTAATTAAAAAAAAAAATGTATTTTTCTCTGTATTGGTTTTATTGAAGATCAGACAGTTCCTAAAAGTTCAAAATCCTCAAAGAATTAATCATAGTTACTATTTATTTAATTATTATATTTAATTATTAATCTACATATAAATTAAAATTCTAATTCTTTTTTTATTTTTATCAAAAAATAAACTGTATTTATCTAAATATTGGTTTTTATTAAAGATCATATAGTTCTTAAAAGTTATGTAATCAGAATTAATCATAGTTCATTATTTAATTATTATATTTAACTATTAATCTACATATAAATTAAAATCATAATCCTTTTTTATTTTATTAAAAAAAATCTATATATTGGTTTTATTATGATCACACATTTTCTAAAAGTTTTGTAACTTTTTTTATTTACATTAAAATTAAAACGTATTTTTTTTAAATATTTTTCTATATATTGGTTTTATTAAAGATCAAACAGTTCCTAAAAGTTTTGTAATCACAGAATTAATCATAGTTCATTATTTATTAATATTTATTATTATTATATTTATATTATTATATTTAATTATTAATCTACACAGAAATTAAAATTCTTTTGTATTTTTATTAAAAAATAAATGCGTTTTTCTATACATTGGTTTTATTAAAGATCAGTTTCTAAAAGTATTGTAATCACATAATTAATCATAGTTAATTATTTATTAACAGAAACTTTTGACAGTTTTGTCATTTGTACTGGAGGACAATGTGTTGGACCTTGGAATCAAAAAGGTTGAAAACCACTGCTATAAGACAAACCCAAACTTACCTCATTTTTATGCTGGTCCATACCATAGACTCTAGGTCCATACTGGTTTAGGCTAGTCCTTGGTCCTAGTTTGGTCCTGGTCTAGCAACAGTTTGCTGGTTCTTTCAGCAGGGGATGTAATGTTGCCATCAAGTGTCTATAAAAACTAGAAAACTGACTTCCTGTTGTTGGTCCATTTTTATAGGAACCGCCTTGCTTCCTGTGGTCGCATTCCCTTTTGAGGATTTCTATATCAACACACATAATATTGTGCATCGACTTGAGCCTCACGAGCAACACATACTATTCTACACGGCACTTGTTGCTGTGGCTCTTGGCATTGGTGGTATCCGAGCCATCCTCTGTCCAATGGCAGCCTATCACCTACAAGGCTGTGATCAACACAAGCTCCTGTCCTTCTTCAACTGGTAAGATGATAAATCATCATTATAATATAATCTGAACACAAGATTTGCTTTACATATTAATACAGCATTTTGTTACACTAGTAGAAAAGGCAGTCGTCTCGTACGTACACTAACACCTTGTTGTGTGGATGTAAAAAGCAGAAGTTTACAGTTTACATTGTAGAAATGTGCTATTTGCCACGATTCGTTCATTTTGTGAGGGAAAAGTGTCTAAAAACTGGTTTACTGAGATGAAGTACCAGCATTCAGCTGATCATGTGATCTCAAAATGATAGTTAGCTTTTATCTTACATAGAAAAGAGATTATAGCTTTTCTACTGAAAACCTTCTACTGACAAAAGTACTTTGTATTTGAGAAATTAAAAGGTTTTAGTGAGGAAGAAATTACTGAGTGCACATTAAAAGCGATGATTCATCCAAAAATGAAAATTACCCACAACCCATCCTAGGTGTATATGACTTTTTTCTTTCAGAGGAATACAATCAGAGTTATATTAAAAAATGTCCTGGCTCTTCCAAGCTTTATAATGGCAGTGAATGGGTGTTGGTATTTTAAAGTCCAATAAAGTGCATCTATCCATCATAAAAATTACTCCACAAAGCTCTGGGGAGTTAATAAAGGCCTGAAGTGGACTGGTGTGTTCGTGTAAGAAAAATATCCATGTTGAAAAGTTTATAAACCATAATCTCTAGCTTCTGCTAACTGTCGTACGCACGTTCACGAGAGAGTGACATTCCAGCAGATGACGTAGGACGTAGGCGTAGCGTAAGCTACGGTAAGAAGCAGCGAACGTGGAAGCACAGAGGATAGACCAAAACAAAACACTGGTCACAAATCCGAAGTACAAAACAAGGAAAGAAAAATGTTGGAGGATTTTAATATAAGCCAAGAGGAGACTCTTCCTTTGCTGTAAACAGAACTTGGTTCTCAAGAAACTAGCATATTCTCACAGGAGCTTACAGTACGCCTACGCCCTACATCATCCACTGGAACATCACTCTGTCGTGAACACGTGTTAGGGCTGCACGATTCTTGTTAAAATGTAGATCATGATTTTTCTCCATGGGAATTGAGATCACGATTCTCTTACATGATTCTCATTTTTTCAACCAAAATTTACTGCACTCAAGTACAAAAAACAAACAAACAAAAAAACAGGACATTTAGTATAATAAAGTGCTAGAGTAACAAAACATAGTCTCTTTTCTTTATTTTAGACCCCTTAAAGTGAATAATTTAAAAGTTTTTGAACATACCAGAACATTAACAAATAATAAATAAAACAATAATAAAATAACCAATAATAATAAATAAACCAATAATAAAATAAAGCAGACCATAGGTTTGTATTGTTTCAAATCAATAAACAGGATTGGGTTGTCTGATAATGATAATAATGATGATAATAACAATAATAATATCACTTTTTTTGTCTCTTAAAAATACACATTTGATAAAAATTGTAGCAACCTCAGTATTATATAATTTTTTTTTTTTTTTTTAATTAAGCATTGGTCTCCCATAGTAGCAAGCATACATTTTAAATCATGGCAAACAGTTAAAACCACACATAATGGTACCTCAATACCATGGTAAAAATATAACTACATGGTTTTATAGGTAGCCTATTTGTATGAAAAACGGTAGTCTAAAAACATTCACTATAAATGCACACATGCTATAGCTTAATCACAAATACATACATAATATAATTATATATACCATTACATAGAACAAGTATTTGACACTGGATCTCACAGCGCTGTTTAGTGCTCGCCGTTCACACTGTTTAGTGACGGAGCCGTTCACATATCGCGTCTTTTGCGCACTCAAGTTGGTTAATTCAAATGTAGGTGCGCGGCAGCTGCGCTCCTAACGGAACTGGCGCGGTCGCAACGCGCATGTGGTGCGACGCGCTCGGTTTTTCCAGGCGCGTCCGCGCCACATTGAGATAATAAATGCATCTTCTCTAGTGAGGTCGCGCGGCGCAGCAGGTTGAACTTTGGTCCAAGTGGATAAACGGTCCGTACGGCGCGTGTTTTTTCTGTACCAATATTGTTACAGTACATCCTCACTCTCACTATCGCCACCAGGATTTTCCACACTGGGGTTAATTTTTTTTTCCCCTCTTACCGCTACAAATCCACGAAGCAAACTGACTCCGTTTAGGCCTGCCGCCTTGTTACACGTCACGTGCGTGACAGCGGTACGTGGCCAATGAGGGAGAGGAGAGACGTGAGCGAGATTTATGATTGATTGGTGAATTAAGTGTTTTGTTATTGTGTGAGTGTGACCAATAAGGCGTGAATGCAGCATGATGTGAATGCAGAGAAATACACGGAAGTGAATCGCCGTCATTTAGAAATGAGATCGCATTTATGTATGAATCAAGATCGCGATTTTTTTCGATTTATCGTGCAGCCCTAACACGCTTATGACAGTTAGCGGAAGCTAGAGTTTACAGTTTATAAACTTTTAAATATGGATATTTTTTGTATATACAAACGCATCGATTTACCTTGGAAGGCTTTTATTAAGCCTCCAGATCTGTGTGAAGTACTTTTTATGATGGATGGATGCACTTTATTGGACTTCAAAATCTCAACACCCATTCACTGCTATTATAAAGCTTGGAAGAGCCACGACATTTTTTTTTTTTTTTTTAATATAATATGACTGCATTTGTCTGAAAGAAGAAAGTCATATACACCTAGGATGGCTTGAGGGTGAGTAAATCATGGGGAAATTTTAATTTTTTGGTGAACTATCCCTTTAAGGCACATTGTGCAATAGGTTGAAATGCTACAGCTATTTACAATCCACAGGTTTTACTGGCTGGTCAACCTGAACTCAACAGTTGTTTTTTTGGGGATTGCCTACATTCAGCAGTCAGTTGCCAAAAACCTCTGTTTTCTCATCCCTTTCACCTCGGTTCTTCTCGCTCTCATCGCCATTCACATGGTGCGCAACAAGCTCACCTTCCGTCCAAAAAAAGGTAACTATAAAACATATACACAGAGATGCATATCTTTCACAGAGAAATGATCTGAAACATATCTGACAGTGGTGGCAACTGTTCTAATTTGTTCATTAACAACTTTAAATTATTGTCTGTGGACTAACAGGCAGTTCCTTGCTAACTACACTGGGAGTGTTCCTCAATTCTCTCAAAATGTGCTGCCTCCATTATCGCCATATAAGTGGAGATGTTGCCAACTGGTTAGACCGTGCCAAGGAAAACAACGGGGGTTGTTACAGTGAGACCAGCGTGGAAAACGTCAAGATCCTAGTCAAACTTTTCCCTCTCTTTGGACTGCAGCTTTTATATCGAGCTTGCATTACCCAGGTGAGTACAGTTAAAATCAAAAGTTTACATACACCTTGCGGAATCTACTAAATGTTAATTATTTTACCAAAGTAAGAGGGATCATACAAAATGCATGTTATTTTTTATTTAGTACTGACCTAAATAAGATATTTCACATTAAAGATGTTTACATATAATCCACAAGAGAAAATAATAGTTAAATTGATAAAAATTACATTGTTTAAAACTTAGTGATAGTTGTTCACGAGTCCCTTGTTTGTCCTAAACAGTTAAACTGCCTGCTGTTCTTCAGATAAATCCTTCAGGTCCCACAAATTCTTTGGTTTTTCAGCATTTTTGTGTATTTGAACTCGTTCCAGCAATGACTGTGTGATTTTGAGATCCATCTTTTCACACTAAGGAGAACTGAGGGACTCATATGCAACTATTACAGAAGGTTCAAATGCTCACTGATGCTTCAGAAAAAAAAACATGATGCATTAAGAGCCGAGAATTTGAAGATCAAGGTGAATTTAACTTATTTTGTATTCTGGGAAACATGTAAGTTCTTTTGTAGCTTCTGAAGAGCAGTACTACATGAAAAAATATGAAATTTAGGCAAAATAAGAAATATACACATTCTGTTCAAAAGTTTTCACCCCGCAGCTATTAATGCATCATGTTTCCTTCTGGAGCATCAGTGAGCGTTTGAACCTTCTGTAATAGCTGCATATGAGTCCCTCAGTTGTCCTTAGTGTGAAAAGATGAATCTCAAAATCACACAGTCATTGCTGGAACGAGTTCAAATACACAAAAATGCTGAAAAACCAAAGAATTTGTGGGACCTGAAGGATTTATCTGAAGAACAGCAGGCAGTTTAACTGTTCAGGACAAACAAGGCCTCATTAACAACTATCACTAAAAAAAAAACAAAAACACACAGCTGTGGATCATTCAGGTAACAACACAGTATTAAGAATCAAGTGTATGTAAACTTTTGAACCAGGTCATTTTTTATCAATTCAACTATTTTTTTCTCTTGTGGACTATATGTAAACATCTTTTATGTGAGATATCCTATTCAGGTCAGTACTAAATAAAAAATAACATGGATTTTGTATGATCCCTCTTATTTTGGTAAAATAATTAACATTTTGCATATTTTGCAAGATGTATGTAAACTTTTGACTGTATGTAACAGCTTAATGCTTACTTGAATTGTTCAGCTTCTGTAATATCTCTATTTCAAATCTTTTAACAGATCCCATCAGGCTATTATCTACAGACGATGCATTCCAACTTAAAACTCAATGGCTTTCTCCTGCCGGTCGCAGTGATGAAGGTCATCAGCATACTGCCGGTGTTGATCTTAGCACCACTGCTAGAGCTTCTGAACACCTGCTACCAGTCTCCAAAGAAAATCCTGCCCTCACCAGCCACATTTATAAGTGAGCATCCTAAATGCAATTAATAAACTGCATGTTCAACTCATGCTACCTTCATGTACAATGTACTTTTTCCCACTTCTAAAGTCGTAATAATGATCTTGTCACATTCAAGTGCTTTATTGTCAGAAAGAACAGCAATTATAGAGAATGGGAAAATAACATTTTATATGTACTGTTATTTAAACTACATTTACCTGCAGCTATGGGTCACGCCTGTGCAGCTCTCTCAGCACTGCTGGCAGGGATCTCCGAAATCCACAGGAAGGATTATCCACAAGTGGAGCAGACATTATCAGGAAAGGTCCTGCATGTGTCCTCAATGACCTGTTTCCAACTTACGCCTCAGTACATTTTACTGGGAGTGGCGGAGGCCTTCGTGACACCAGCGTGTACGTATTCTCAATTCACTTTCTAAAAGACAATATCCATGATGTTAAAGTGCTCACTTAAATGTTTAGCTTACTTCCAGAATAAAAATGTTCTGATAATTTACTCACCCCCTTGTCATCCAACATGTTCATGT
Organism: Cirrhinus mrigala; assembly: GCA_036247105.1. Lineage (NCBI taxonomy): Eukaryota > Metazoa > Chordata > Actinopteri > Cypriniformes > Cyprinidae > Cirrhinus > Cirrhinus mrigala. Next base: position 10,715,665 of record CM070031.1, read on the forward strand.
CTTTCTTTCTTCAGTCGAAAAGAAATTAAGGTTTTTGAGGAAAACATTTTAGGATTTTTCTCCATATAGTGGACTTCAATGGGAGCCACTGGGTTGAAGGTCCAAATTGCAGTTTCAATGTAGCTTTAAAGAGCTCTACATGATCCCAGCCGACCATCAACCCGTTGGCCACCATTAAAATCCACTATATGGAGAAAAATCCTGGAAGCTTTTCTTCAAAAACCTTAATTCTTTTCAACTAAAGAAAGAAAGACATGAACATCTTGGATGACATGGGGGACACTGATTCAATCCCAAGAATTAATCATGAAAATTTACAAAACTCACCCACCTCTCCTGTTTCTCTGCTTAGGCTCTCTCATATCCTTCTGTCTGACTCCCAGCAACCTTAGAGGCGTCTCCTTGCACTTCCTAACCCTCTCATATGGAGGTGGTTGCTTTCTAGGGGCTTTCCTCATTCACTTCCTTTATTTTGTGTCAGGAGGTAAACATACTTCACTGTTGAAGTGTTGAACTTCTTATTGCAGTGCAATAGAGCATGAACTCATGAACTTGTGTTTTAATGATTGCAGGAAACTTCTATCCTAATAACCTCAGCAGTGGCAACATGGAGAGGTTTTTCTTTACGCTGGCCACATTAATGGCTATAAACACACTAGTGTTTTGGAGAATATCACAAAGGTATGGTTCAAGCCTTGAATATGACATAATAGATTTTTGAGTGTTTACAGGATTGACAGATGAATCTTTCTTATGTTTTTGGGTAGGTATGCAGATCTGAGTGTGGAGCTGAGTAGTGGGGTAGGACAAAGTGTCCTGTATGAGAAACTCCTGCAGTACAAGACCTGTCTGCGCTTTTATGACACATTGGAACGTTCGGACACCTTGACGTCCATGGAAACTGTCTTGTGATTTCATGGCACATATAAACCCTGTAATGCTGGCATTACACAAAAGACATTCAAGACATTCATCGCTTGGAACTAGAGCAACAGCTGTAAATAATGCGATCTAAATGTATTTAAAAATAAAGTTATTTTATGATATATATGAGTTGCTATGTTAATTACTCCAAAAACTATGGAAGCCCATTTCTGCCACTGAATAAAAAATAACTAAAGGTATTTGCGACTGTTTATCTAATAATTTTGACTGACTTTCTCAGAATTGAGCTATAAACTCGTAATTGTTTGTTATAAAAGTCAGAAATGTGAGATATGAACTCGCAATTCTGAGAAATAAAATAAATAATTAAATAATTAAAATAAATAAATTCACAACTGCGAGAAATAAAGAATTGCGAGATAAAAATGCGCAATTCTGAATTTTTTCTCGCAATTGTGTTTGTATCTTGCAATTCTGACTTTTTTCTTGCCATCGCAAATTTATATTTCGCAATTGTTTTTTTCTCGAAATTCTGATTTTTTTCTCAGAATTGTGAGATATAAACTCACAATTGCGAGCTATAAAGTCCAGTTTTGAGGGGGGAAAAAAGACTGATATATTCTCAGAATTTTAATAACTCACAATTGTGTGTGAGAAAAAAGTCAGAATTGTGAGTTTATATCTTACAATTCTGACTTTATTAATTTATTTCATGCAATTCTGAGAAAAGTCAGAATTGTGAGTTAATATCTTACAATTCTTACCTTATTTCTAAAAAATTGTGTCTCGCAATTCTGACTTTATAGGTTTACTTTATGCTGTTCTGAGAAAAAAAGTGAGAATTGCGAGTTTATATCTTGCCAATTCTGTTTATATCTTAGAATTGCAAGTTTATGTCTCGCAATTTCGACTTTATTTCTCAGAATTGCGACTTTATTTCAAAGAACTGAGAGTTTATGTCTCGCAATTTTTATTTTATTTCTCAGAATTGCAACTTTATTTCAAAGATTTGAGAGTTTATCTCCTGTAATTTTGACTTTATTTCAAAGAATTGCGAGTTTATGTCTCGCAATTTTGACTTTATTTCTCAGAATTGCAACTTTATTTCAAAGAATTGCTGGTTTATGTCTCGCAATTTTTACTTTATTTCATGCAATTCTTAGAAAAAAAGTCAGAAGTGTAAGTTTATATCTCTCAGTTCTGACATTATTTCTTAGAATTGTGCCTTAATTTCAAAGAATTGCGAGTTTATGTCTCGCAATTTTGACTATTTCTCAGAGTTGTGACTATTTCAAAGAATTGCGCGTTTGTCTTGCAATTTTGACTTTGTTTCATGCAATTCTTAGAAAAAAGTCTAAGAATTGCATAAATAGTCAAAATGTCTCGCAATTTTGACTATTTCTCAGAGTTGTGACTATTTCAAAGAATTGCGCGTTTGTCTTGCAATTTTGACTTTGTTTCATGCAATTCTTAGAAAAAAGTCAGAATTGTAAGTTTATATCTCTCAATTCTGATTTTATTTCTTAGAATTGTGCCTTCATTTCAAAGAATTGGCAGTTTATGTCTCGCAATTTTGACTATTTCTCAGAGTTGTGACTTTATTTCAAAGAATTGCGTGTTTATGTCTCACAATTTTGACTTTATTTCATGCAGTTCTTAGAAAAAAAGTCAGAATTGTAAGTTTATATCTCTCAATTCTGACATTATTTCTTAGAATTGTGTCTTAATTTCAAAGAATTGCGAGTTTATGTCTCGCAATTTTGACTATTTCTCAGAGTTGTGACTATTTCAAAGAATTGCGCATTTGTCTTGCAATTTTGACTTTGTTTCATGCAATTCTTAGAAAAAAGTCAGAATTGTAAGTTTATATCTCTCAATTCTGACTTTATTTCTTAGAATTGTGCCTTAATTTCAAAGAATTGGGAGTTTATGTCTCGCAATTTTGACTATTTCTCAGAGTTGTGACTTTATTTCAAAGAATTGCGTGTTTATGTCTCACAATTTTGACTATTTCTCAGAGTTGTGCCTTAATTTCAAAGAATTGGGAGTTTATGTCTCGCAATTTTGACACTTTCTCAGAGTTGTGACTTTATTTCAAAGAATTGCGTGTTTATGTCTCACAATTTTGACTTTATTTCATGCAGTTCTTAGAAAAAAAGTCAGAATTGTAAGTTTATATCTCTCAATTCTGACTTTATTTCTTAGAATTGTGCCTTAATTTCAAAGAATTGGGAGTTTATGTCTCGCAATTTTGACTATTTCTCAGAGTTGTGACTTTATTTCAAAGAATTGGGAGTTTATGTCTCGCAATTTTGACTATTTCTCAGAGTTGTGACTTTATTTCAAAGAATTGCGTGTTTATGTCTCGCAATTTTGACTATTTCTCAGAGTTGTGACTATTTCAAAGAATTGCGCATTTGTCTTGCAATTTTGACTTTGTTTCATGCAATTCTTAGAAAAAAGTCAGAATTGTAAGTTTATATCTCTCAATTCTGACTTTATTTCTTAGAATTGTGCCTTAATTTCAAAGAATTGGGAGTTTATGTCTCGCAATTTTGACTATTTCTCAGAGTTGTGACTTTATTTCAAAGAATTGCGTGTTTATGTCTCACAATTTTGACTTTATTTCATGCAGTTCTTAGAAAAAAAGTCAGAATTGTAAGTTTATATCTCTCAATTCTGACTTTATTTCAAAGACTTGTGAGTTTGTCAAGTTTATTTCATACAATTCACAATTGCGAGATTATATCACGCAATTCTGACTTTATAACATGCAATTGTGATTTTATATTTTACAATTCTGAGAAAAAAAAAAAGTTTTTTTTTCTTTTTTTTTATTCAGAGGCAGAAACAAGCTTCCATTAAAAAACAATGTACCGTGTTACAAAACAAAAACATGGTAGTAACATGAGAAGTACATTTGTAAAATGTTGTAAGATGTTGCTGACGTGACAAAAACATTATAACAGCAATTCTTCAATGCTGTGATGAAACTTACTTATGTGAAAAAAACATTTGTTGTCTTAAGTACGTTGGAGAAAACATTGTCACAACCTTATTACAACACGAAAAAAACACTGTTTTTACAACAGTTATTTGCTGTTTGTGAACAAAGATTATTGTTGTTATATAAAAGCTTATTTTTGCCACGGAATAAAAAAATTAGGTAACTGTGAGTTTTTATCTTACAATTCATTTTTTTCCCTGATTCTTATATATGTATTAATTTATTTTTGCAATTCTGACTTTTTTCCTCAAAATATAAACTCTGAATTCCGAGAGAGAAAAAAGTCTAAATTGCCTTTTTGATATTTTTACTCTGTGGCAGAAATAAGCTTCCATAATATTACATATTTCAACTTGCAAAAATAGATATTACTAATATGTAGCATTCAACCCCACATAATTTACCTTTCCTCCTTACGATACACGATACACTCCAAAAAACGGGTTAATTCGGCATGTGTGCATCTGAGCAGTGTGCGTCACAGCTGGACCATCGCAACTGCAAGAGATCCGCCTTCGTTGCTACGGACTCGCGTTTGTTCCCCTCAACCATGGACCTGCCTGAACCCATACGGCGACGGCTTGGAGATTTCTCCAGAACCGTGTTTGTGGACCAGAACCGAACACAACCCTCTGCGGAGGAGCACGCTGATTTTCTAAACCAGAGTAAGTGTGTTTGAGTGTCGAAACGGTGACACTTTATGAGAGCCGCTAGCTGCTGGGCTAATTCATCTGGTTAGCCGAGTTTATGTGCCACGTAATGTAGCTTTCTACAAGTAAACATCACATTTTGCTTACCTGATTTGCAAATACAGTAAGTCTCTGTAGCAGTGTTAAACGGTGTTAGTTACCGCTGCCAACCTAAACAGCGAATCAAATCGTTGTTTTGAGTCGGATCATTCGTTTAGGAATCGTCCGAATCGAGCGGTTCTCTAGTCAAAACTCAGAAATGACTCATTAAACTGAAAACCTAAAAAATGTTTATGTAATATCTTACTGATAAAATTATAATATTTTACGACTCACTTTACGGCATTTTATGATTATAGTGGTTATATAAGTAGATTTTAATTAAAACTTGTTAAAAACTTTTTTTAGTCAAAAGATGTAAACAGAACACACGATGACGTAAAAATGATTCGAACTTCTCATCGCTCAATAATACACAAGTTCTATATCAGCTGAGTTGAATCGCGTCTATGATGCCCAAAATTACTTAACGCGCTTAAAATACACAGAAATACTGTCAAGGTTGGCAGCTCACTGGTTTTATAGTACTGTAATTGTCTTTATTCGCTAGATAAGGATGTAGTATCGAGTCTCCCTCTTCAGATGTCACTATACTTCAACATGTGGTTCTTTCCTTTCTGGTGGATCAGTGAGGTTGTGATGCTACAGCTAAAGGTGATTCTCCTCTACATAGTTTTTTTAACAGTTCAGTCTGGAATGTTCTGAGACATTACTACTAATAATAAATAATTATGCTTTTTCATAGTACCCAGCCCTTGCAGATTATTACAAGTTCATCCTGATCACAATTCTTATTTTAATGACCCTGATTGAGGCCATCAGACTCTACCTGGGCAATGTTGGAAATCTGCAAGAAAAGGTAAACCTACGTTTGTACTATTTTATAATATAATATATTTGTTCCCACTAAGAATCTCTTATTTTTAAATAGGTTCCAGAATTGGCAGGATTTTGGCTCTTGACTCTTCTACTCCAGTTTCCGCTGATTCTATTCCAGCTTTTCAACGAGGCTGTTCTTATACAACCTTTGGAGAGAGGAGTTCATATAATACTGGCCCTGTTTATTTTTGCTGAGGTATGAATCTATTTCTGTATTGATGAGAGATTATATACTTTTTTTAAATACTGAAAGAATGAATATTGTGTGGGGTTTCTTTACAGGCTCTTTTTGGATTTGTTGCTTTGCGCGCAATGGTCCGGCACACTGAAAGTCGCTTCCATTTGCGACAATTTGATGGGGTTCAGGAATTAAGAGCGTGATGAGAGACCTGCACTGATGGACTATAAAAAACACTACAAAGACTTGTTTGAAAAATACAAAGACTTCAAAACAGTGGAGGAACGCCAGTCTCTGTGTCGAATTGTTACTGTGGATGTCTTGGTGCCTTATTTTATACAAACAAATCTTGCCTTGTATTATATTTTTGTATGTATTATTTATTCATTTTGAATTTAACAAAATTACAAATTGAATTTGTATTAGATAAATCAAATTCATTAAAAATCAGTTCCACACATTATGTAATTAGAAAACACTTTCAAAAAAATTGAGAAAATAGCTAAAAAATAAAAAAAAAAGTTTTCCGGTATTTATGTATCTTGTATTAAATGTATTAAAAAATAATCGTAGTTAAGGATTGCACAACTGAAATATTGAATTACATACAACTACATACTCAGGCACTTTGTTTCATAAGAAAATGACCTGCTCAACATCTCTTCATCTTCGTCATGTGCTTCTGTTTTGCTTGACCGGCTTTTCCTGAGGCTGCAGCATGTGAGATGTTTGAGGCAAGACATCTGTGGACTCGTCCCCCACTTGCATGGACTCTTGAATCAACCGTGGATGGAATCTTGTCAAGGAAATCAGAGGTTGAGTTAAATGATTTGCTCACTTCCAGAATTAAAAATGTCCTGATCATTGACTCACCCCCATGTCATCCAAGATGTTCATGTCTTTCTTTCTTAAGTTTTTTGAGGAAAACATTCCAGGATTTTTCTACATATAGTGGACTTCAATGCGGATCAACAAGTGAAGGTCCAAATGGCAGTTTCAATGCAGCTTCTACACGATCCCAGCTGAGGAATAAGGGTCTTTATCTAGTAAACCGATTGGTCATTTTCTAAAAACAAATTAAAATTGATACACTTTAACCACAAATGCTCGTATTGCACTAGCTCAAATTCACACATTACATAATTCCCATCGGTTCCCTTTGAAGTCCACTATATGGAGAAAAATCCTGGAATGTTTTCCTCAAAAACCTTCATTTCTTTGATATGAACATCTTAGATGACATGGGGGTGAATTATCAGGAAATGTTTATTCTGGAATTGATCTAACCCTTTAGTTCTTGCTACGATTAAGCAAAATATGTATATGATCTTTCCACGACATACTTCTCATCGCTGCTCAGGCTGTCTGTAGAAGCAGCATTTCTCCTGAAAACCTGTGTTTTGCTTCCTTTGGGCAACCTCCCTAACCTCAGACTTCCGATCGCAGCCTGGTTTCCAAACAGCTGAACGTGGCTGTAGAAGAACATACGATGACAGCAGTAAGAACAGATGATAACATTCTGTACTGTATGTAACAAGTGTTAAGCAAACTGTCAGAAAAATAATGAGTTTAACCTGTGTAGGTCAGGGAGGAAACAGGAAGGATCTTGTTTACTGATTTGGTTGGCCTTTCTAGACCTCTCTGTTTCTGGTGACGCAAGGCTAGCCACAGCACCTGGCAACATGGGAAAATCAATTAGGTTGCAAGTATCATAATAAACTAATACACTGCCAAAAACATTTGGAGACTGTATTTAAGTCTGATGTTGAATTTCAAATAGTGCAATGCACATTCATAATGTACTACAATTTTGATTACTTTTGTCCCAGCATATCAGCCATGCCGGTATTTAAAAAAAAAAAAAAATAATCAAATGTTTACCTCGTCCATCTGTCTTATGACTGATCCTCAGTGTTCCCATGTTGTCTAGTGGCATTAAGTGTTTGACAGGAATATGGGTCACTTGCATTTGACTTTCCTGTCTGAGTTTCTGTTGACTGTGGAAAAAAAAACATTTACTTTTGTTTAATATTACCTTATAATATATATATATATATATATATATATATATATATACATACATACATACATACATACATACATATATACACAGTTGAAGTCAAAAGTTTACATACACCTTGCAGAATCTGCATAATGTTAATTATTCGACCAAAATAAGAGGGATCATACAAAATGCTAGTTATTTTTATTTAGTACTGACCTGAATAAGCTATTTCACATAAAAGATGTTTACATATAGTCCACACGAGAAAATAATAGTCGAATTTATAAAAATGACACGGTTCAAAAGTTTACATACACTTGATTCCTAATACTGTGTTGTTACCTGAATGATCCACAGCTGTGTTTTTTTGTTTATTGATAGTTGTTCATGAGTCCCTTGTTTGTTTTGAACAGTTAAACTGCCTGCTGTTCTTAAGAAAAATCCTTCAGGTCCCACAAATTCTTTGGTTTTTCAGAATTTTTGTGTATTTGAACCCTTTCCAACAACGACCGTATGATTTTGAGATCCATCTTTTTACACTTAGGACAACTGAGGGACTCATATGAATCTATTACAGAAGGTTAAAACACTCACTGATGCTCCAGAAGGAAACACAATGCATTAAGAGTCAGGGGTGTAAACTTTTGAACAGAATGAAGATGTGTACATTTTTCTTGTTTTGCCTAAATATCATAGTTTTTTTTTCATTTAATACTGCCTTTCAGAAGCTGCAGAAGATACTTACATGTTTCCCAGAAGACAAAATAAGTTCAATTTACCCTGATTCCCAAAATATTCACCTCCCGCTCTAATTGCATCGTTGCGTCATATTTCCTTCCTTCTAGAGGATCATTGAGCATTTGAACCTTCTGTAATAGTTGCTTATGTGTCCCTCAGATGTCCTCAGTGTGAAAAGGTGGATCTCAAAATCATACAGTCATTGTTGGAAAGGATTTAAATACACAAAAATGCTAAAAAAAAAAAGAATTTGTGGGACCTGAAGGATTTTTTTAAAAACAGCAGGCAGTTTAACTGTTCAGGACAAACAAGGGACTCATGAACAACTATCACTAAACAAAAAAACACAGCTGTGGATCATTCAACACAGTAACAACAAAGTATTAAGAATAAAGTATATGTAAACTTCTGAACAGATTTTCTCTCGTGGACTATATCTAAATGTCTTTTATGTGAAATATCTTATTCAGGTCAGTACTAAATAAAAAATAACATTCATTTTATATGATCCCTCTTATTTTGGTCAAATAATTAACATTTTGCAGATTCTGCAAGGTGTATGTAAACTTTTGACTTCAACTGTATATATATTATATATTACACACTTTTACAAAATTACTGCCATTATGCCACTTCCACTGTGAAAATTTGCTGTCATGTGATGTAGCCAACTTACCTCCTCTGTATAATGTTTGAAATACGGGGTCTTTCTGTGAGACATAGCAAAATGATAAATATGTCAGCTATGTGGTCAATATTTTATTGAAAATCTGCACACAAGTCAAAAGACATACCTTTAATTACTGGCTGAGGTCTGTAATCAGGGTAGAAGGCCATTGTGTACGATTGAACTGGTATGGTCAGGGATCTTTCTCTGGAGGCTGGTACAGATGGACATCTTTTCTGACCTCCAATGACTACGAGGGTCTGTCGTTGCAATTGCCCCTGGGGGGCAGATGAGGTAGCGTGCTGATATGTTTTATGCCCAGTATCAACTGAAAAATTAAAAACAAGTAAAAAACATTAGTTTAAACTGACTTAATTTACTTTCTTTAGCAGAAAGGAGTGCAAATACAAGTGCATGATTTATTTTTATATATTTAAGTATATCTACCTGAGACAGAGTGGCGGCAGGATGAATAACCATTGTGTAAACTGGTGGCAGGCGCAATCTGGAATAAACAGGGTTTGTTTTTATTTGCAAAAAATGTATTCTGCCATTTATCAAAAAATTATATGATGGTCACTGCCTGATCCAAAGCTACCTTTTCTGGTCTGTTCCCCCAGAGATCTGCAACATTATCTACAACACCAATGTGAGTGGTGGGATGAGGGATCCATGACCTCACCGTCTGATTCGCCCTCACCGGACATGGCATCTACACAGCATAGAGAATAAGTTAAATCTGTTTAATTTGTTTGGACTTTTATATTTTATAACACCCCTTTTTGTGTTTTTGCTAATAATTTTGGACCAAATTCCGATAAAGAATTACCTTTTGTTTCTTAGTGTCCTTCACAAAGCACATCGTTTTTTCCTGGATTCTCACTTTGACCATATCTTCATTTGAAGGCACAGGATCCTTCAGAAATGTATATAACAAATAAGCTTCTAATAAAATAAGCCTCTAATAAATTATTTATTTGAATAAATAAATACTTGTACCTAAACGTTTTTTAATATTTTGTAATGCATATTTATTCAGACCTACCAAATGTTTGATGTTCCTTTGAATAATTTTGGGTCCTGCACTCCGTATTCGTTCTTGTCGGAGTCGATTTCTTTCTTTCCGGCTTCTTAGGTGTTTTTTCTTGCCCTGCGTCTGTTATAGAAACCAGAGAATATTAAGGAAAATTGAGTGAAATCTTAAAGGGAGCTCCAGATCTTGTATGGCTTGTATGGCTTAATATAACATAAATAATGTCTCTTACTGAAATATGTGGTAGAAAAACCATAAAAGACTTACAGTATTTAAAAAATAGCAACAGGTAGCTCCAAATAACGGCACCCCCGATAGTCCAAAATATGTATAAAACAATATGGATTATTTTTAAATAACATAAAGCTTTCATGAGTTTATACTACATATTTCAGTAATATACATAATTTGCAGTATATTACGTCATACAAGTCTTAATACCCGGGGTTCCCTTTTGCCTTTTAAGGATGTTCGCTTTTAGAGGGTTTTGCTTCATACTGCACCTGGTTTGTGGAATTCAAAAGATGAACAGGAAGTCCATCTGATTCAGTACTGTTTGATCCACTTGTGCTGCACAAAATATCAAGATTGTAAATTACTCCTACATGCAGTTCTCAAATGTTCACAGGATGCTTAATTCGAATGGAATTTGTTTTTATTTGACTGTTTTTTTTTTGTTACCTGGATTCAATGTCAATGTCAGACAGATCCTCTAAGGAGTCCACTTCTCTTCCCAGCTTCTGTCTGACCTCTTGTCTCAATAACAGCCCTAACTCTTCCAGGCAGTATTTGGTCTGTTTAAAATGTATTTTAATCAATTACACTGTTTAAAAGCTGAGTAAAACAGTATTACAAAAGAAGTTAGGGACAAAGAAAGGCCACCTTGGCTGGGTCAGGATCACAAAAGTCTAGGAGAGTGTCACAAAAACAATAGCCCATTGATTTCAGGTCCCGCGTGCTAAAGTGTGTTCCTTTCCTGTTGCCTGCAAATAAAAATACTGCCATTATGTACACAAGACATGTATTTTTGGTGTATACCAGTGCTGTTAATGTTAATTAAGGGCGTGTTCACACGTGTAGTTCGGCTTGTTTGGTTCATTTGGTCTGGACCAAAAAGGAAAATAACACATTTGAAAATAACACAACGTTCACACTGACTTTTTTGACAGCGAACCTGAAGATACCGAACATAAAGGCATAGTGATATGTTTACAACCTGATTGGTCGGGTTGAGTGACATATATTTTGTGACGGAACTCACCGAACACTCCAAACGAAAGGAAAAGGTGCATTCAATTTAAAGCAGTGCTGCAGGGGTGTATGACATCAACGTACCCATTCACTGATTGGTCTCATGTTGCATAGCGTTGCTTATTGCCATTACTTCCTGTTTTTGGTAAGTATTTGGTTCGTGACACATTCATATTTCATTCGAAACGCACCAGAGTTCATTTGGAAGCGGACCAAGACCCTTCTTTTTGATGATTTTTAAAGTTGAGGGAGAAAATACGATCAGAGTTTTTCGACATAACCTAACTGTCTTGAGCCAGAATACACAGAGTTCAGTAAGAGCAAGACAAGATGAGCGTTTGAGATTAAAAAGTATTTCAATAGTATTTTTTTAATGAAAATAACCGATCGTTCCGCTAGATAAGACCCTTCTTCCTCAGCTGGGATCATTTACATCCGCATTTGGGATTGTTTGAAGCCGCATTTAACTGCATTTTGGAAGTTCAAAATCGGGGCACAATAGCAGTCCATTATATGGAGAAAAATGCTGAAATGTTTTTCTCAAAAAACACAATTTTTTTATGACTGAAGAAAGAAAGATGTGAACATCTTGTGAACATCAAGAGGGTGAGTACATTATCTGTAAACTGTTGTTCTGGAAGTGGAAGAACAACTAAGCACATAAAAGACATTTTTCGTAAGCCTGTAACCACCTAAATCAATTATTAAAAAAGCATTTTTGGCAAATCCAGGTAATTTACCATAGAAATATGATGATATTTAATGTTTATGATTGTTATAGTGCCACTTATGGTCCGATCCCTATAAAACTTTGCATGCTTGTTTAGAAACATCTGTCACATGTGCTCACCTAGTTTTGTGATGTTTTGAGTTTTTGTTTATGATTTATAGCAGGAGTGCCCAACCCTGTTCCTGGAGATCGACCTTCCTGCAGAGTTTAGTTCCAACCCTAATCAAACACACCTGTCTGTAATTATCAAGTGCTCCTTCAGATCCTAATTAGCTGGTTCAGGTGTGTTTGATCAGGGTTGGAGCTGAACTCTGGAAAGTCGATCTCCAGGACCAGGGTTGAGCACCCCTGATTTATAGGCTTTTGGGTATATTTGGATATGCCTCTTTTCTAAACAACCCTGTTATAGCTACCCAAGTTCATAATTTTTTTTTTTTGATAATCATTGATCTAGAGAGTCCAGAGAAGCGTGCTGTGGTGCTTATATTGAGGTTGAGTGAAAAACCAACCTCCGATCGGCCTCTGTTAACCTTGTCTAATAGATGCTCAAACTTAACTAGCCAATGGCGAATGTCAGTGATACTTGTGGCACTCTGGACAAAGACACAGCATACCAATTTTTAAGTCAGTCGGACTAACGGGTGTGCTATAGCCATTTTTAAGTTTTTTCCTTGTTATAGCTCCACCTAGGGGCTAAACTCTGCACTTAAAGTAGCCCAATTCCGCAGTTTTCCCGTGGAATTGGGCTACTTTAACACTGTTGCCGTGGGTTTTTTGTCCGCGGGTTGAAGCAACCCCAAGTAACGTAATATTTTGCCCCTGGAATGCTAATTTTACCAGGGGAGCCCCCCCAAAAAACACGATTTTTAACGGGGGACCCCCTCAAAACGTGATTGGGCTACTTTTGGGCTAGTTTTGAGTAGCAAATGGGTGGGTTTTCCTGTGAAAACCTGGCAACCCTGGATCTCAGTTTGAGCTCTTACATACGTGTTCCAAGTTTGCTGATAATATCTCTTTCCATTCAAAAGTTATAGCCATTTTAGTAAAAGCGGCTCCGCCACTTACAAATGTTTTAGCGTCCTGTCGCGATGGTGAGTCGAAAGCAACATTTTTGGGATAATTATTGATATTCACTCTCCAGAGAAACGTTCTGCACTGGTTTGGTTCCGACAGGGTGAAAAACTTAGGACTAGTTTGCAAAAGTAAGTTTTTTAAAAAATACATAAAAATTTCGCTTGACTGAATCTGAGGTATGCGTTTTTTTTGTTGTGAGCCAAGGATTCCAATAACATAGGCCACTTGAGCTTGGTTTTTGTACTTTTGATCAGGCCAACTGGGGAAAGCCATGGTGATGTTGTAGATGGTGTGAGTACTACCATCCCTCCAATTTTCATATCTCTGTGAATTACAACACTACCTTGAACCCCTAAAAACTATAATAGTACATAAATAACACTAAAACCTTTTACACTTAAAGTTGGACAAACTTTTTGGATAAGCATGTAAGTACCCAGTGTGGAGCCTCCGAAGGTTGACTCCATTGTGTAGCTGTTCCTAATGCCTAGTCTCCACATGACTATGCGGCCAGTACCTTCTTTGCTCTTGTGCATTTTGAACTTGCAACTCCTAAAAGAAAACTAAGAGGAGACAAAAGCATGCATTCAAAAGTTGAACACTGATATATCGTATTCTTGCGATTACAACTATGACAACCACAGCCGACCTTGTCTTTAGCATTCTTGCTCATCATGAGAGGGAAAACGCGTTCTTGAAGACACTGCGAGGCATCTTTCCGATCGATGCATCCATACATAAACACGTTGTTTTTCCTGCTATGACCATGAAAGTCACAGTAGACCACAACCTCTCTTTCAGCAAGCAACCTGTGGGATCAAATTAGCCAGGTGTATAGGCATTTACCATTGTTAAGTGAAATTTCGTATGCAATTTCTTTGTGAGTGGTCAATAGACAACGGACATTTTTTGGCCCTCAAAATGTCACCAAATGTAACCACGCCTTATACCTGACCAAAAATGGTCACATTAGTATAAAAAAAGAATGACACAATCATTACCCACCGTTTTACCATGTTGCGAGTGTACCAAATGCATGGGAAAGAGTCGCGCAGCAGACTGCGGTAGTTTCGGTTCAAATCGCGGCCTGTGAGTGAACAGCGGTAGTTTCCCACTACTACTCCGTCAGGGTTTAGCATTGGTATAACCTGTACCCAGAACATCCATTACTGTGGTGATCTAACAGTTTGCATTTCATAAAGCAGCTGACATGGGTATACATAGAAATTTTGGCCAAAACCCGTTCTCCATTCGTGCCCTGCACTCCTTCTCTCACCTTAAAGATGAAAATTTCCCTCAACAAACGCGCGTCAGGCAAGTCGCTGAGCAGGAACTCCAGAAAACCCTGCATCATCCAAGAGCCGTTGGTTTCTCCTGGATGCACCCGTGCCGTTACAACAACTGCCCGCTTGGCATTGCGTTCTGCTAGGCTTGTGGACGGCGCTGTTACAGTCAACACATACACTGCATTTCCCGCCAGACTGCGACAGAGCACCCGCAGCTTACAGTAAGCTGCACGGACAGGGTCTGAGATGACCTCACGCAGGTAATGCTGTAGGTTTGAATAGGTGTAAGGGTAGCAGTGGGCCAGGTAGCAGGTGTCACCATCGTAAGGGAACTCCAGAGTCCAGGTGAGGGAGTACAGCGCTTTACCATCCTGTTCAATGTTGTTTCTGTAGTACCTGTAGAAGACATTGAGACAGCAGTTGGGTAAATAATGCTGTATTTTGTCTTGATCTGTTAATTTATTAAAAAAAATAGTTCAATTATGAGATAAAAATTCTACTAAATTATAACATACCATGTCATAATTGTGACATAAAGACCTAAAAATATTATGAGATGCTAAAGCTACGTTTACACTACTACGTTTTCGTTTCAAAAACATAACTTTTGCTAGGCTAACGCCTGCCGTTTACACTACTCCGGTGTTTTCAACCCTCGAAAACGAAAACTTTTGAAAATGCTGCAGACGCCATTTTAGTTTGTAAACTCCGGGGTTGCATTTCAGTGTAAACGGACCAAATGGAGACTTTTTAGATAAGGATCGTTTTCATTTTAAAACGCTGTTTTAAAACAAAAATGCACTAGTGTAAAAGGTCTAAATGGCACTGTCAAATCAATTAATCACAATTAATCACATTCAGAATAAAAGTTTGTTTATACATAAAACAACTTAAACACGCCTCTTTCTTCATGATCATTCTTGTCATTTCTGATTTTTTTTTTAACTGCTCAATAATATTTAAATAATTTTCTCCACCAAATCATAGTCATGTGGTGCAACCACATGTAGAACTATAAGGGAAAAATAATATAGTATTATATCATAGACTGCAATTATAGATATCAATAAATCTCTCAAAATATCAAATAATTTGACCTATTTATAAAAAAAATAAAAAATTCATGTGGTCTGACTCTCCAAAATTGTAATGATATTTATAAATTAACCATTCATATTGTTTAAAAAATAAACTTAAAACATTTCTTTAAAATGTTAAAAGAATGTTAAACATTTTTCAAGCCAAATGTTTATCAAATCAATATGAGTACATTTCTCATGTAAAAAAAAAAAAAAAAAAACATGCTTTGATAAATCATAATTATGACAAATCATAAAAATTATGAAATTATTACATGCTGAGTCAAGTGTGAGATAAAAATTCTAAATTATGACATACTAAGTCCTAATTGTGACCTAAAAAGTTACAATTATGAGATACTAAGGAGGGCTGTCAAATCAATTAATCACGATTAATCATATTCCAATTTTTTTTGTTTGTTTGTTTGGATATATGTGTACTATGTATATTTCTATGTATATACACATACTCACTCATACATGTAAGTATTTAAGAAATATGTGTAATATATATTCATATTTATATATAATATATGAAACCTTTTTGGATGCGATTAATCACGATTAATCGATTTGACAGGCCTAATGCTAAGTCCTAATTATGAGCTGAATCAAAATGATGATATAAAAGGTAAATAATTATTAATGATCTCATAATTTTGACCTTTTTATGTCATAATTTCTACTTTTATCTAATGACTTAGTATGTCATAACCATGACTTTTTATGATTCCTTTTATTCATTATGGACATTGCGGAGTTCTGACCAAATGATAACTGAGCCACAACTTCGTGTTTATGTTGAGAAATCACCTAATATTGGCTCCTGTTCGCTGCCATCCTTCTCTCTTCAGCCATGCAGCGTGTTCGGAGTACAGCAGTGGGCGCATTCCGGCACTATACAGACTGCTGGCCTTCATCAGGTTGATGATGGTGAAGCGGTAGGTGACGCCTGCCCTCATGCTCCTCACCCGGAAGTAGAACCACTGAGTGTGTTTAGTGGTGTACAAGTCGGTGCGCAAAGTCAGCTCATAGTCATACTGACCACTGGAAAGCCAAGATCAGAGAGTGTTTACATGAAATCAAGATATACAGGCTTCAAATATTGTCAAACAAGACATAACCATTTATGGGAATATTAATGAAGCTGTGTGACTCACACTTGCACTGCTTTTTGCAGGTTTCCACTCTCAAAACGGGACTCAAAAGTTAGCGTAGGCTCCTCCTGATGGTTGGCACAGGACGTGGCACTTTTAATGGGTCCTCTGCTCCCACCCACACGAGAGTAGGTGAAGTAAGAGGTTTTTGTGGCTAAATGGTGTGGTGAACCGACAGGTGAGGATATAAAACCAAAGTTTGGAAGTAGCTACAAATTTTTACACAGAGGACAAATCTGCACTGTTTTCGTACCTGGGTCTATGCAGTATACAGTGTTTCCTCTCACCTCTCCTACTGGCATGGGAGCCTTTTCATCACCTGTTGGCTGATAGAACGGCTCCGGCTCTGATGGGTCCCATTCTGTTTTTTCAGACATTCAAAAAATTAATAATTCAATATACAGAGAAAATGACGGGTTTACACAATTATTTACAAATTAAGATGTACGTCTGTGCCAATAGACTTGTGGTTAATGCACTGACATATACAGTGCAACTGCGCTCATGCTGACCCTGGTTCGATTCCCATCTCGAGGTCCTTTGCCGATCCCGTTCCCCTCTCCCTCTATCTAATACTTTCCTGTCATCTTTCCACTGTCTTATCTGAATAATAAAGTAACAAAAAGCCCAAAAATAAAAAATAAGACGTACAAAAGACTAGGTTAGTTTCAAAGGGGTAAAACTTAATTAAAATCATTATTTTCAAAAATGCATTAAATATATTTTGCAAGGTAAAATGTGTGTGTTTTTTTTTTTGCAAATATCACAAATTGTTCATTCATAAATATCATCAAAGTGGAACCACATGACACTTTAGCCTATAAAGTCTAATTAAGTCTAAAAACGTTTTAAGAGACTAAAAAATGTAGTGTAGTTTAAAAATTATTATTTTAAGATAAAATGCTTTTAAATGTGTCCAATGTTATGAATTGTTAATTCAGAAATATAATCAGTTTTGGGCAAGTCAGACCACATGACACTTTACAGCCTGAACTAACATTGTCGTGTCATAAAAATGTAAAATTACCTGATAATTTAAAAAGGGTGCTTTTTTGTTTTGTTTTGTTTTGTTTTTTGGTTGCATGACATGATTTTGATTTTTTTTTTTTTTTTTTTTGCAAATAGCGTGAATTCATGAGTTCATTGATAAGTATAACTTTTAAGAGTTGCACCACATGACACCTTAAAACCTTGCCCTAAAAAGACAAATCAAAAAGACAAGAGACTAAAAACTTCAGATGAAAATGTGTGTATTACAAAGGGAGCTTAATCTTAATTAGCTTTTTTCAAAAATGTTTTTAAATATATTTTGCATGGTAAAATTTTTTTTTTTTGTCATGAACTGTAAATTCATAAATATAATCAGTTTTCGGCGAGTCACACCACATGACACTTTACAGGCTGAACTAACCTTGTCTTGTCATAAAAATGTGAAATTATCTGATATTATAAAAGACTCACTGACCCTGAGACACTGACCGTCTGACATATATATACTGTATATACTGATGTACTGTATTAATAGTGTTTATTTTAATACCTATATGCTGGATTTTGTCACGAATCACTTCACATTCTATGGGCCAGCGGACGCCCTGGAATGGGCAGGAGGTAGATGGGATAGTGAAGAGGTCCAAAGGCTCCCTCAGGCGTGGAATGGGCCGCTCCCCGTCAAAGTCAAACACCAGCTGCCGGGTTCTGAGAACTTTGTCTAAGCTGAAAAAATCTTGGAAAGAAATGAAACACAGGCATATTATTACAAAGTCTAATTTATTACCCAACAGACATGCTGTAGTCAAAAGACATGTGAGGAGCATTTGTTACCAGCAGCGATTATCAGAATTACCCATGTAACCAAGACGTACAATTCACAGGTACAAGCTCCCTAAAACAATTATGTGTTCTTAGTGTCTGAATCTTTTATAAAGGCCCTGAATTTCAAATGGGAACTAGCTGCTTAGACTCAAGTGTTACGTATTGAGTGACAACTTGAAAGAACTTGCAAGAAATGCAAAAAATATCATTATTTAGGTGGCAATTGAGACAAATTTTATGACAAGTCAAATTTTTTGTCTTAATTACTGATTTTTTCATTTATTTATTATTGATTGACTTTTTATTTCACAATTTAATATTCTTTTTTATTTTCGTAATGCCATAATTTTTACTTTTTTTGTCATGGTCGTGATTTAACAAAGCATGATTTTGAATTGACATAACATGCTTTATTATGGAGGCACATTTCCAGCACATAAGAAAAACAAAACATGCTTTGGTAAATCATAATTATGGCAATCATAATTGTGAAACAAAAATTCTAAATTATGACATTAAGTAAAAAGTCAAAATTATGAGAAAAAAAGGCTAAATTATGACATACTAAGTCATAATTATTAGATAAAAGTTGAAATAATGACAAAAATTAAAAAAAAAATCATAATAATAAGAAAAAACTATGAGAAATTATAACGTACTAAGTCATAATTATGAGATAAAAAATAGATTTATGACACACTTTAATAACTATTCAATACAAAAACTACATTTTTAAATAAAAGACAGATAAACATTGGAAAAACAAACGGAAATTGACCAAAAAGTCATGAGGAGAAAAGGCCATTATTATGTCATAAGTCATAATTATGAGATAAAAAGTGAGATCATGACATATTAAGTGATAATTAAGAAAATAAAAATAAAAATTATGAGCTAAAAAGTCAGAGAAAAAGTCATATTTAGGATATAAAAAGTCAAATTTATGCCTTACTAAGTCATAATTATTAGATAAAAGTTTAAATAATGACAAAAATATATAAAATCATAATAATGAGGAAAAAGTATGAGAAATTATAACATAGTAAATCATAATTATGAGATTAAAAAATGTTTTAATTATGACATAATTTAATAGCTATCTGTCATTATTATGTCATAAATCATAATTATGAGATCAAACATTGAAATTATGACATACTAAGTGACAATTATGAAAAAAAATATATATATAAAAAATAATGACCTAAAAAGTCAGATGAGAGTCAGATGAGAAAAAGTTAAAATACTGACATAAAAAGTCAAATTTATAACATACTAAAAAAAAGTATAATAATAATAATAATAATACTGTGGAAAAAATATGAAAATATGATTAATAATAACATATTAAGTTATAATTATGAGATAAAAAAGTTTAAATTGCGACTTGATTATGATACGATAAAAAAAGCTATCCGATAAAAATAAATAAATACATTTTGAGTTAAAAGATGACAAAAAAAAAACATTTGAAAAAAGAAATTTCAAATGTAATGCATTTTTGAAAAAAAAAAAATTGAAATTGAAATTGACCAAAAAGTCATGATTTGAAAAAAGTCATTATTATGTCATAAGTAATAATTATGAGACAAAAAGTTGAAATTATGACATACTAAGTGATAATTATGAAATAAATAAATACAAATTATGACCTAAAAAGTCAGATGAGAAAAAGTCAAAATTAGGATATAAAGTCAAATTTACTACATCATAAGTCATAATTATAAGATAAAAAAGTTGAAATTATGACATACTAAGTGATTTTTAAAAAATGACCTAAAGTGAGATGAGAAAAATTCTAAATTCTGACATAAGGCAAAATTAGGATATAAAAAGTCATGCCAAGCCATAATTATACGACAAAAATTAGAAGAATTAAGTTTACGCCTTAATTATTACTTAATTATTATTTTTAATGGCTTCTTATTTCATAATGTCATGATTTCTTTTTATGTCTTTTTATCTCATAATTATGATTTAACAAAGCATGTTTTTTTCATATGTAGCAAATGGGTTTCCATACTTGACACCACTGAGAAGAGTTTTACATCCAAGAGTTTTACATATTTACTCTGACATGGCTTGGCTTCCTCTTGCTCCTCTTCTAAGTTGGAGTCATTGCTCTCAGATGGTGAGTTGATCATGTCTGAAGCGGTAAAATCTTGGTTGCCCTCCCATTCTCTTTTGACAGGGACTCCCGAATGCACAGAGGAAACATTGTCTGTATATGCAGAAACAAAAGGTAAGTAAAACATGTAACGTTAACGCTATATTAGAAGACATATACAATCCATTAAAATAAACCAGTCAAACGGTGTTAAACCCATCCAAAAGCTTACTTGAAAGGAGTAACTTACCTGAGAGGAATCCATAATGCTGAAGATGCAGCAAAATGAATCTCTCGTATGGATCATCTGATTTCTTTTGTCCAACATGACAGGAGAACAAAAAGTGAGTTGAAGTACAAGCAAAGGGGCAGAAGGTTAACAGGCATTGAGTATCAGTGAGTTGGCATGTTAACCAACTGGGTAATATTAGACTGTAACTGTAGAGTGCAAAGCAGCAGTAAATTTTGTGGCATCACTCACCTGCATTACCGAACTTCGAAGCGACGCGACTGTACGTAGATCATTAAGGCATCGTAAACAACGCAAAATAACTTTACAATTTACAAGCGACTGAGAAGATATCAAATAACACCGCTGGTTAGTACTGAACCATATTGCTTTAAACCCTGGAGGGAAACTACATAATGGTTAGTCTTTAAAAATTAAAATGGTCATAGAAGAGACCTAAGAAATTACACTTTTTATAATGTCCTCGTAACAATTATTGTTGAGGCGCCCCTGACGCCATTTGTGTCACTGTTGCCATGGGCACGACGCACGTTTCCTGCTGGAAGCACGCTGCAATAATGTAGAGAAGAAATGAATAGAACACATTTCCGTTAATATATTTACATTTTTTTCCTGAAATGTCTTTTAATGTGTTAATAAAAATTAAAATATGTGAATATAAAAAATAAATAAATAACAGGGAGAATGTAATATTTATAAATATATTAATAAGTGCTTACGGAGCAAAACGTCTATTTGCTGCTCAGTGTTATTTTATAGACATTAATATAAAGTAATAGCATTTATTAAGTATTATTATTTATTTCGAATTTCCTTTTACATGCTTATTTATAATATAACTTTGTAGTCATTTTGTTGTGTGTCCGTTTTATATTTTTTTTTTAATAAATGTGAGTTTAGTTTTTTATTATTTTTACTTTCAGTATCAGCTTATTTTCATTTTATTATTGTCTTTATGCTGAATTTGCAACTAATATTTACACGAAGATTCATATATATATTAGTGATGTCAAATCCATTAACCGAGATTAATCCTATCCAAAATAAAAGTTTGTGTTTACATTATATGTGCGTGTGCTGTGTATACTTAAACGTATATAAAAGTACTTCTATGTTTCAAAAATTTTTACACGTATATATGTATGCATATTTATATATGATTTATATTACATATAAATATATATTATATTTCTTGCTACATATGTACATGTAAGTGTGTATATTTATATACATATAATTATACACAGAGCACAAAAATAATGTAAGTTTTATTTTGGATGCGATTAATCGCGATATCAATTCAATTTAATTGGATTGACATCATTATATATGCATATATATAAATGTTGACTGCTGTATATTGGATGCAATTAATCACAATCGATTTGACAGCACAAAATTATACACTATATATATATATATATGTACATACATATATAATCATTTATGTGTATAAATAATATGCATGTATATGAATTATGTTACTCTTTCTATACATTATTTGAATTATACATTTCATTAAATGTCTATATATATATATATATATATATATATATGTGAATGAATTTCAGTAAATGTATATACATACATATATATTCATACACATAAAAATTTGTTTTATTTTTTTACATTATACCTCTAATTTCAATTAAACATTTCCATAAAGGTTTTATTACCTTTAATGACAATAACAGTTAACTGAAAGCGTTTAATTTTTACATCCAAAAAAAAAAAAAAGGTGGTTTAAAAACGCTGCTCGAACAAAATATTTGTGGAAAAAAATTTTATTATCTACAATGTAGAAAAAGTTCGATGGCTCTACAGCTGCAGTTCTGGGAACATTTACACTGAACATCAATTTTTCAATTTAAAAGAAAAACATTTAGTGAACAATGTTCATTAATATTATAGAGAAAAAAAGTTGTTGGCACACGAGTTGAATTTTAAATCACAACATCAGTGGAAAAAAAATATATAGTTCACATATGAAGCATAATTTAAAGTGCAAAGGAGTGGATAACATGGAAGTCTCAACTATGAGTTTGTAAGCATGGCTGAAACTCTTGTTAACAGTTGTCAGCTGGTCTGATCCAAGACTGATCTTTCCATATACTGTATATAAAAGATAAACTGATATTGAAGCTTAGCTTATAAAACATTGTAAGCTGGATACACAGGTACAGCACTGTTTAATGTCACCCATGACAGCGCAGAGCTCACCGCACAGCTGATGGTTCGCACCCTTGACTTTGTACAAAATGTTTTTTTTTTTTTCTGAGAAACTGAAAACAGCTTTGAGAAACTAAAGAAATGGAACAGTCCTTTAATAATTGATTTCATTACATTTTAATTTACAGATAATTCGTGCACAGGTTTCATGGTTGGAGTAATAAAAAAAAAAAAAAATGTAGAACAAAAAATTCTGTACATGTTTAACCTCGCTGAATCTTTAAAATAACTTGCAGACATTAGAGGCTGTCATTTTGCAACAACCAATAACAAAGTATACTTTTAGTCACAAGATGATGCATTTGAATTTAACAGCACGGAGTCGACCTAAAATAGGTTCCAACAGGCAATGTGTGCTTATATATATATATATATATATAAAAAAAGAAACATTCGTTCGAATTTGCCCAACTAAGTCCACTGGAGCTTAGCAAGTGGGACACAACACCAAAACAGTTCAGTCCACCTCTTCCAGAGGCTCTTCTTTAGTGTTTTCAGGACTGATGTTATGAACTCTGCATCATCTTTCTTTTCTTCAACAGTCTTTCCCTCCAGTCATCAGGAAGAGCTTCAAAGTTTGCATTCTTCCCAGCCTTCCCTCTGCAAATGGAGACAAAAATGACAAGTATTTAAACAACCTGTTTTTTTTTCCCTAAAATTTTGGCTGACAATCTTGGCTTCTTCAAACTTACGATGCAAGCTGTTGTTGTTTCCATTCCTCAATGCGTCTGCTGTTGAGCTGTTCACGATCTTCATCGCTGGAGCTCGACTTCTCCTCTTCATCCAGCTCTTTCTGAATGCTCTGCCACTTCTTCACCAGGGACGGCATCTTCGTCTTGCTCTTCTTTGTCTTCAAGAAATAAAATGACAGCATTTATGATTTTCTTTCGACATTATTTCTAAAAATGACATATTTCAAGGAAAAAAACAAAAAAAACAAAAAAAACACAAAAGAACAAAAACCAAGCAAAAACTGCAAAAGAACAAAAAACAAACCTAACAAAAACACCAAAAAAACAACAACCAAATAACAAAGACAAGCAAAAACATCTTAAAAAAAAAAAAAAAAAAGCAAGCAAAACCCACAAAACAAACAAACAAAAAAAAAACAACAAAAACACAACATAGAACATAAAAACTTAAAAAAACATAAGAAAACATAAGAAAAAGCAAAAACATAAAAACAACATTTCAAAAATACAAAGAACAAAAACAAGCAAAAACAGAAAAATAAATCAATAAATAAAAATAAAAAAAATAAGAATAAAAACACCAAAAACAACTCAAAAAACAAAAATCAAAGAAAAAAAACAAGCAAAAAAATAAATAAATAAACTAAGAACAAAAGCATAAAAACAACACAAAACACAAGAGCAAAAGCAAAACTAAAATCCAAAAGTGACAACAGCAAAACAAACAAAAACAAACCAAAACACCCACCTTCTCTTTCTTTTGTTTCTTTGTTTTATCTGTGAGTGCTTTGCTCATGGGTTCCAGGGCGGTGGGTGGTTGTGGAGCAGGGGGAGGTGGTTGAGGTGGCAGGGCTGGCATTGGAGGGACTATGCTCTCTGTGGGCAGAGGAGGTGCAACTGTAGCCGTCATCCCCCAGTAAGCACTTCCAACTAGAAGCGGGGCTGTGAATGAAGGAGAGAAACATAAGGAATAACATCGTGCCTCAAGACGGGATGCTCTGAAAATACTGATGTGTGTAAAAGCAGTTCATGCTCACCAGCTGTGGCAATGGGTTGAGTGTAAAGAATGGGGCTGCTGCCGATGGTGACTGTTTTGGGCAGAGGAGCTGAGCCTGGGGCCTTGCGTTTCTGGGCTTTAGCCGCAAGTCCTAAAGATGCCGCTGCCTCAGCCGCCTAAGAAAAATACATATAAACATATAGCTTTTACTTTACATTAAAGCATAATAAGCTAAGTAATCTTATAGGGATAGTTCACAAAAAAATACAAATTCTGTCACTGATTATTCACCCTCATGTCGTTCCAAACCTGTAAGACCTTTGTTCACCATTTGTTCATCTTGGATTCCATCAATAATATCTTAATTTGTGTTCTGAAGATGAATGAAGGTCTTACAGGTTTGGAACAAAATGAGGGTGAATAATTAATGATAATTTTCATTTTTGGGCGAACTGTCCCTAATTCTCAAAACAAAAAAAGTGACCTTGAACTCTTCTGTTCCAGGAGCTGGAGGCTCTGACTCCTCATCCTCCATCTCCACTTCCTCAATCTCCCCGTCATCCTCAAGGGGTGGTGGAGGGGGTGGAGGAGGAGATTCAGGTGGTGGAGGGGGTGGCGGTGGTTGCTCTGTAGGTGGAGGGGGCGGATCCTCTGGAGGAAGTGGAGGCAATGGTGGCTGAGGAGGCTGAGGAACCAACCAATAAGACTGCACATCTCCTAACAAAGTTCCTGTTAAAAAAATAAAAAAACATTTCATTACATCTCATGCATAACTATTATTTTACATTGCCATAATGGTAAAAAGGTACATTTCCCTGCAGCACTTTGGGAAAAAAATTATATATATATATAAAAAATAGCAATTAATTTAAAAAAAAAAAAAAAAAAAAAAAAAAAGCTGTGCTTGTTTGTAGGGTTGCACAATTTGGCCAACAATTTTGTGATTACGTAAAAGTGACTATAATGATAAGTACATTCATTATTATTATCATTATTACGAGATACGAGCCATTACTGAGATCTGAGATGACAGCATCTTGCTCAAAAATGACCATATAAAATGACAATATTTTTCCTATTTAAAACGTGACTCTTCTGTAGCTATATCGTTTACTAAGACTGATGGAAAATGAAAAGCTGTGATTTTCTAGGCTGATATGGCTAGGAACTATACTCTCATTCTGGCGTAATAAAGAACTTTGCTGCCGTACCATGGGTGCAGCAGGCGCAATGATATTCCGCAGCAGTCAGCTCTACCAGCTGCAACTCTGCATCTACACAAACTTAGTGCCGGTCACTTTCAGGCGCTGCATAATATCATTGCGCCTGCTGCACCCATGGTACGGCAGTAAAGTTCTTTGATTATTAGGCCGAAATGAGAGTATAGTTCCTAGCCATATCAGCCTAGAAAATTGCAACTTTTCGTCCGTCTTTGTACACGATGTAACTACAGAAGAGTCAAGTTTTAAACAGGAAAAATATCGAAACTCTTTGGTCATTTTTGAGCGAGATGCTAACGGTCTAATCGGATTCAATGATCTATGCTAAGCTATGCTAAAAGTGCTACCGCCAGACCCGGAGATCGGCTGAATGGATTTGAGAAAGGTAAAACTTATCTGTTTAACTCTAGGGGAGTTGGAAAAAGAGCCTATTTTCAAAAAAGTGGAGTGTTCCTTTAAAAGTTGTCATGATCCACAATCCTCACCTGTCATAGCACCAGTGGTTTCTGCAGATGGTTGGCTAGCGTCTCCGAGGCCAGAAGTGGGCGGCAGGGGTGGCTTGGCTTCCTCGTTCTCCTCAACGACTGGAAACTCCCACTGGGAAGCGTTGGTCCTCTCGTTCACGTAGAAGTACCGTCTGTGCTCTCTAGAGGTGGAGAAACAAACACACAGAAGCGTCTTAGCAACTGTTCCCCCAACTGATTTCAAGGTCATGAGACCCTTGGAGAGTCAAAGGAAAGTGGGGCTCTAGTTCCCTAATGAGGGAATGTTGAACTGGGCTTCACTGGGAGCCCAGAGGAGAAGCCAGATTGGAAGGGGTGCACTGATAAGAAACCCACCTTAATCTCTAAGAAAAAATAACATGGCAAAAAAATAAAAAAAGAGAGAAACGTCCAATCCTGAAAATCTTAGACATTATTACAAATCACTTCAGCTCAATTGTCATGGCAATACTCACACTGACAGTGAGAAAACCCCTCCGCTAGATGCCTTAAGGCAGGCATCTTCAACAGAGGGTAAAAGACAACATTTTTATTGAACAGTCATCAATAGAGTGCATGGAAAAGAAATCCAGTAAAACAATGAAATAGATTGGTCTGACCTTCAGGCTCCGAGGGCAAGGCATCGTCTTCCTTTACTGATGCTTGTGTGACACGCTGCCTCCACGTGGTCACTCTGTGTCACTCATTTCTCCCATCATTTTGGGGGCAGTCCTGTAAAGTTCAAAGCTCTCGCACGCGCAACCACCTTCCTAACCCTTTAGACTGACTTTGAGGGGAGGAGATGGGGCCCAAATCTTTGGTGGTCAGGCTGGCCCTTTAGAGACGCTCCCTTATCACGATTACCTTCTGTCTTTATCCGTGCTCGTAAACACTCCCCAGTAATACAACCAAGTGCAAATCAGTCGCGCGTTTGTCATAGCAGCGGAGGCAGTGTCAATCGTCACATGAGGAGGGGAACTTTAAGGGAGGGGGAGTGATAAGGATGTGAAAGGTAAGGAGCGCGTACCTGTCCCAGTGGCAGGACCAGCCTTTGGGAGTGGCGTTAAGTTCGTAATGTTTTATGTGCTCGGCGGCTTCCTGCAGCCTGCGCCGGAGATAGTTTCCGTTCAGTGCACCCTCTCGCCAGTCTGCGATCCGCGTCTGGACAAAGAGAAATATTGGCACCATAAATAAATAAATAAAACAAAACACAATGTAAAAAAAAAAAAAAAAAAAAAATTATATATATTTTTAAAGTCTAATAAATGTTCTCAATTATACTGGCCACGTACACACTGCAAGTTTCAGGAGTCACAACCGCATTTAAATTGCTTTAGAGATTTTAAATTTAGAAATTTAAATTGCTTTAGAGATCGCTGTCTTGCAGTGTTGCCACGTCCTCATATTTACAAGCGCTTTTAAGCATGTTGTTTGGTCTTAGCTCATAAAAGCTAGGCACTTTATTGAGTTAATAAAGTGGTATGTTGTGAATATGAGACTTGACTTCTTTTTTTGGTGCTATAAAACAAAGCATTTGGGTGTTTTAGTGTTTTTTGTGCTTGTTTGTTGTTTTTTCCATGAAGATCTGGCAACACTGACACTTTGCCACAGGGCTTCTTTCTCTGTTATTTTCTTGCAATTTACATACTGACCAAGACACATTTCTGATTCACGTTTAAATACGTCAATACAACAAGTAGTTGTTCAGTTCAGTTCTGTACACACTGCACAGAATTTCTGTAAATGCGGCTGTCACTACCTGTATTTTTCGGGAGTTAATGCGGTTGCAACTCCTATATTTTAGTGAATTATGCGTGTACAAAACGCGATTAAGGAGTAAAAGGTGAACTAACAACTGAATTTAGCTGTAGTGTGTACATGCCCACTGTAATGTTGAATGGCTAAAGTCAATAGTTAAATAATATGGGGGAAAAAAAATTTTTTTAGAGACTTCAGCAATATTGATATCAGTGACACTCACCTTCAGTCACAAAAAACATTTAACATTAAAAATATACTGTCCTTATGTTGTTTCTACATTAAAGAT
This sequence comes from Cirrhinus mrigala, assembly GCA_036247105.1. Lineage (NCBI taxonomy): Eukaryota > Metazoa > Chordata > Actinopteri > Cypriniformes > Cyprinidae > Cirrhinus > Cirrhinus mrigala. Next base: position 10,744,222 of record CM070031.1, read on the forward strand.
CGAATGTGAACTTATATCTAAAATATATTTAAAAACTACAAAATAAAAGTATATTTAAAAAGTTAAATGTTAGGTTGGATTAATTCCAACCTAACATTAATTGGATTAATTTGGATTAATTGGATTAACATTAGTTGGATTAATTTCAGAAAAAATGTGCACTTGATTCGTTTTTTTTTAATTGTTTGACAGCATTAATTCATGTTATTTATTAATATATACACGATACAACATTATCTGTACATATTGTATATGTTTACCTTGTTATTCGTTTTATTCCTATAGCATGAACCACTACACTTTTTGTTTTTATGTTACGCGTTTTCTTACCTCCGTTTGCAGCAACAGCAGTTGAAAGTTCGAGATGGCTTTCTTGTCAATTCCCAAAAACTCCATTTTGCTGGTGAGTGTGTTAGCAAGCTCTCCAATCTGAAACTGAAGGCGGCAAGACCAACAACTTTTAACAAAGTCTATCACATGACAATCCATATGACCAGTAACTGTAATTCCTCAAAGTAACTATAACTAAAAGGTATACCTGAAGTTCTTAAAACACAATACCAAAAATGCTCTTCGTTGCTCATTTTATTTTCAAAATTGTGACATTTTTTGCATTGAATTTTGAGATTAAAACAGGTAAAGCGAGACTTAATTTTGATTTCAGGAAATTAATATTATTATTCAGCAAAGATGCATTAAATTGACTAAACGTGACAGTAAAGACATTTGTTATAATGTTACAAAAGACTTCTTTTGACCTTTCTGTTCTTTAAAGAATCCTGAAAAAAACACTGTACCAGTTTCCAAAATATTAACCAGCATGTGATAAAACTGATAAATGTGATAATTCTTTTTTAATGTAATGCAGTAAACGGTATACAATCTGTATTGTATAAAGTGCTATAGAATTAAATTAAAAGCAGAAATGTGTATTAAAGGAAAAAAAAAGGTAAATTTTGATTTCACTGACTTTAATTTCATTTACCTTGAGGTCCTCTTCTTCCTTTTGAAGAGCTTTGGATACAGACTTCTCCTTTTCATCTTCTTCTCCTTGCTTCTCAGCTGTTTTGGAATGTGCTTGAAACACAAAATATTCAGTAAGTCATTCATTCATGATACCTGAAACCTAATTTCTGTCAAATGAATTATATTTCTAAGCGCTCCTGTCCATCTTTACCATTGTCTGAGTGCTCTGGAGTGGCCCATCCTGCCTTGTCTGAGCCCCGGCTGCTTGAGTCAGGACTTGGCGCACGGAGGAAAGCCGTCTTCCATTTGTTCTTCTTCAAAAGCAAATTACGAGGCCCATCCTGACTTGTTTCAGAACAGGGGCTCGAACCACCGGCACTGCCGTCACCTTCCTCCAAGGCACGAAGCTCAGCCTGCAGAAGAAAGATACTTTCAATACCACCAATTCACAGAAGAAACCATTTTTTTTTTAAATGATGAAGGATCCATTCGTTGAGTATATCTGCTTAAGATGATGACTGCATAATGAGAAAATAGAAATTTTAATAAAATACAGAGCAGGGGTGCCCAAATTTGGGCCTAGAGGGCCAGTGTCCTGCAGAATTTAGCACCGACCACAATTAGACACACCTGAACCAGCTAATCAAGCTCTTAGGAGGCATACTAGAAACTTCCCAGCAGGTGTGTTGAGGCAAGTTGGAGCTAAACTCTGTAGGACATCAGCCCTCCAGGTCCAAGTTTGGGCACCCCTGATATAGACTAATGAGTTATGAAGCAACTCACTTTTTTCCTCTCTAGTGCTAGTTCTAGTTCCATGGTGTCCTCTTCTGCCTCCTCCTCCCTGTCAGAAGATTCAGCGGAGTGGTTCCTGCTGCGCTGGTTACTCTGGCTGTCCGTATCACGGAGAGCCGGTGAGTCCACAGATGGAGTGCCTTCTCCTTCTAGCTCCTGGGCCGCTTCTACGGGCTCCTCCATGGCCAACACCTTCTTTCTCCACTTCTCCTCTGCCTCCTTCACCTCCTCTGGGATAAGAGGAGCAAGGAGAGTAGCTGCCACGCCTCGTCTTTCTTCTTCCTCGCTGGTCAAAGCCACAATGCTCTCGATGACTTCCTGTGTGGACAGAGGATGCAGAATTATACTAATGACCAAAGTTAATTCCCATTAACTTTTTTAAGCCTCCTTTAAATTTTCCCATCTCATGCAATTAGGGGCAAAGTCAAAAAAATACTTGCCTTCTTTTTGGTTTCTCTCTTAGATGCAGGAGCAGCAGCAGAAGACTGCTGTTCAGTATAACTGCTATGATGTGCCACACCGTTGCCGTTTACAGACGAACTGTGGAAAACAATATTTAAAGACGAACATAAAATACATGACAAATAAATATACATTAATATATAACATTATACATTGCAATTTCAGAATTTGTTAATATTAATACAATTATAAATATAAACCAACAAAAATTATAATTTTTTTTATTATTTAAATATTAAAATATGTGTAATTATATTTGTTTTATATTATGAATTTTGTGCAAAATATCAGCATAAATTGAGTAACAAATCACAAGATTAAAACATATAAAAATACATATAAACATTACTTTTACACTACCAGTCAAAAGTTTTGGAACAGTAAGATATTTAATGTTTTTAAAGAAGTCTTTTCTGCTCGCCAAGCCTGCATTTATTTGATTCAAAGTACAACAAAAACAGTAAAATATTTGGTAAAGTATTTTTACTATTTAACTGTTTTCTATTTGATTACATTTCAAAATGTAATTTATTCCTAATCAAAGCTAAATTTTCAGCATCATTACTCCAGTCTTCAAGGTCACATGTTCCTTCAGAAATCATTCTAATATTCTGATTTGCTGTTCAAAAAAAAATTTTTTTATTATTATTATCATCATCACTATTTAAAACAGTTGAGTAATTTTTTTCAGGATTCTTTGATGAATAGAAAGATCCAAAGATCAGCATTTATCCGAAATGTAACATTATATACTATACCATTCAAAAGCTTGGAGTCAGTGTCATTTTTTTTGGGGGGGGGCGAAATAATAGGGAAAATAAAAAATTAAAATGGACTTCTCTTATTTGACTGCCAGCAAAATGCGCGTTTTGCTGATCTCATAGGCATAACTCACCTGCCCGTGTAATGTAAACTCTGCATCTGGTCTGCCAGGTAATGTGGGAGCTCCCAGGCCACCTCATTGGTCTGAGTATTCCAGTAGTAATAACAGCCAGTATTTTCATCCCACACCTCCTGCCAATCACCCATCTCCAACCCAGCTACAACATCCCCAAAAACCAGAAAACAAGTATTAACCTCCACATTCTTTCATTTAGTTTAAGATTAAATGTATAAAACAGAATCAGCTGACTAGAAAGCTCACCTCCTGCGAGGGAGTATTGTGTGTTGTATTGAAACTCTTGTGCGGGGCCGTTCTGAGCGTGAGTCTGCTGGTCTGTTTTGGGCTCGGGGCGAGGAGGAGTTGGGGCTGGTGCGTTCGGCTCTGTCTCAGATTCAGTCGTCTGGGTTGGTTGGGTTGTAATCGCATCAATTTCCTTTGGGGAAGACATACGATAACCCATGTCAAAATTACAGACAGATTTTGAGAATAAACTACGCACAAATCGATACGTCTGGTCTTAAGTAGCTTATGACTTCACTTACTGCCATAAAATTGGCAAGTGTGCTGTCAATGTCTGCGGACTGGTTATGTTTTGCCTTTGTGGCAGTCGAGGTGTTTTCTGCCGCATCTTCTTCTTCACTGTCTTCATAGGCTCCAAGCAGAGATAAACCCTCTACAGAGAAAATAAAGTTGAATTAAATGCAGTACCGATGACATTCTTTTAAATATACAATAGCATATTTAAAATATATACAGTACCAGTCAAATGTTTTTGGACAGTAAGAATTTTTTTTTTTTTTTTTTTTTAAATCTCTTCTGCTCACCAAGCCTGCATTTATTTGATCCAAAGTACAGCAAAAACTGTAAAACTTTGAAATATTTCACTATTTAAAATAATCGTTTTCTATTTGAATATATTTTACAATGTAATTTATTCCTGTGATTTCAAAGCTGAATATTTAGCATCATTACTCCAGTCACATGATCCTTCAGAAATCATTCTAATATGCTGATTTGCTGCTCAAAAAATATTATTATTATGTCAAAAACAGCTGAGTAGAATTGTTTCAGGTTTATTTGATGAATAGAAAGTTCAGAAGTACAGCATTTATCTTAAATAAAAATCTTTTATAACATTATTAATGTCTATCACTTCTGATCAATTTAAAGCATCCCTGCCAAATAAAAGTATTAATTTCTATGATTTCTTTCCAAAAATAATAATAAATTATAATAATAAATTATACCAACTCCCAAGCTTTTGAACGGTATAGTGTATAACGTTACAAAAGCTTTTTATTTCAGATAAATGCTGATCTTTGAGTCTCTCTATTCAGCAAAGAATGCTGAAAAAAAAGGTACTCAACTGTTTTACATATTGATAATAATAAAAATGTTTCTTGAACAATTCAGCATATTAAAATGATTTCTGAAGGATCATGTGACTGGAATAATGATGCTAAAAATTCAGCTTTAAAGTCACAGGAATAAGTTACATTTTTAAATATATTCAAATAGAAATCAGTTGTTTTAAACAGTACAAATTTTTCACAATATTACTGCTTTTGCTGTATTTTGGATCAAATAAATGCAGGCTTGGTGAGCAGAAAAGACTTCTTTAAAAAACATTAAAAATCTTGTGGCCCAAAAACTTTTGACTTGTACTGTATATGTATAGAAAACATGCAGAAACATACTACACAAATGTCATTCAGTGTAACAATAGCTATACACCAAAAAATCTTGTCAGGCATTATTTAGGACAAGAACCATCAGGTGTCATTAAAAGATTTTTATTACCAATTTCATCCAAATCATTACCAATTTATCAATGTATACATACACACTACGCATATACGCTACAGTATATACATGATGAAGTGACAACAATCTGGTATAACTTACGTGTGGCCTTCACAGCTGGCGTCTTCATTACTACATTAACTTCTCTCTGACCATCTGCGGTACCTTCAGGTTCGTCTACAAAAGGAAAAAGATAGTTTATAACGTTTTTAAAAGATTTATAACAAAGTTATCCTTGCTGTTCCGGTGCGGGTGAATTAGCATGTTTGGCTAACGCTTTGTCTGAAGCCCAGTGCAGCTATGCTGCTAACTCGAAATTTTGGCTTTAAATGTCTTAAATAACAAACACTTCCTTATATATATCAAAGTAAGTCGTTATGGGTGATTTTATGTTGTTTACGACACAACCAGTTTGACAAGCTTCACCAGCACGCACATTTTTTGCCTAGTCTTTAACGTTACCGGACACCGGTGGCTAAAGCTAAACTTGACAAACGGCGATTCAAAAGGTAAGAACTGAGCCTCACAGTTTGTATCTGTTCATTAAAACAAGTTAATTTATGGCAAAACAGAACAAAAGTCATATTTTTATTATGATTAGCCAAATGTCACAAATGGCTAATGTTAGCCCGTTTACTAGATAAACTCGCTTTCCACTCGCGCGTGTTTATCTCAAAATGCTATCTGATTCTACCAACGCGTTTATACGTTTTAGCTAATATCGACTGATCTTTTTCTCTCCCACCTTCTGATCCCGATCCGACTCCGTCCTCTCTGGCTGTTCCCGTCGCGCTGCGGTTCGGTCCCGGCGGTGAAAGCTGTAATATGGTTCTCCTGCCGGTGCCTGTGCGAGTCTTCTTCCCCATCGCAGCTGTTAATAATGGAGCTCCGCTCTCAATCACAGTCCTGCTTGTAACTAAACGCTCTTCGCTTTCCAAATGGCTGATTGACTTTCTGTCCTTCAAAATAAAAGTATTTACGTAACGTCAGCCTTCCGTCTTTCTTCGAAACAAACAAATATGTTCATGTAAATGTTGTAACAGTGGGATATAGCGAAAATGTATTTAATCCTAAAATCCTGAGATTTTTGCCTATATCTTATTGTTGTATAATTACTATTAATTAATGTTTGATGTGGTCTTTTAAATGATCAAAAATGATTTTTATACCATAGTCGTATACTATTATTTCTTACTACTACTACTACTACTACTCCTCCTCCTCCTCCTCCTACTACTACTACTAATAATAATAATAATAAATAAAACTTGTCTTTGATCTTAATTTTTCCACCTTTATTATTATTATTATTATTATTATAACTTGTCAGTGATCTTAAGTTTTAAACGTTTTTATGTTATAAAACATTTTATGTTATTATTTTTTTAAATAATTATATTATTGTTATAATTTGTGGGATATATTAAAAATATTTGTACGTATGTAATTTACTATTAATTAATGTTTGATATGGTCTTTTAAATTCTGTAAAATGATTTTTATACCATGGCCATATACTATTATTTTTCTTATAATAATGATAATAATAATAATTTATAAAACTTGTCTTTGATCTCTGATGAAAACACATTTATTATTATTATTATTATTATTATTATTTATTTATTTTATTTTTTATTTTTTCAGTTGATTGATTTGGTCTTTTATATTTTTAAATATCATTGTTTTATACTATTATTATTTTGTTTATAATAATAATAATAATAATAATAATAATAATTGATCTTAAGTGATCTTAAGTTTTAAACATTTTTCATGTTTAAATTATTATTATTATTATTATTATTTGTGAAATTTACTTTATTTTCCTGTATGTACATTAAATATTAATTAATGTTTGATATGGTCTTTTAAATTATTTAAAATGATTTTTATACCATAGTTGTATACTATTATTTTTCTAATAATAATAATTTATAAAACTTGTCTTTGATCTTTATTATTATTATTATTATTACTTGTTAGTGATATTTAGGTTTAAATATTTTTATATTTAAATTATTATTATTTTAATTATTATATTATTATTACAGTTTGTGGGATACATTGAAATTATTTTCACATATGTGCATTTACTATTCAGTAATGTTTTATTCTGTGAGGTTTATACTGTATATCTTATCTTAAATTCACAAGCCTGAAAACATCAAACCAAAATATTACCACCTCTCACACTTGATATTTGATTCTGTGGCACCTTTGACCTTCTGCGGTCATCCTTTGTTAACTTGTTCATGCATTTTGAACCTGTGAATTCAGTGAACAGCGTCTTCATATAACTTCATATTACAAAGCAGGAGCACTAGAGTATGATTAAAACCTATTAAGAGTCTTACATCAAAATGGAGACCCAAATCTGTTACAGGAAACCTGCATTATTTATGAACAGGGGCACATTGTTAGAATTCCACCATTTATCACTGACACGGCCAACCTCACCGAACAGATTCACTCAACGGACATGGAAAACTGATTGAATTAACAAATCCCTGACTGAGATCTGAAAATATGTTCTTGCCAATACTAAAAATCAGCAAAATGGAGTACCATAAACAACCATAAAAATGTCACAATAAGAAAGAAAGAAAGAAAGAAAGAAAGAAAGAAATTTGGTGCACTTCATATCAAGTAAATTGGTTCTCTTTAATTACATAAGCATCTGTGTTACAAATAGGCAGAAAAAAATGTGTAAATTACTATAAATATTTCATATTTTAATTCTTGAATATAAATATTTTAATTCTAGTATCTAATATATGTTCTAATGGTTTATTATGAATATGATTAATTATATTAATTGAAATATTTAATTTAAAATCATTTTTATTCTACTTAAAAAATGTACTATAAAACAATATACTATATATATTATTAAATATAAAAAAATACTAATAAGCAATGACTTCAGGCTTTCTCTGCAGTTTCAAAAAGTCATCAGTATCATCATGCTCTGTGTAGCTGCTTGATCTACAGTTCATTATTGTTCTTCTTCACTCGTTCTCTTCCAGAGATTCCTCCACCTTCACGCCGGCTTTTGCAACCTTTCCTTCACCTTCATCCTCCTCATCATCAGAGCTGTCAGCCCAACGGCCTACCCGTCTCACGCCCTCGGCCACGGCTGGCGCATTAACACAAGGATTGTGGTCATAAATGACGAGCTTCAAACCTCTCAAATAGGCGAGTGACGGAAACTGGTGAATGCGATTGCGGTCCACATCGATCACCTCCAAGTAGTGCATCTTCAGCAGCACAGGAGGGAAATCATTAAGCAAGTTCCCCGCTAGCCAGATGCTGCGAAGCTCCTCCAGATGCTCGAGCTCAGCCGGTAAGCTACGTAGCTGATTGTACCCCAAATGCAGGGTCTTGATGTTGGGAAGCTCACATATCACTCTAGGGAACTTGATGAAGCAGTTGGTTTCCAGCCACAAGGTTTTAAGTTCGGTGAGTTGCCCCAATTCCTTTGGCAGCCTGAACAGACGGTTGTTACCAAGGTAGAGGATGTTTAGCTGAACAAGGCTGCAGATGACCAGAGGAAGTTCCTCGAAACAGTTGAAGTCCAAGGCTAGAAGCTGGAGCTTCTGCAGGTTTCGCAGTTCTGGGGGCAGGTTGCTCAGGTGGTTGTCGCTCAGGTAGAGTTTGACCAGTTCATCAAAGGCAGAAGCTCTGACGGGAAGGCGACGTAACTGTCGGCTACTCAGGTCTAGAGTACGATCGAGGGGCATCTCCTTCAAGTCGCCTACTAAGAAGCGTTGACATCTCTCGGAGGGCACAAAGGCGACAGCACCTCGCACAACATTTCCCATCTTCTCGGTCCACATTCATGGTACCTTCAAAAGGAAAATAAGAGTTTACTCTTAAGGTTACAAAAGAAAGTTTTCACAGCAATCACAGAAAAACATTTTGGTTTCTTAAAGAACCATTCAGTGAACAAATCTTAACAGAACTATTATTGTTCCCCTAAAGGACCATTTAGTGAACAGTTCTTGAAAAAGAACCATTTTGGTTTGTTAAAGAACCATTCAGTAAATAGTTCTTAAAAGAACTGTTTTTGGTTACCTGAAGAACCATTTAGTGAACAGTTCTTGAAAAAGAACCATTTTGGTTTGTTAAAGAACCATTCAGTAAATAGTTCTTAAAAGAACTGTTTTTGGTTACCTGAAGAACCATTTAGTGAACAGTTCTTGAAAAATAACAATTTTTAGGTTCCCTGAAAAACTGTTTAATGAATAGTTCATGAAAAAGAACCATCTTGGTTACTCGAAGAACCGTTTAGTAAACAGTTCTTGAAAAAGAATCATTTTGGTTTCTTGAAAAACCATTCAGTAAACAGTTCTAGAAAAAGAACGATTTTTTGGTTCCCTGAAGAATTGTTTAATGGACAGTTCTTGAAAAAGAAATATTTTCATTTCTTAAAGAACCATTTCTTACCACAGTTCTTAAAATAAGTATTTTTGGTTACCTGAAGAACCGTTTAGTGAACAGTTCTTGAAAAATAAACATTTTGATTTCTTAAAGAACCATTCAGTGAACAGTTCTTAAAAGAACTATTTTTGGTTACCTGAAGAACTGTTTAGCGAGCAGTTCTTGAAAAAGAACCATTCATTTAACAGTTCTTGAAAAATAATGTTTTTTTTTGTTTCCTGAAGAACTGTTAAATGAACAGTTCATGAAAAAGTACCATTTTGGTTTCTTAAAGAACCATTCAGTGAGCGGTTCTTAAAATAACTATTTTTGGTTCCCTGAAGAACCGTTTAGTGAACAGTTCTTGAAAAATAAACATTTTGATTTCTTAAAGAACCATTCAGTGAACAGTTCTTAAAAGAACTATTTTTGGTTACCTGAAGAACTGTTTAGCGAGCAGTTCTTGAAAAAGAACCATTCATTTAACAGTTCTTGAAAAATAATGTTTTTTTTTTGTTTCCTGAAGAACTGTTAAATGAACAGTTCATGAAAAAGTACCATTTTGGTTTCTTAAAGAACCATTCAGTGAGCGGTTCTTAAAATAACTATTTTTGGTTCCCTGAAGAACCGTTTAGTGAACAGTTCTTGAAAAAGAACCAAGAACCATTTAGTGATCAGTTGTTATTAGAACCATTTTTTGTGTGAAAAGCATTTTAAAAATCTATAGTACCTTTTATGGAATGGAAAGATTCCACAGATGTTGAAGGTTCTACATGGAATCATTGCTGCCAATTTATTTTTTAAGAGTGTAGACAAGTCATGAATGGCACAGTGAAAAGACAAGACAGAAACCTGAATACACCTTTCAGCTTACCTGTTAGCAGAAAACGTAGCTCTTCATTTACCATCAAGCTTTTAGGTCACAGAAACGAGACAATGGGCAGCAGTGTGGTGTTTCATGCTCCTGTGTTCCGCTGACACCTCTGCCCTGCCAGTCGCAGAGAGCACCAGAGATGACATCTCGCAAGCTCCTCCCATCCTGGCTAAATTATTTCTTCCAGCGCTGGATGGTGGAGCTGACCGGGTGCTGTGATAAGCCTAAAGTTGTTGCGTGATTAAGGAATTTGAGGGTCATCTGAGACCTTCTATTTAAGCACTTATCTCAGTCAGGACCCTCTACATAACAGAGACCACTTGAGTGCACCACCCCAAAGATAAGACTTGCCCAGTTATGGACAACCAACAGAGGCTGTCGATATCTCACGGCATACCACAGTATTTGGTTTTAGAATGTGTAAGAGTAGGCATAGGAAATAAAAAATGTAATATAAAAACATTATAATATATATACACAGCTGTACGATTTTTAAAGTTTTTTAAAGAAGTTTCTTATGCTCATCAAGGCTGTATCTATTTGATGAAAAATGCAGAAAAAATGTAATTTTGTGCAAAAAAAATTTTTTTCTTAGAATCTGCACTACTATTCAAAAGTTTGGAGTCAGTAATTTTTTTTTTTTTAAAAGGAAATTAATACTTTTATTCAGTAAGGATGTGTTAAATTGATAAAAAAGTAATAGTAAAGACTTATATTTTTAGAAAAGATTTCTATTTTGAATAAATGTTGCTCTTTTTTTTAATGGGTTCACCATTGTCTTATGAGGATTTTACATTTAATATATCATTTTTCTCCCTATCAAATTTTAATGTATTCCTTCATCCAAAAGCAGTCAATCACTTCTATGAGTAAATGCAACACTGGATGCTACTGCACTCCCAGTCATCCTTCTCATAACTCAAGGCTTTGCTATTTAGTGGTCTTTCAAAGGTCTCCAGTGATTTAGACTATGATTGAGAGCCCTCAAGTGCTGTCTGAAAGGCCTGAGTACCACTTCATATTGGAGGGAACAGACAGAAAGTGAGAAATGGGATCAAATCAGTTAAAATGATTACAACTAAATGTGATTTAAAATGTAAACTTTCAATATAAACCTCCAAGGACTATTTAAGCACTTCTTTCACTCATATACAACTATTGAAGAAGGTTCAAACGCTCACTGATGCTCCAAAAGGAAAAACGATGCATTAAGAGCTGGGGGGTGAAAACTTTTGAACAGAATGAAGATGTGTACATTTTTCTACATTTTTTCATGTAGTACTACCCTTCAGAAGCTACAGAAGATACTTACATGTTTTCCAGAAGACAAAACAAGTCACATTTTACCCTGTTTTTCAAATTCAAAAAGTTTCCACCCTTTCAGTTGCATATGAGTCAAAATCATACAGTCATTGTTGGAAAGGGTTCTAATACACAACAGTGCTGAAAAACCAAAGAATTTGTGGGAACTGGGATTTTTCTGAAGAAAAGTGGGCAGTTTAACTGTTCAGGACAAACAAGTGACTCATGAACAACTATCACTAAACAAAAAAACACAGCTGTGGATCATTCAAGTGAGTATTAAGAATCAAGTGTATGAAAACTTTTGAACGGGGTAATTTTAATAAATTCAACAATTATTTTCTCTTGTAGACTGTATGAAAACATCTTTCATGTGAAATGTCTTCTTCAGGTCAGTACTAAATAAAAAATAACATGCATTTTGTATGATCTCTCTTATTTTGGTAAAATAATGAACATTTTGCAGATTCTGCAACTTTTGACCTCAACTGTATATATACATCAAGAGAACTGTGCAGCAATCATTAGACATTTTGTAACCATTCTTGCACCCGTGTAAGGATTCTTGCACTAATATAACATTTTTTCACCTGCGCTTGGCTGCAGATGTAAAACAAACAATGTACAATCAATGACTTGATCATTATAAAATAAAGTTTACATGACGAGAAGGATCACGTTTACATCCAAATGATAATTAATCCACACAGAAAGAAACCAAAACTTCAAAATGTACCTATGAACGACTTAAAGTCTTCTGGATTCAGGCAGCTTTACTGAATGGAATGTATTTGTAAGGCTTTTACTCTGTGTGGAACTGACAGGTGTCTTTTAGCAAACAATAGATATAGTTCACCCTACATTTGTATGTTGTTACATAAAGGCATTTTTTACAAAAGATTCTTAAGTAAAATAGGATTACAATGCATTTTGACCCTATTTTCAGCTGCTAAAGTTAATCAGCATGAAATGCTACTAGCATCTATGCTACATAGCAATCTAGTGGCTTTGGATTCATGAGTAAAATAGGGTCTTAGGTTAACATTATTTAAAGAAACCCCTTAAAAGTAATGCAAGATCACCCCATCTGGCATTATTTTGCAATAATAACTGGCTGTATATACGTTATTGGTTATTTATTCAAGCTGCAGTCAAGTGTGACATGAAACAGTCCATACAGACTTATCAGTGAAAGGTTTTACAGCTCTTATACAACTCAATCTTAAAAACCTTTCCTGTCAGACAGCTCAAAGTATGTGGAATCATAATTGCAAAATATCAAATGAAACTGTGTGTCAGTTATGTTTCAGGTATAAAAAGAGTGAGCACAGTATAACTGTTTCATCCTATTGTAACATAATAAAAAACCCACAAGTGTCTTACAGAGTGTCTAATATCCAGCAGACTGTGTCCAGCACAATTTTCAGTCTAGTATGACATAAACTGAAGGTCAAGGGGTCAGAGGGTAAAGGCTATTCCCCCAGCATTCTCGCCTGTAGGATACACAGCCATCTTGGATCTGCGAGGAGAGGGTAAATTAATGCGGTTAGTCAATTCCTTTTTCACCAAAAAATACCTTGCACAACAGGGTTTGCATCGCATATACAGGGCCAAATGAACATTTGCAGCTTTATGCGCATATCCAAACAGATATTTAGTAGCTGAATGAATGCAGTGACACGTTTGCACGGCTTTACTGGTTTCTGTTTTTGTTCGAGGCCAGAGTTAGCCGACTAGCGCTGAGCGCTAACAAAAACAGACAGCCGAACCACAGGCCTAAACCATTTAAACGGAAAGGTACATGTATTATGCGTGTCTAGACATCTGTTATGAAGCCAAAGCACCACGACTAATATAGATTGGATGGTGAAAGGTGTTTTGGTTTCCATTCAAATCTTTATTTATACCGAAAATGCGTTATTAGTAGTTAGCAGCTACAAAGCTAACGATAAAGCTAACTAGCTTATATAAATGAGACAATTTCGCGACTTGCCATTATTTATTTTATTTATTTCGTCCTGTAATTATGTTCGCAACATCATAAAGTATAAAAATCAGTTTTAATATTATTAATAATATTGCGGTATGTGGAAAAGTGAGTATGTTGAAGTATCTGGCTAGTAATTGATGTTTTTCATGGATTTAGCTGGTGAATTAAGCTGTTTTTGCGTGAGTTGTCAGGTGTCAGTTTTCAGAGAGATATTTATTTGTTTTCCAACACCACGCTAAATATCTCCTTTGTTTTGAATGGACGAATAAATTATTTATTTAACGTCGTACCGCCATAGCAGGACTACATGTTCATATAGCAGAATTACATTAAAGTTTCATCTCGCACATTGTACTTGTAAGAGTAAATGTAAACTAGGTTGACAAAATAGCCTGTGCCTTTTTATAATGCACTTCAAATCAGCATATAGCCTTGGGTCTTGTTCTGCAGTGGTAATTCATTATTTATTACAACTTCTCAGTTGTTCTGTATAGTCCACTAGATGAGCGGAAAGCTAATCTGGTGTAATTTTGGTTCAGGAGTGAAATATCTTGGTTTTAACCATCTGCTCTTTTCTGTAGGTGACAAACGGAATGTTCGGTGCACAGAGAAAGAAGTATGGAATGGAGGTCGAAAGTGACTACACTGATGAGATATACTATGCCCAGCAGTCAATGTTCCCGCATCGATCGGAGAAAGACGTAAGTTAATACTAGTTCATTCATGATGGTTATGTTCATTGCATCAAATGCTTTTGTTGACTGGAGGACAAAATATTAAATTATTATTGGCTTAATATTATATATTTCACTTGCGCTGTCAACATCTTCAGTGACCTGACCAACAAGAAATATATTTTAAACAGAAACACTACCAGTCAAAAGTTTTTGGACAGTAAATTCCTTACCTTTATGCTTTTTTTTTTTTTTTTTTTTTTTTTTTGTTGAAGGGGCAGGGAGAAATTATAGAAGTTAATATTTTTATTTAGCAAGGATTTTTTGAATTGATCAGAAGTGATGATGAAAACATTTATAATGTTATAAAAGATATGTTTCAGATAAATGCTGTTCTTCTGAACTTTCTATTCATCAAAGAAACCTGAAAAAATTCTACTCAGCTGTTTTCAACATAATAATAATAATAATAATAATAAATGTTTTATCAGCATTATATTAGAATTATTTCTGAAGGATCATGTGTTACTGAAGACTGGAGTAATGATGCTAAAAATTCAGCTTTGAAATCACAGAAATAAATTACATTTTAAAATATATTCAGATAATAAACGGTTATTTTAAATAGTAAACATTTCAAAATCATACTGTTTTTTGCTGTACTTTGGGTCAAATAAATGCAGGCTTGTTGAGCAGAGGAGACTTCTTTAAAAAAAACATTAAAAATCTTACTGTTCAAAAACTTTTGACTGGTAGTGTATATTTAAAAATAAAAATATAACTGTAACACATTTGTCAAAACAAAAATTAAATATTTTTTTTCCCAAAATAATAATTTCTAAGTTTAATAAGCTAAGTGACTTAGGTAATCTATATCTTCATAAACATAAGTTTCAAAACTTTACTGCTTGATTATATTTCTGAACTAAAACTATTTTAAATGCATTCAAGTCAAGTGAGAATGGTCATGTTTGTGAGTTGAGCACACATGAACACCAGCATTAAGTCATAATTTCCAGACTCTTGAAGTTGGGAGAGTTTCAAAGAATCATGGTGGAAACAAATTATGACGTAAATATGAATGTTGATGGTACAGATTGGTGCAGATGGCATTTTGTGTACTGAAAACACTACACTTAAGCCATTTTATGAGGAAAATTAAACTGCAAGTTGTGACGAACTGCATTTCCTGTCATTCTAAATGGCAGCATTACAGTGATCTAATGTGTCATTTGTTCTTCATAATGTTGCATTAGCTCAAATAAACCGTCTTTCATTTGTCAGGAAGTGAAATAGAGAGAGAAGTGTATATGAGAAATATACAGTTCTTTTTAAAAGATTCAAAATAAAAAGAAATTAATATTTTTATTCTTCAAGAGCAGTGTTGGGGAAAGTTACTTTTAAAAGTAATGCATTACAATATTGAGTTACTCCCTAAAATAGTAACTAATTACGTTACTTAGATGTAATGCGTTACTTTTTAAATCTGTTTTGTTTTTAATATAAAAAGTTCTATTTTGGGCAAATGTAAACGCCTTTTCACACCAAAAGCCTCAGGCTTTGAGAAAAGTAAATTCACATCTGTACAGTAGACCGCAGAAGAAAAAATGTCAGCTCTTCAGCAATAAAAAAAAAAAAAGGAAAAGTTATTTTTGCTTATTAGTATGGTTGAATTGGATCATCAAAGGTCAGCAGCAAAGACATCGGTTAATAAAATGGGATTAAATGCATAAAGGATATTTGTATTATTTAACATTTAATTATTGCAGGTTTGTGTCATATTCTGAGTTAAATTTCACTGTTTTTATTCATTTTGAGGAATACTGAATCTGTTTTTTGTGAGTGAGATGAATTAATGCATGTTCACATTTAGTCTAGAACTAACATCTTACTCCCGATTTCTTTCAACATTGGGAAAAGACAGCTTTTAATCAATAAATGGGGGGAAAAGTAACTCAGATATTTTCTTGCCAATTAAAAAGTAATGCGTCACTGTACTAGTTACTTGGAAAAAGTAATAATATTACGTAACTCGCGTTACTTGTAATGCACTACCCCCTAACACTGCTCAAGAGTGCATTAAATTTATCCAAACTGTCAGTAAAGACATTTTTAATGTTATAAAAGATCAAATAAATGCTTAAAAAAAACTTTCTATTCATTAAATAATCCTAAAAAAATCATATCACAGTTTCTACAAAAATATTAAATAGCACAACTGTTTTTAACATTGATAATAATAATAACTGTTTCCTGAGCATCAAATCAGAATATTAAAATGGTTTCTGAAGGATCATGTGACAAAATTTAGCTTTGCATCACAGAGATAAATACAAATTTTAAATATATTTGAATAGAACATTTTTTTGCTTAAATTGTAATAATATTTAGTAATTAAACTGCATTTTTGATCGAACGAATGCCGACTTGGTGAGCATAAACAAAAACAAAAGTTCTCACCGACCACAATTTTTAGAATTGTAGTGCATACGTATTAATATATATGAAAACATACAATTCTTTTGCAATTTCTGTGTCTAATTTGTTGACACGTTATGTTAAAAACCAACATCTTGGTTTTTAGATGCTGCCATCTCCCTCGCCGTCATCGTCAAGTCAATTGTCACAGCTTGGTGCGAGTTTGTATGGTCCGCAAAGTGAGTACAAGTCTTCAGTCTGGCTTATAGTACTAAAAAAATTGTTGAAAGAAAATCTGAGCACCAGCTAATCAATGCTTCTGCCTCATTTTGTAGGTACACTAGGTTTCTCATTAAGGGGCATGAGCAACAACAACCCTCAACTGAACCGGAGTTTAACGCAAGGCACTCAGTTACCGAGCCATAGCACCCCAACGACAGGCGTCCCGACAATGTCCCTCCACACACCACCTTCGCCGAACAGGTACGCCATCTCCTCTGTGTGATTTATGTTGATTTATGATCTGCTGTGCTAAATCCCAATCTTGCTGATGTTTCGCAGGGGCATCCTGCCTATGAACTCCAGGAACATGATGAGTTCGCAGGTAGGGCAGGGCATGGGCATGAGCGGCAGGACCAACAGCATGGGCAGCTCTGGCTTGGGTAGCCCCAACCGCAGCTCGCCCAGCATTATCTGCATGCCCAAGCAGCAGCCAGCACGCCAGCCGTTCACCATCAACAGGTAAGACTGGCCAAACGAGAGAGAGTAAACGCAACTTGTTTTGGTAAGAGGCTGTCATTTTACATTATTACAGTTTATTATAAAAAAAAAAAAAACACAAAAGCACCAGTTCCAAAGGGGTGCAAATGTTTTTTTTTTTTTTTTTTTTTATTATTATTATTTTGGCATGACTATAAACTATAACTTCTATTCTGAAGACACTTTTTGTAGTGTTCAGTGCTTTTGTTTGCCATGATAATAAAATGATTTTGAATTATCTTTATGGCACTGGATGAGGGTTTGGCTAGGAGTTTTTATTAACCAAAAAAATATATATATATGTATGTATATATAATATAACTTACTTTATTTATTATACCTTTTTGTGTTATTGTAATTATACAATACTTTTTCTGGAAAATACTGGAATACATTACTGATTGGTTTGTATATTCAACTCATTCCTACTGATAGACTAACAGAAGTCATTCTGTATCAGCAATTTTGCAAGTATTTGCATGTCATAGAAAATCAAATGATTTGTTTATAGTTTGCAAGGCGTAAAAATGAATGTGATCAAAATATGTTTGACAGCAACCTCAAACTTTTGAACAGCAGTGTTCAAAATATTTGTTTTATATTTGAATATATTTAGAAATGTATTCCTGTATGTAAATACGCTACCAGTCAAAAGTTTTTGAACAGTAAGATTTTTATTAATCCATTTTTTTTTTTTAAGAAGTCTGCTCACCAAGCCTGCATTTATTTGATCTAAAGTACAGCAAAAACAGTACAATTTTTAAATATTTTTACTATTTAAAATAACTTTTCTATTTGACTCTTTTAAAATGTATTCCTGTGATTTCAAAGCTGAATTTTTAGCATCATTACTCCAGTCACATGATCCTTCAGAAATCATTCTAATATTCTGATTTGCTGCTCAAATGTATTATTATAATTATTATGTTGAAAACAGCTGAGTATAATTTTTTTTTTTCAGGTTTCTTTGATGAACAAAGTTCAGAAGAACAGCATTTATCTGAAATAGAAATCTTTTGTAACATTATAAATGTCTTGATCATCACTTTTGATCAATTTAAAGCATCCTTTCTAAATAAAAGAAAGGAAAGCTTTTGAATGGTATAGTGTATAATTTTACAAAAGCTTTTTATTTCAGATAAATGCTGATCTTTGGATCTTTCTATTCATCAAAGAATCCTGAAAAAAATGTACTCAACTGTTTTAAATATTGATAAAAATAATGATACAAAATTATTTCTTGAGCAGCAAATCAGCATATTAGAATGATTTCTGAAGAATCATGTGACTGGAGTAATGATGTTGAAAATTCCGATTTGAAAATCAAAATTGTACTGTTTTTGCCGTACTTTGGATCAACTCAATGCAAGCATGGTGAACAGAAGAGACTTCTTTAAAAAACATTAAAAATCAAAACTTTTGACTGGTTGTGTATGTGTGTAGGGTCTGTGTCATTCTGTCAACTCAACCAGAGGTCCTCGGCTCAAATTTTTGATTTTGTTAATATTTTTTTTGGTGAAAGAAATTCCTAAATGGAAAAAAGCCAAAAATGTGAATGTCATGAATGTATATTTGCTGAGTAATGCACTATTTTGTAGAGGGGGGTCAAAATGACAATTTTCACGTGCGATTTGGAGCCAAATTACAGGAGGTAAAAATGACTTCAGAAAGATGGCAGCGCCATAATGTTATTTTCACACACAGATTAGTAGGTCTATTAGTAAAATCTGTTAAGTTTAGCAATCTTTGTTGCATTAAATGCCAACAGTGACCATTCAAAAATAGGGAAAAAGCACTTTTTTCAAGTTCTGTCTCCAAAGTTTGCAGGCCTGTAACTCAATAAGTGTTAAAGATATCTTAATGCCCTTTTAGATATTGGCTTTTAACAAACTTTTCTTTTGGCATCTTAAGTTTTAAAGCCCTGTATGGTTTAGTTCCAGAGATATTGCAATTTCAATATGGCCTCAGGAATAAATTAAGTTGTACACATTCAGTCGTCAGAAATGAAATGTGGGTCACTTTGCATAAAGATGATACTACTTTTTTTTTTTTTTTTTTTGAATGTCTGAAGAATTGTCTGAAGAACAAATAATGTTAAAATTAGAAATGCATCTCGTTTCCTTCTGTCAAAACAGCCGGATTAAATATACCTGTGAGTGCCATAAATAATATTTTTCCAAAGTTTGCATATCTGTAAATTAAGAAGTATTAAAAATATCTCAATTAGATTTTAGATGTTAGTTCTTAATAAACGTTTCTTGTGAAATCTTAATTTTTAAGGCCCTGTCTGCTTCAGTTCCAGAGATGTTGCAATTTCAATATGGTTTCAGGAGTAAATTGCTAAATTGTACACATTTTGCGTGTATGAAATTTTGGTCACTTTGCATAAAGATGATACTACTTTTCTTTTAAAGAGGAATGTCTGAAGAACAAATAATGTTGAAATTAGAAATGTATCTCGTTTCCTTCTCTCAGGCTGCGTTTACACTAGTGCGTTTCTCACTGCGTTCCAGAAACGATTTCCATCTACACTACACAACCGAAAACACATGCCACATGACCATTCATGCAGGTACAACCATAGATATGTAAAGGTAGATGCCCTATTATTTAGATGGAGAACACGTTTACATTCTTGGAGCGGATGAATGATGCATCTACCTATACATATCTATGGGTACGACAATGAGCATGATGTTATTGTTTACACGATCATCAAAGATATACAGAGGGAATGTGGGCAGCCACGCCATCGTTTTCAAAAGTCTCAGTTTTGGTCCATTTACACTGAAACGCAACCCTGGAGTTTTCAAACTACCATTTTCAGTGGTCAGAAGCAAAATGTGTGTCACTTTGCATATGATACTTTTCTATTAAAGAGGAATGTCTGAAGAACAAAAGTGGTTGAAACTACAAAAGTATCTTGTTTGCTTTTCCCAAAACAACTGGATTGAACATACCTGTGAGTGCCATAATTAAACTTTTTACAAAGTTTGCATGCCTGTAACTTAAGAAGTATTAAAAATATCTCAATTTGATTTTAGAGGTTAGTTCCTAAAAACTTTTGTTTTAAAATCTCCATTTTCAAGGCTCTGTATCATTCAGTCCCAGAGATATGGTGATCTCAATGCAGCTCCATATTCATATTGTAGAATAATCCCTATTTTCAGTGGTTGAAAACCAAATGTTGGTCATGTTTACCCTCCTGTAATTTGACTCTGAATCTCAGGTGACAGTTGTCATACAAAATAGTGGATTACTCAGTAAAATATACATCAATGACATTTAAAGGAGAAGTTCACTTCCAGAACAAAAATTTACAAATAATTTACTCTCCCCCTTGTCATCCAAGATGTTCGTGTTTTTCTTTCTTCAGTTGTAAAGAGATAGTTTTTTGAGGAAAACATTTCAGAAATGTTCTTCATATAATGGACTTCAATGGTGCTCCCAAGTTTGAACTTCCAAAATGCAGTTTAAATGCAAAATGATCACTCATTTTCGAAACAAATTGACAATTTATATACTTTTTAACTTTCAATTCTCGTCTTGTCTCTTCTCTGCGATGAGCATGCGTACTCTGTGTAATCTGGGTCAGTACAGTTAGGGTATGTCAAAAAGCTCCTGTCTCGTTTTCTTCTTCAACGTCACACTCATCCTACATCGCTGTTTTTTTTGTAAAGGGCGTCTTCTTTGCATGTTCACTTTGTAAACACTGGGTCAGTACTTCTGCAGCGATGTAGGACGATTTTGAAGTTGGGAAAGAAAACGAGATGGTAGTTTTTTGACATACCCTAACTGTATTGACCCGGAAATAAAAACCGAGTATACGCAGACCTAGACAAGACCAGCGTTTGAGGTTAAAAGGTGTATAAATTGTCAATTTGTTTTGAGATTGACCAATTGTTTCGATAGATAAGACCTTTATTCCTCGGCTGGGATCATTTAGAGCCATTTGAAGCTGCATTTAAACCGCATTTTGGAAGTTCAAACTTGGGGGCACCATTGAACTCCACTATATGGAGATGATTAATCAAATTTTGTCCTCAAGAAACAATTTCTTATTGACTGAAAAAAAAAAAAACAGACACAAACATCTTGGATGACAAGGGGGTGAGTAAATTATCTGTAAACTTTTGTTCTGCAAGTGAACTTCTCTTTGAATATTTTGGCTTTCATCATTATACATCTTCAGAAAAAATATTGACAAAATTAAACATTTGAGCCAGGGAAATCTTATTTAAAATTTAGTCGGTTGATTTGACACGGAATGACCCTATAGTGATGTTTTGTAAGGTTTTTTTTTTTTTTTTTTTTTTTTAAACATCATTATGGTTGTATGCACACTGGAAGCAAATTGTTCAAATCTCCTGTCATCAATACTCACGTCTCCTCTGCTTATTGCTAAAATTAAAGGTGATATTAAAAGGTGGCTTCTCACAATCTTAAATACATATAATGTATTTTAATTAACTTTCACCTTAGGCCAAGATAAGGCCAATCAAGACTGATTAAGACTGACCTTAACAAAAGGGTCAAATCCTCATGTGTGTCGTTGTAGTATGTCAGGATTTGGAATGGGCCGGAGCCAGGGGTTTGGCATGAACTCCTTATCCAATAACATCTTCAACGGGACAGGTGAGTGCTGTACAGAGCGTGCTTCGTGATGATACACCACGTCAGGAGCCGAGACGCTTAAATAGTGCTCTGGAAAGAGAAATAGCCCATTCTCATGTTATTCTTTGTGCTGTTGTGACAGACGGGAGTGAAAATGTGACAGGAATAGACCTCTCAGAATTCCCAGCACTTGCAGACAGAAGTCGGAGGGAGGGAAACGGCAACCCAACACCGTTGCATAATCCGCTGGCTGGAAGGGCACCCTATGGTACGAGTTCGTTTTACACAGTCGCATTACTTAGCTGAAACCGAAGCCCTCTTAGTCTTTATGAATAAGCACGCTTCTCCTTCAATGAATGATGTGTTGTGAATGTGTGACAAGGTCAGTGGTTTTATTTTTATTTCCTCACAATAACCTTTCAAAATGTATCTCTCCATAGTTGGAATGGTCACAAAGCCATCGAACGAACAGTCGCAGGACTTCTCCATTCACAACGAAGACTTCCCAGCCCTGCCCGGGCCCAACTACAAGGACCCGACATTGAGCACGGATGAAAGCAAATCAGTCAGTATTGCCTGAATTTGATCTTTCATAAGCGTCAGGGAGAGATTGCATAAATAACATGTGACATTGTTTTGCAGGATGGGTAAGGATGCGTGGATGTTAAAATTGTAGCGATGCCGTCCAGTGCTGCGACCATTGCTGGAGCTTTTAACTCATTTGTTGTGGCATTTGATGTTTTCACAGAGCTTGAACTCTTCAGGAAAGGGCAGCTCGAGTGCGGATGGACCCAAGTTTCCCGGCGACAAGACATCATCAGCACAGAATAACAACCAGCAAAAGAAGGGGATCCAGGTGTTGCCTGATGGTGAGGCACTTCAGCAACATGCAGCACTGTATTTCAAACAACTGCCAAAGTCTCCTCAGTTTTGAAAAAATGACATGTTGAATAAAAAAAACGAATCATGTGCAAGTATTTTAATCTGAAAAGAATCTGTTTCAGAAGGTTTTAATGCAACAGTTAGGGTTCCCATTTTTAAGATGTATTTAAAAATATACAAAATAATAATTCCAACCTCATGAAAAGTAATGGAAATCATTAACATCTTAAGGCTGCGTTTACACTAGTTTTGCTACTGTTACGCCTGTCGTTTACACTACTCCGGCGTTTTCAACCCTCGAAAACGGAGACTTTTAAAAACGCTGCAGACCCTGTTTTAGTTTGAAAACTTTGGGGTTGCGTTTCAGTGTAAACGGACCAAAACGGAGACTTTTGAAAACGATGGCGTGGCTGCCCACATTCGATCTGCGTATCATTGACGAACGTGTAAACAACAGCATCATGTTCATTGTTGTACCCATAGATTTCTGCATGTAGATACATCATTTGACCGCTCCAAGCATGTAGATGCGTCCTCCATAAGGCCTTCTGCCTATACATATCTATGGTTGTACCTGCGTGAATGGTCATGTGTCATGCGTTTTCGGGTTTGTAGTGTAGACAGAGATCGTTTCTGAAACACAGAGAAAACGCTAGTGTGGAAGAGTTTAAAATGAAAACGCACTAGTGTAAACAGGGCCCAAGTCATAATTTAACTTGTATTTAATGTGATTATAAATATATTTATTTATTTACTTTTTTTTATTCTAGTTAAAGTTTTAGGAATTTTGTTTGTTTTTGTCATTTTTATTAGATTTTTAATATGTCTATATAGTTTTCATTATTACTTCATTTTTTTTGTTTTTGATATAAAATATACAAATTAAAAAAATATATATACATTTTAAAATTTAAATTCAGATGTTAATAAATTATTAAATGAAAAGTAAAGACAAAAGTATTTACTAACAAAAAATAACTCAATACATATTTAAAAATTAATTTTGGTGACAAAAAATTATGTGTGTTTAATATATAATTGTCATATTCAATCTTACTGGAAACGGTTATTTTCTTTATTGTTGGGTTATATTTTTATTAATATTTTGAGTTTTGTTAATTCTAGTTAAAGTTTTAGGAATTTTGTTTATTTTTGTCATTTTTTTTAACAGATATTTAAGACATCTATATAGTTTTCATTCATTATTACTTCATTTTTTTGTTTTAAAAATATACAAATTTAAAAAATAAAAATATATACATATATATTTTAATTCAGATGTTAATAAATTATAAAATGAGAAGTAAAGAGAAAAGTATTAACAAAAAATGCACACTATTATTTAAAAACACTAAATAGTTTTTGTGACAAAATATGTGTGTATAAATAGGCCTATAATATATTATGATGAGTGGCAATTTTTAGAGTAACTAATATAGAAATGCATTAAATTCTGAATATATAATTTGACTAGAAACAGATTTTTAATTAATATTTTGAGTATTTTCTTTAAATATATTTTGAATTTTGTTTTTGTCATTTTTAATAGATTTTTAATGTCTATATAGTTTTCATTCATTATGTCAGTTGTTTCGAATATAAAAATATACAAATTAAAAAATAAAAATATACACATTATTAATAAAATTTAAATTCAGATGTTAATAAATGATAAAATGAAAAGTAAAGACAAATGTATTTATTAAAAATAAACTCAGTACACACTTTTATTATTTAAAAATGTTAGTTTTTGTGGCAAAAAATTGTGTATGTGTATATATAGGCCTATAATATATAATTATGTGTAGCCATTTTTAGAGTAACTAAAATATAATTGCACTAAAATTCTGAATATTTAATCTAAATAAAAACCAAAAATATTTTTGTATTATTGGTATGTTGTATTTTTTTTATATTTTGAGTTTTAGAAATTTTGTTGTTTGTTTCTGTAATGTATATTCAATTTTTAATGTCTATAGTTTTTTTTTTTTATTATTATTATTATTATTATTATTATTTCAGTTTTGGTTATCTTAGTACATCAAGATGAATGAATGAAAATGTTTCATTTGCAACTAGCTTAAAGTAAGTGTAATGTTTTTTGGATATCTTTTTTTTTTTTAACCAAGTTTATTTCAAGTACCAAAAATTGTTTTATGGTTTTAGCCTGATGAGACAATGCTCTTAAAAATCTGCATCTGCTGGAAAGTTCGCAAAAATGTATTGATCAAACGATGTAGTAACCCTGTCTATTGGACCCTCCCCAATCAAACCTGACATTTATTCTCCTCTTTTATAGGCAAGGTAACAAACATTCCCTCAGGAATGGTGACGGATCAGTTTGGGATGATTGGCCTCCTGACATTCATCCGGGCAGCTGAGACGGACCCTGGCATGGTTCACCTAGCTTTAGGAAGCGACCTAACAACGCTAGGACTCAACCTCAACTCTCCAGAGTAAGACGCTTTTGTGCCAGATATTGATTTTTTTCGTCAGTGTTCTCTTTTTGTACACACATTAATTTTATTTCGGTTTGTAGGAATCTGTATCCTAAGTTTGCATCTCCCTGGGCTTCAGCTCCATGTCGACCACAAGACATTGGTAAGAGTTCATTTGACTTAACCTGTAGAGATGACCAATTAATTTTGGCTTTTCAGTAAGGAATGCATTTGTTTTGGTTTTTAATTTTAGACTTCCACGTTCCCTCAGAGTACTTAACCAACATTCACATAAGGGACAAGGTGAGGTGATAAACACTGCAGTAAAAACGCATTGAAATTGTAATATGTAGATCATGCTAACCTCATGTTGTGCTCTGTACAGCTGGCTGCAATAAAACTGGGACGATATGGTGAAGACCTGCTGTTTTACCTCTACTACATGAACGGAGGAGACCTCTTACAACTCCTCGCTGCCGTTGAGCTGTACGTCTGGCTGACTAAGTCGTTCTTGGACTCATTCTGCTGATAACCAACCAGGGGTGGAAGTCAAGGGGTTCAAATGAAACATTTTATTGCATTGCAGGTTCAACCGGGACTGGCGGTACCATAAAGAGGAAAGGGTTTGGATTACAAGAGCACCTGGCATGGAGCCCACGCTAAAGACCAACACCTACGAGAGAGGAACATACTACTTCTTTGATTGTCATAACTGGAGGAAGGTCGCTAAGGTAAAAATGAGCACATGAGCGATGGAACCTAACATCTGGTTTGTGCCGTTGTGAGGTTTTTCTGATGCCAGTCTCTCAAACCAGTGCCAGTATCCTGGAGCAGCAGAATGACTGTTATAGTAATGACATACAGTGTCAATAATAGTGGTGACCATTATGAGTTTTTAAATGATCATTTCTACAATATCTAGAGAGCAAGGTGGTTGATTTAAGGCTTCAATAAACATAATACAATGTACATTTATTTATAGTAGATGCTTCTATCCAAAGCGACTTAAATTGGGGAATAAAACATGATTCATCATAAACATACACATAATCTCTCAACTTAAATTATCAATTTTTTTAAATATTAAAATGAGTTTTTAAATAATAATTCCAAACAACGTGCACAAACTTAATTAGTAAAATATAAATTTTTGGAAAATATTAAAAATATGTATTTTTTTAATAATAATAGCAAACATACACAATCTGTCTCAACTTAATTAGTAAAATAAGTATTTTTGTTATAATAATAGCGAATAACATACACATAATCTCTTAACTTAATTTATTAATTTTGTAAAATATTAAAATGAGTTTTTAAATAATAGTTCCAAACAACATGCGCAAAATCTTTCTCAAAACTTTAGTAAAATATTAATTTTTGGAAAGTATTAAGAATAAGTATTTTTTTATATAATAATAGCAAACAACATACACAATATTTGTCTCAAAACTTAAGTAAAATATACATTTTTTTAAAAAATATTGAGTTTTTTTTTTTTTGAAAACTTTAGTAATATAAATAAAATACATTTTAAAGAAATATTAAGAGGTTTTTTTTACTTTTCTCAAAACTTTAGTAATATAAATTAAAAAAAATTAAAATAAGTTTAGTTTTTTTTTTAAACGGCAAACGACAAAATCTGTTTTATCAAAATATAATTAAAAAAAGTAAATTAAATAATTTTTTTTAAATAATAACAAACAACAAAATCTGTCTCAACTTTAGTAAAATATACATTTTAAAAATATATTAAAATAAGTATTTTTTTAATAATAGCAAACATACGTCTCAACTTTAGTAAAAAAAATATAAGTTTTTTTTTTAAATAAGAGCACACAACAACACAAAATCTGTCTCAAAACTTTAGTAAAATATATTTTTTTAAAAAATATTAAAATAAGTCTTTTTTTAATAATAGCAAACAACATACAGTCTCTCAAAACATAATTTGTAAAATATACATTTTTTGAAAATATCAAAATATAGTATTTGTTTATAATAGTAAACAACATGCACAAAATCTGTCTCAAAACTTAATTAGTAAAATATACATTTTTTTAAATATTAAAATACAGTATATTTATCTAAAACAGGATTATACAAAATGTATTATTAGTATTTATGATTAGTATTTAGACTTTTTGGGATTATCATTAGTTTAGTATTAGTATTTAAATGAGGTTTGATTTCAATATACATGTATACTTTTATTTTTTATATAAAAATGTATAAATACTTGTTCACATTTAATTGCACATTTTAATGGCTCTGGATAGCTGTGTGTATAAAAGTACCTTTTTTTTTTTTTTTTTCCTTTCCTGAATGTGTTCGCAACAAAAAAAATGAGGTTGGGTGCAGTGTAAAAATTGGTGAAAAATTGTTCAAAGTATTTGAAAACCGAAAACATGCACCTTGAAGAACTTAATTGACCTATTGACTGACGTTAATCTACTCTCCTGTCTGGTTTGTTTGTCGGACAAAAATAGCAGATTCTGCGTTATGATTTGTCAATTCACCTGTCAGTCAAACTCCTGGCGAAGCCTCAATTGGTCACACTTACCTATTGATACTGATCATGTAAAAATATCACTCTACTCAACATTCAAGAGAAGTGCATGTTGTTTTATAAGTGAACATTTGTGCTTTTCTCTCACCTTTCAGGAGTTTCATCTGGAATACGACAAGCTAGAGGAGCGGCCTCACGTGCCAACCACCTTCAATTACAATCCGGCCCAGCAGGCCTTCTGAAGCTGAGTCCGTCAGCGTCCATCAGCTCTAGGAGCCATCGGCAACAGACAGCCAGCCGACCTGCCTGACCACGAAAAAACCTGGTTTTATTCCTCAACTGTCTGGACTAGGACTGCGGGAGGGGGAGGGGGGAGGGTGGTGGGGGTCTCCACCTTAACAAGTTGGGGCCCTCCCTTACAAATTATGTGCTGCCCGAACATAAAAATTCTATATATTTTCATTCTGTTTTTAAATTCCCCTCTTACGTTTTTCTTTTTTTCTTTTTTTTTTTTTTTTTCTCCCTCCATTTCATTTTGAGCAGGGTCAATGTTTTGTTTACTCCTCTAATGGAAAGCCCCTTTTGGTGTTTGCCTGGAGTCTTTGAAGTTGCAGTACAGCACACAGACACATCCATTGGTATTAAAGAGAAATTCAAACGCAGTTCACGCTTTGTTTTCCGAAGCGTGCTGCGCTAACAAACAGGACACAAAGACAAATCCAATACATGTGAATACACAAGGGCAAAAGAAAATGCAATGTTCATTGTTGCACTATTTAGTAATAAAAGAACACAAAAATTGTTTTCTGCTTTTTTTTTAACGTGGGAAACTTGGAAGTACGCGCAGCCCTTTCGTTAACAAGGAGGTGCTTTTTTTTTTTTTTTTTTTTCCCTCTCGGTTTCCCCCCCCCGTTTTTTCTTTCACTTTCCGTTTGTTTTGCTCCATCCACCTTGCGTTGCTCATCCGGTGAGGTGTTTTTCTGCTTAGCGTCAATAAATCCCAATCAGACTGTTTCAGTGACCGTTGTTGGGCACAACCCGTGGACCAGGCGGTTGTGAGCTTACCGAGAAACATTGTTCCAGAATGAATACGAACCCTTTTCAGTCTTTGTTACGATTTTGTAATAAACGTGTACATTTTTTTAATTTTTTGACATCACATGAATAAAGATATGTATGTATGAATGTGTATATATATGATATATATAGATAGATGTATCTATATATATATATACATGGCGTCTATTTTGGAAGAAGTACCTATGCTTGACCTCGTTTTTAGGAGGTGAACAGAAATGGCATTATGTGGTAGAAGCGAAAAAAAAAAAAACGCGAAAGACAAAAAAAAATTAGTGACAGTATGTTGAGCTGCCAGACGGGGAATCACGTTTGTTACCCTGTGCACTTAAAGACCAATTCAACTAAACGAATAAAGGTGACACGGAAGGCCCGAGCGAGGACGTATTGCGAAAAAAACAACAAAAAAAAAACAAGGGGGTGGAGACATTTCAGCTGCAGCTATTTGAATAGAAGCATTTCGTAGGAAAGGGAAAACCCATAGTACAAAAAAAACAGACCAATCTTGTATTTTCTGACCACCTTTAAAGCTCCCTTTCTTTGTAATAAAGCAGAACGGCTTTCCTGAACCAGTGTTTGGACTCTGTATGGGACGGGGGTGTTCGTGTGTGTGCCTGTGATGCATGAGTAGTGCTTTTTCCAAGTCTTTTAATAAAGATGCCATGAGGTTAATGGTTAATACACACAGAGTACTTACAAAAGGTCAAAATAGGCAAGAAAAATCAGATGGAATGTCACTGGCGTGAAGAAACTGCGCTTTGCGATCACTATGAATACTGTAAGACAGCAGCAGCTTTAAGGCAAGTGCAATTCTACTTCCTCCATCACAGTGCTTAAGGACCATTTACGCGTTTTTTTTTACTGTCAATATATTTTAGGCAGCACAAATGGACTGGACAGAACATGTTATAGTGCTACATATTTCGCATATCAAAAATTATTAGTGAAGTAAATTAGTACTCTTGACAGAAGACAAAAATTATTCTAGTTTACAGAATTTATAGTGGTGTCAAATCGATTAATCGCGATTAATCACATCCAGAATAAAACTTTGTTTACATAATGTGTGTATATTTATACCTATATATATATACACGTATATACACACACACACATACATACATATATATAATATATGCAAATGAAGTTTTGTTTACATATGTGTGTATATTTTTGTGTATACAAACACACACACACGTATATATTTAAGAAATATATGTAATTTATATATAATATAAATAATACTGTCAAATCGATTAATCGTGATTAATTGCATCCAAAATAAAAGTTTTTGTTTACAAATGTCTGTGCTGTGTACATATGTATATATACACACGTAAATGGGTACACTTAAGAAATGTATGTAATATATATTTGTATATAATATAAATGTGAATACATTTATACGTGTAAATATCTATGAAATATATACATGTACGTGTGTGTATTTATATATACATATAAGTATACACAGCACACATATGTAAACAAACACTTATTTTGGATGCAGTTAATTATTATTAATATTAATATTAAATTTCTTAAATATATACACACATTATGTAAACAAACTTTTATTTTGGATTAATCAATTTGACTAGTAATTCTACTTTAAAAGATTTGGGATGCGCTTAATTGATTTGACGCCACTAACCACTTTAAACAATTTAGGTTGCGATTAATCAATTTGACACCGCTAATAATTCCGCTTTAAAAGATTTGGCGGTGCGATTAATCACAATGAATCGATTTGACACCACTAATAATTCCACTTTACAAGTTTTGGGGATTTGATTAATTACGATTAACCGATTTGACACAGCTAATAATTCCACTTTAAAATATTTGGGGAATCGATTAATTGCGATTAATCGATTTGACACCACTAATAATTCCACTTTAAAATATTTGGGGATTCGTTTGATCGATTTGACACCACTAATAATTCCACTTTAAAAGATTTTGGGATTCGATTAATCACGATTAATCGATTTGATGCCACTGATAATTCCACTTTAAAATATTTGTGGATTCAGTTAATCGATTTGGCACCACTAATAATTCCACTTTAAAAGATTTTGGGATTCGATTAATCTCGATTAATCAATTTGACACTGCTAATAATTCCACTTTAAAATATTTGGGGGTGCTATTAATCATGATTAATCTATTTGGCACCACTAATAATTCCACTTTAAAATATTTGGGGGTGCTATTAATCACAATTAATTGATTTGACTCCGCTAATAATTCCACTTTAAAATATTTGGGGAATCGATTAATCGATTTGACACCTCTAATAATTCCACTTTAAAAGATTTTGGGAATCGATTAATCGATTTGACACCTCTAATAATTCCACTTTAAAAGATTTTGGGGTGCTATTAATCATGATTAATCTATTTGACACCACTAATAATTCCTCTTTAAAAGATTTGGGGATTCGATTAATCGATTTGACACCACTAATAATTCCACTTTAAAAGATTTGGGGATTCGATTAATTGATTTGACACCACTAATAATTCCACTTTAAAAGATTCGGGGATTCGATTAATTGATTTGACACCACTAATAATTCCACTTTAAAAGATTTGGGGATTCGATTAATTGATTTGACACCACTAATAATTCCACTTTAAAAGATTCGGGGGTACGATTAATCACGATTAATCGATTTGACTTTAAAAGGAAAGTTCACCCAAAAATGAAAAGTCTGTTATCGTTTACTCGTCTTGTCATTCAAAACATGTATGACTTTTCTTCTGAGGAACATAAAAGATCATTTGAAGAACCGATTTTGTCCAAATAACACTACTGGACCCCATTGACTTTCATTATACGGACAAAATCGGTTCTTCAAATTATGTATGGCGAATTAAAGAATTTTTTTTTTTAATAAAATTGTGTTCTGCAGAATTAAAGTCATGTAGGTTTGAAATGATATGACAGTTTCCATTTTTGGGAACTTTTTTATTTTATAAAGGCCAGTTTTATCATATAAAAATATCTGTGCCTAACAATCAATAGGACGTTAAAAAACAAAACTACAGACACCTTCATCTACCAATCACATTTCTTGAATTTACATGACTGCATAATGCTTGACAAAACTCATCATTGTCGATACGTAAAACAATCTAAAGCGTTGGTCCAAATCCACAGTCAGTTCCAGTCAGATGAGTGCAGGTGGCGTAACGCCAAAATGAGTTTAAGACGCTGTACAGACTCCAACAGGCTTATAATGGCTGGAGGGTAAATGTTTATAACCTCCTCTGGAGCGAGTTCATGCTGTTCAAGTGATTTATATCATTTAAGCTGCTTTGTGGTTTCACTTGGCACTTGTTTCCCCAGGAGAGCCCTCAATCGATGAGGAACCTGGACCAGTTTTGGCAACTTCCTCTGAAAAGAGATTAAATGAGTGTTTGTGCTGCTTAAAATCACTGTACAATGTTCTAGAGATCATGGATCTATCAACCAACCTCTGTCCTTCTTCTCCTGGGTCTCCTCGGCTGCCGTCTTATCAGCTCTGAAGAAGATCCGAGCGCTGCTCAGAGAGAAATAGAGCAGCTCGAACTCCTACAAATGGAGAGATGTGATTAAATAAAGAAACTGGCCATCATTGTTGAGGAGCATAAAGATGCTCCCATACCTGTAGATATACATCCAGTCTCTTCTGCGTCAGGTTCATGGTCTGCATGAGCTTCTCATCTTGGCTGGTGGACTGAACGTTCTGCTCCTTCACCACTGCATTCATTTCCTTCACGTACTTTTCCCTCACAGCCTGGAACCAGTGGAGGGAGTCAAACTCCTGATACTGGTCCAGAAGCTTCAGGATGTAGGCGACTCCTGGAAAACATAGGAAAGGTCTTTGAATATATAGTCCACGTAAAGAACGTATAACACATTTATGACTGTGTTAAACATGTACCCATGGCAAAACCATCGTCTGTAAACGCAGCTCCCACTTTGTTCTTCTTGTTTAGTTTTTCTTTGCAGCTGATGGAATGTTCCACGAAATTTACTGTCTGTGAAAGAGAAGAAAGATGAACATTATGCAAGAGATGCTGGATTTAGTAAGAGATTTACACATCCGAGATATGATGACCCACCAGAGGAGGAACTATCATGTAGAAGTTCCTTAAGTGCATGTTCTTGATGCTGCGAAACTCCGGTGCGAAAACTCCCACCAGCATCTTGAAGTACTCGGTTCCTTCAGCTGAGTTGCTAGTCAGGTCACTAAGCACACAGTCCAGTTGGCTGAAATATATAAAAGAACAAAAACATTTATTTATTTACTTATTTTTATTTCATATGAAATATAAATAATTATATTTCAGAATTAATTATTTAATACTTGTTTACAATAATAATACAAATTACTGTTATTGGTATTTATAATTATCAGCATCTACTGCAATTTTTGTTTTTTTATTTATTATTTAACTTTTATGTATTATTTATATTACTGCTACTATTATTACTATTAATGTTTTATTATTTATTTTTACCAATAATAACTAATAAATACTAAACAATAATAACTAATTATTACATTTTAACAAGTCATTTTTAAGTTAATAATAGTAATATTTTTATTATTATTATTATTATTATTATTATTATTATTATTATTATTATTATTATTAATAATAATAATAATAATAATAATGTCTATTTATTATCATTGTTTTTTATTATTATTGTAATATTTTATCATTTAATACTTGTTTACGATAACTTTTTGTATTATTTTATTATTTATTTATTAATAATAATAACTAATAAATTATTAAACCTAATAACAACAATAGTAATAATTACTAATTGTTTATTGTTATTTTTGTTAGTTTGTATTTTTTAATAATCATATTATTATTAATAACATTTTTTTAGTATTAATTAATAGCAATAATAACAACAACAACAACAACAACAACAATAATAATAATAATAATAATAATAATAATAACTAACTGCATATTGTTATTATTATTATTGTGTTCATTATTGTCATCTTTGTGGTATATGTCTTAATTATTATTATTATTATTATTATTATTATTATTATTATTATTATTATTATTATTATTATTAAAGGGTAATTATTATTATTATTATTATTATATTTTAGAATTACTTATTTAATACCTATTTACAGTAATAGTACAAATTATTATCATTGTTGTTGTTGTTATTTATTATATAATAAATCTATTTATTATTAATACTATTACTACTATTATTAATGTTTAATGACTTATTTATTAATAATAACTAATAAATATTAAACATAATAATAATAATAGTAAAAATTACTAATTGTTTTTTTGTTATTTTGGTATATTGTAATAATAATTAATAATAACGATAATAATAATAATAATAATAATAATAATAATAATAATAATAATAATAATATTTTAGTATTAATTCATAATACTAATAATCATTACTAATTGTAATGATTATAATAATTATTACTAATATATTGTTTTATTGTTATTTTTGTGTTTATTATTGTTGTTGTTGTGATGTTGTTTTATTGATTATTATTAATGTCTAATTAATTTTTATAATTGTTGTTATATTATTATTATTTATTATTATTATTATTATTATTATTATTATTATTAATCATATTTTAGTATTTGCAGTATTTATTAATTATCGTTTTATTTATTCACAGTATTATTGTACCTGGCGGCTTTCTGCGTCTCTTCAGAAAGGCCTTCCTCTTTCACAAGCTCCTCAAAGTTCACAATGTCCTCTAGATCAGGAACAAACCTGGAACATATTTGAATGTGAGTATCTTGCTAAATGTCCTGGTTGTTCAGAGGCCAACCTTCTGTAGGAAGATTTTTATAATGTTCATATCATATGTGTCATTTAGCTCTGACTGTTGTGTGACAAGACTATTATTATTTATCTAGCATTCCCAGTATTTATACGATCTGAATGTCTCAGTCAAATAATGTTTGTATGTAGTAGTAGAAGGTGATGTGTAACCTGATAGCGCTGCTGCAGCAGTGCAGCCCTCCAGACCGAATCATGCGCACATAACCCATTGCATTACCTGAAAGAAAGAAAAAGAAAGAAAAAAAAATATCACTTGAAATTGTTGAATTATCATTAAGCGTCGCAGTATACACGGAAAAGGAAAGAGTTCCCAGGTCTCCAGACAAAGTTTACCAATCTGACTGATGAGCTGTCGGAACTGATCCAGGTAGCTCTGACCATCCGGAGTAAGACCCAACTTCCTGATGCCACGGTTGAACTTCTCTGCTCGCTCAAAGGGGTACTACACACAGCAGAAACCAACAGAACAACATGACTTAATAAAATACACACATTAATAACACCGCTTCATGAAATAACGGCATGCGAATGGAAAGCAGCTTACCTTTTGGTCGGTCTGATCCTTGGTTTCTCTGAAGAAGCGGATGTCTTTGATGAGTCTGGATTTGATGTGCTCGTCATACATGAACTGACTGAAAATGTAGAACTTCTTGCGGAGGAACTGATATGTAAAGTTTACCTGCAGAAGGACAATGAAGTCCATCAATATGATGAGATATTACTGCTCATGTAATACAGATGCAGCTAACAGGGAATATTCTGGTCCTCTCAAAGTTATCAACAAACATTCTTCCAGTAGCAATAATAAATTTGTTCAAAGTTTTCTGATCTTTAATAACAGTCTCAAAACATTAAACAAAAAAAATATTACACATCATTCATGGAATGTTTTTCTAAAACATTTTAGCTGTTTGTCTAACTACATACTAGTTTCAGATGGTTCAGAAAACAAATACTATTATTATTATTATTATTATTATTATTATTATCATCAATAATTACACATTTTTCTTTTTTTAATAAAAAAAAATTGATGTTTTGAATATTCAGAGAACATTATTATTATTATTATTATTATTAATCTTTTACAATTACTAATTGTTTATTATCATTGTTATTATTGTCACTGTTTTTATTATTATTATTATTATTATTATTACTGGTATATTTTATTAATATGTTTGTTTACCATTACTAAAATGTAACATTGCCCTTAATGTCCGCTTAATTAAAAAAAAAAAAAAAAAAACACATTAAAAAAACTGGATGTTTTGAATGTTTGGAGAACATTATTATTATTATTATTATTATTATTACTATTATTATTATCATTTATG
Organism: Cirrhinus mrigala; assembly: GCA_036247105.1. NCBI lineage: Eukaryota > Metazoa > Chordata > Actinopteri > Cypriniformes > Cyprinidae > Cirrhinus > Cirrhinus mrigala. The sequence goes on from CM070031.1 coordinate 10,780,283, forward strand.
TTTTATTAATTATTTAATCATTAATATTATTTACACTTATTATTAATTATTGTTATAATAATTCATTAATATTTATTGATAACAATAACAATAACTATAACTGTTTATTGTTATTGTTGTGTTCATTTAATATTTCTGACACTGTTTTTATTTATTTATTAGTATTAGTATTATTATTAATAATATTTTTATTGTAATAATTATTATTATTACATTTGTTTACCATTATTAAAATGGAACATTCCCCTTATTGTTTTTGCAAATGTTTATACATTTAAAAACACATTTTAAAGATGAGGATGTTTTGAATGTTCGGAGAACATTATTATTATTATTATTATTATTATTATTATTATTATTATTATCATCATCATCATCATCATCATCATCATCATCATTATTGGTGTGTTTTACTTTGTTTTAATTTGTTTAATTCATTTTTTAATTGTTTTTATTATTTACACTATTATTATTAATTTATAATCCTCCATTAATACTTAATAATAACAACAACAACAACTATAACTGTTTATTGCTATTGTTGTGTTTATTTAATATTGCTGTCATTGTTTATTTTTATTTGTATTATTGCTAATTATTTTTTAGATTTTAATTATCATTATTATGTTTGTTTGCCATTACTGAAATGTAACATTCACCTTACTGTTTTTGTCAGTTTATACAGTAAAAAAAAACCAAACATAAAAAACAGGATGTTTTGAATGTTCAGAGAACATTAGTATTTGTAGAAGTAGTGCTGTTTTAATTATCATTACTTTTGTTTTATTATTTATTTCTTATTATTGATTACTCTATTATTATTAATTTATAATAATCCTTAAATATTTATTTTTAATAATAATAACACAATAATAATAATAATAATAATAATAATAATAATAATAATAATAATAATAATAACTACCTGTTTATTATTATTACTGTTCATTTAATAGATGTCATTGTTGTTTTATTTATTATTATTATTATTATTATTATTATTACTACTACAACTACTACTACTAATTATTTGTGTTTTAATTATCATTATTATGTTTGTTTATCATCATTAAAAATGGAATGTTCACTTAATGTTTTCTCCAATGTTCATATAACAAAGAAAAAGTTTTTTTTTTAAACATTTAAAAACTTGACGTTTTAAATGTTCAGAGATCATTCAAAAATATCTTCATTTTACTTCTTAATGTTTTTTTTTTTGTTGTTGTTTTTTGTTTTTGTCAGCTGGGGACCATCCTGACATGATCTGTACATACCGTTGTGTTCATGATACCGGTTCCATGAGTGCGAATGGAGTTGGCGATGTGGCGGATGTTAATGGTGTTTAAGTGCTTGTTGTTGCTGGTCCTCTCAATGAAGATCTACACACAACAGAGAAGATGTTTTACACAAACACATCAAGCACAACGTTTGTGAACCAGTAATAACATCAGAGGTCAAGTCTTGCCTGGTTGTTTAGGTTGTAGAGGTAGCGTGAGACAAAGACATGAATGTTCCTCATGATCTCGAGCACGTCCAGGCCCTAGAAGACACCAACAATCATATCAAACTGAATGCAGCAGATGATTTCTGAGATGATCAGGTGAGGTACACACCTGTTCCAGGGTTTGGCTGGGGAGATGCGCCTCAGTCATCACCAAACCATAGCGCTGCGTAGCGAGGTTCCTCATTTCGCTGTACGTGGCCCAGTCATGAAGAGCCACAGTTGTCAAGTTATAAAACGTCTTGTCCAGATAGTGAGTCACATAGGCTAAAGGAAACAGGATTTGATCTTAATATCTTACATTTCTTTTTTTTTACATTTAAACATAACATTGTAATTGAACTTGACAGACAAAAGACTAACATGTAGGACATGTCCCCTTTAAAGTATTGATTATGTCCACTATATATAGTACAACTCATGCATCTTTCATCGGCGGTACCTTTGATGTCTATGAAACGGTTGAAGAAGCGAATGGGTTTGAGAGAGAAAAAGTGAGCCAGATCCTTCATGCCCACTTTGAATGGGTTTCGGTCGTCCAGTTTGAGGTGTGTGTGCACAGACAAGCGCAGGTCCTTCTCGATCTCCTTACACAGCTTGTCTAGCAGGTGCTAGACAATCAGAAAAACATTTAAATGAACTAAAATGCAAAATTACAGCAAAAAGATATGCAGCTAGTGCTCTGCTTACCTCATTGAGGATTTCCATGATCTCCGTGTCATAACACTCCAGCAGCTGATCACATGACTCCATGTGTTTGGCGTGTAACATGGTGGGCACACAGTCTCTGAGCGCACTGAACATGTACTAGAGAAAATAAATACATATTTAAATGACACGTTATCAGTTATGTCAGAAGAAATGCTATTCAGCGTTAAGAATAGATGGTCTTTTTACGTGAATTCTGGCCGCATCCACAGCGTTTTCGTACACGTCATCCAGGTAGATGGGGAAAACTGTACGATGCCAGTATAGGAAACTGCAGTCGCATTGTACTTTGACTCTGAGGAGAAAGGATATCCCATCATGCACTTACAACACAGGCACAGAGGTCACAGAATCACAATCTGCTATTGCTTATCATAACTAGTTGAACTAATTCAGGACTCACCGCTCTCTTAATTCACTGATTAAGTCCAGCTTTTTCAGCACAAGCTGTAAAGGCAAGAGCTCCTCGTCCTTGAAGGTTTTCTGTGCAAAAAAAAAAAAAAAAACCACAACAAAACATCAAACAACAACAAATAATAGTAATAAAAAAAAAAAAAATGTTAAAAGAATAAGAAAAACAACAGAAAAAAATTATAATTGTGATTCATTTCATAGTTTCTGATCAGACAGTAGGATATATTAATGATATCAGATTTAGTGATCTGTTAAAACATTGTTACAAATTAATATTTTAATGGCAGTGCTTAAAATGCAATTTGTAACTTTTACCCCCAAAATTTTCCACAAAAAAATATTTTTTTTTAGTCACTGGTCATACACCAGTAGCAAAAACAGTTTGTTTATGATATAGTTTAACAACATCAGAATTAAAAGAAAATGTAAACAACACAATAAAATAAGAAAAAAACTAAAAACAAAAAAAAAAAACCCAACAAAAAACACAAAAGACAAAAAAAACAAAAAGAACACAAAACGAACAACAAAACAGAAACAAAAACACAACAAAACAAAGACAATAAAAACAACAAAAAACACCACAGTAAAAACAGCAACAATTAACAACAAAACAAAAAACCCAACAGAACTAAAACAAAAATCACTAAAAACAAAAAAACACTGCAATAAAAACAACAAACACACCAAAAAGAAACAAAAAAAACAAACAACAAAAGAAGACAACAAAAACACAACAGACAAAAAAAAAAAAAAAAAAACAACAAAAATAAAATACACCAAAACAAAAAAGATATTAAAAACAACAAAACAAAAAACATGAAAAAAAAAAAAAACACTACACTAAAAACAAAACAAACACACAACGAAAAAAAAAACAAAAACAAAAAGCACCACAAACACAAAACAAAAACACAAAACAGCAACAAAATAAAAGACAATAAAAACAACAAAATAAACATACGAAAAAAAACAGTTATAACAAAAAACAACAAAATGTTTAAAAAAAAAAACACAAAACACAATACAACAAACAAAAACAAAACAATAAAACACACAACCAAAAAAACGACATGTTAAGAAAAAAAAAACACCAAAAAAACACAAAACACACACACACAATAATACTATAATAAAATAAAAACACAACAAAATATAAAAAACAACAACAACAAAAAAAGATAATAAAACACAACAAAACAAACAAAACACAAAACCAACAGAAATAAAACAAAAGACAAAAACAACAAAACAACAAAATGTGACAAAAAACACCACAATAAAAACAAAACAAACACATACACAACAAAACAGAAAGAAAAAAAAAAATACAACAAAATAAAAAAGATGAAAGCAAAAAAAAAACAGCACAAAAGAAACAAAACAAAAAAACATACAAAAAAGAAAAAAAACACAAGATAAAACAAAACAAAAACAAACTAACAAATAAAATATTTTTATTATTTAAAAAAATAAACACCCTGGGCAATTTACAACAAAGTCAAATGGACTGATCACTTGATCAATGTGTTGAAGGCTTCTTGTCAACATTTTAATCCTTTATGTACAAATGTCCTGAAATGCCCATTAATTTGATTTAGTCTGTTAATCCATACTCACCATCTGAGTGCCAACACTGAGAGCCAGAGACACGATCAGCCTCCTCTCTTTGGTGCTGGGCCCGTTCAGAGTGTTCTCTGCCAGAACCAGAGCCGACAGCACGTCCAGCCTCTGCTCACTGTACTTCTTATCAGAGATCACACGTTTCTGAAAGAGGACGACAATCAGTCATTAGAGAACCTGCTCTGTGGAGCTGGTGTTTGGGTAACGGTGGTGCGTCAGTACCTTAGCAGTGGAGATGGATGCCAGAGCCTGAGACTGCAGCTGCTGCGTGATGTGAGACACAGAATCTGCTACAACCAGTGAGCGCCGGTGGAACGTGTGCTCCACAGCCTGTGCAGGACAAACACTGATATCAACACTGCACACTTCACACTACCTAGTACAATATCATTACTGTATAACTAGAGTAGTGGATTTATGGTGGACACTGCCAAGTGAAATAGAACTAGTGCACATAACCTATCACTGCACACTGGAACTTGTGCATACTACCTAGTGTACACTAGATCTAATGTACAGTACCTAGGACAGCCTATAAATAACCAATACAGCTTGCAATATGTAGAGTATAATGTACTAGATCTATAGTGCACACTATTATTAGTGTCAACATTTTTGTGCACACTACAACCAATATACTAGATATACTTGTATAATACATAATATAATACATTCGTAGTGTGGACTACTACAAATGTCTAAATTGTGCACACTAAAATATACTAGATTTACAGTGTACACTACTATTAAAGGAGAAGTCCACTTCCAAAACAAAGATTCACAGATAATGTACTCACCCCCTTGTCATCCAAGATGTTCATGTCTTTTTTTTCTTCAATCGTAAAGAAATTGTGTTTTTTGAGGAAAACATTTCAGGATTTTTTTCCCATATAATGGACTGATATGGTGCCCCTCCAATCGTAATTTTCTCCCTCAACTTCAAAAATCATTTCAAAATCATCCTACATCACTGCAGAAGTACCAACCCAGTCTATGCAAAGTGAACATGCAAAGAATATCAAACACCCTCAACAAAAAAGGTAAAACAGCGATATAGAATGATTTTGAAACTGAGGTAGAACATGAGATGGGAGTTTTCTGACATACCCCAAAAAAAGAGTTCAGGGAGAGCAAGACAAGACAAGCATTTGAGAGTAAAAAGTATATAAATTGTATTATTTTTATGAAAATAACCCGTCGTTAGATAAGACCCTTCTTTCTCAGCTGGGATTGTTTACAACCGCATTTGGGATCATTTGAAGCCACATTTAGCAAGCCACAACTGCATTTTGGAAGTTCAAAATCAGGGCACCATATCAGTCCATTATATGGAGAAAAATCCTGAAATGTTTTCCTCAAAAAACATAATTTCTTTACCAATGAGGAAAGAAAGACATGAACATCTTGGATGACAAGGGGGTGAGTACATTATCTGTAAATTGTTGTTCTGGAAATGGACTTCTTCTTTAATGTCTAAATTGTGCACACTACTACATTTACAGTGCACACTATTAATGTTTACAGTTAATATTTTAAAGATTTTTTGTAGGGCTGCTGTCATACTCCATTTTTTCTTATACATCTTTTGAATCTGTAAAGACTATGTTTATTTGAGTGCACTCACAATAACAACGAAACGTTGTGCTTTTGTAAAATTAGGAAAGCAAACAGGATGCGCTTTCTGCTGTCTCGGTCTCTGAACTTGAGCATGAAGCTTCGAAACTCTGTGTATACTTGCCTTACAGACATGAAAAATATATCTATAGAGAGTGACGTGTCTACTTTTAAATGAACCAATTCAAATAGAAAATAATCATTCTCAGATTATGTAATCTGTATGAAACATGCATTCAGGTGCATCACTACTGCGGAGATAACGAGTCGGTGTCGCCAACTTCATCTCTTAAGGTGAAAACAAAGAAAGCACTAGTTCATCAATAGATTATTAAAAAGTTAATGCAGTCTCCTTGCTGTTTTTCCCTGGCACATTCATAATTATTATATCTGCCGGTGAGCCGTGGCAAGCTTTTTTGTGCACTTGAACGCTTATTAGGCTATGTAGGCAATTAAAGGCTCATTATTATGATTTACATAGTTTATTAATAATTGCGACTAATAGTCGACTAATGCTTAAAATGAACGACTACTAGTTGAACAGAAAAACCTTTAGTCAAGGGAAGCCCAATTTTTTTTTGTGCACTATTAATGTCTAAATTGTGCATACTACTATATACACTGTAAAAAAAACAATTTGTTGAGCCAACTTAAATTAATTTGTTACCTGGCTGCCTTTAAAATTTTAAGTTCAGTCAACTCAAAAAAAAAAAAAAAGTTTAGTCAACTTGAAATATTAAGTTCTAAGTGACTAACTCATATATTTGAGTTGAATCAACTTAAAATTTTAAGGTAGCTGGGTAACTTACTTAACTTTTTAGTTTACTCAACTCAAATATCCAAGTTGTGACTTGTGTACAACTTAACATTTCAAGTTGACTAAACTTTGAGTTGATTGAACTTAATTTTACGGCAGCAGGGCAACAAATATTTTAAGTTGACTCAACAAATTGTATTTTTTACAGTGTATATACCAAATATTTACTAAATAACTAAAAAAATAAATACATATAATATAAACTAAAATTAATAAATAAAGTTTGACATACATATAACACACACATACAAAACTATAAAAAAAAAAAAAAAAAAAAAAAAAAAAAAAGTGTATAAATGCTGAAGTATTCGCTTTTGAACATGTTAATATGACCCATCCACCCACTTTTAACAGCTCCACCAATCGGCAGAGGGCCTTCACCGAGGTCTTGGTCATGGGCCGCTGCATGGACATGTACATGTTCATAGTGGTCTTGATGATGGTGCTGATGCTGTAAGCGTACAGGATTCCCTACAGAAACAAACACATCTGATTGTGAAACAGTTGCAATGTAATGTAATTCAAAAAAACTCTATAAACAGAAATAACAGAAAAGAAGAAAATGCCAGTCTCTACCTGCACAAAGATATTACACCTGTTGCTCAAATCCTCAGACAGTTTGTCTGGTTTCGGTTCTTTTGATAATATAGACTCCATCTTCATCATCCAGGAGGTGACAAATATATAATATGACTGCATGTCCCTGTATAGAAACACATGCAGTCAATACATTGAACCCTAAACAATATATTTATAATGAGTCATAATTGATTTATAAATCATATCAGAAGCGTGTATGTCTTACTTCATTAGCATCTGTGCCTTTTGCTGCAGGAATGCATCTCTGCTGCTGCGGATGCTCTGGATGCTCTTCTTGTCCATCAGTTTAGCTGCCGCGGGGACTTTGTTTATCAGAAATGTGTCTGGAAACCAGATTATATTCGCTGCTAATGTCACTGCAGGAACCTGGAGGGGAGAGAAGGGAAACAGATTTCATAATGACCGAAAGAGCAGATCTATATATCCCACTCATTCCTGCTAGTTAGTGTGGTTACCTTTTTACACACATCCAGTAGGGATTTGTAGATCTTCTTGTCCACAGTCCTGAAGATATGGAAGTGCAGCACAAAAAGGCCACACACACCTGTATACTTATCCCGCTGATCAATCTCTGACGGCTCTCCTGCAAGTCAAATGGATCATAACGGTTGTCGTTTACAGCTGAGATGTCTCATTAATGGTATTTGGAATTTAGGTTAATTACAAATACAAACCAAGCTTGGATTCAACATTGGCAAAAATGGTTCTGATATTGTACGCAAACTCCTCCGCAAAGGCACTGTTTTTAGAAACGGATACACCTTCTCCTGGGTCATCAAACCTCTGCTCCACACAAGCCTACATGAGAACAAACAAAAATAAACAGATCAGCCAACAGCCAGTTATTAAATTTATTTAAAGTTTTAACTTTTTTTAAATAAATAAATAAATTTAAATAAAAAAAAAAGTTAAGCACATTTAACTTCTGTAAAGTGACATATTTCAGTGATTAATAATTCAGTAAAAACTTAAATACAACAGAAATTTGTTACTTTGCAGATAAAATATATACTATGGTAAAAGCAAAAACATTAATATACACTGAAAAATTGTACATAACAATATCAACGCTTTTAAACTTTTAACTTAATGACAATTTACACACACACACATATATATACACATTCTACAAATTATTTATCATATATAGACATACAAATTATATATCATATATATAGACATATCTATTGTGTGTATTAAAAAAGTTAATATAGTTAAAAATGTTTTATATATATATAAAACATTTTTAACTATATTAACTTTTTTAATACACACAATAGATATGTCTATATATATGATATATAATTTGTAGAAGAAGCTATACATATTTTTAATATTATTAAACATTTTTTTAATATCTTTAAGATTTTAATTGATTTTTATATTTTAATATTACTATGTATACACTGTCTACACATATAAAAATGAAATCAAAACATTTTCTTTTTAAAATAATGTGCATGAACTGTGCACAATAATATAATACAAATAACATTTTATGTGTTAACAGAAATTGTATAATATTTTACACACACACACACACACACACATATATATATATCATATAGAATAATATACAATTTCAGTTAATATACATTAAATAAATTATTGTTCCTCTTACATATCTGTTATATATATATACACACAAATTCCTGTTAATATGAAATAAATTATTATTGTTCCTCATACATATCTGTTAATATAAAATTTCTGTTACTATAATTATGATGAATGTATTTAAATATCTTACAACAATTTTGATGTTTCAAAAAATATATCTATTTCATTATATATATTTCAAATATATAAAATACAATTTCTGTTAATATACATGAAATAAATTATTGTTTTTCATACATATCTATTATATATATAAATATAATATTATATGTTATATATAATGTTATACTATTTTTGTTTATATGCATGAAATAAATTATTATTATTATAAACAGTTTATATACATATATATATATATTTATATATTTTTTTTTTTTTAAATGAGGAAATGAGGAAGTCTGTGAATGGTGTCGACCTGAAAAATCATGCTGTCCAACAGCTGCCCCTCCAGCTTCAATAAGAGCTTCTCAAAGGGTTTTAGTTTTTCCTCTGGAATGGCAAACTTAGCTGGGTTATGATGGACAGATTTCAGTAACCTTCAAACAAAAACAAAGAATTTTTTAATCAGAAAATCTTTTCATCAATAATCATAAGACATTTCATACTGTAAATGTTGGAGCATTTCTTTTTCTATTTTCATTTTTGGACTGAATGGACTAATTTGAATATAATTTAGTTTATGTTGATGATTATTATTTGTGTATTATTTGTTTATTTTGGTGTTTGCTTTTTATGAAATTGCAAATGAGGACTCTTAATATTTCATTGCAATCATGCATTTATAAAGGCAAAGTAGTAGGTGGAGTCAGGAAGGGGAAAAGGAGACAATTTTCAGACCGTGTGTTCGTGGGTGCAGGTGTTCATGTGCAGTGCTAATGTTTAGCAATGAAGCTGTTTCACAACTGTTGAATTCATGGAAATAAAGGATGAAAAGGTTATTTTACGGACTCACACGTCTATTTTTCGCCCCCTACTAAGATAGCGGCTTACCGCGAATATGCCGAATTTGTCTTCAGCTCCAACATTAAGTTTTACAGTTTGGTTCAACATCTAAAAAGCCACACTTCACCTTTTGTACATCTTCCAGTGATCTTTCAGTGTGGTGTGGTTCTCCATGATCTCATCCAGGGTGATGAGGACGACCAGAAGTTCTCCCAGATGCTCGTACACCGTCTGATTGTAGACAAAGAGAAACCGTCAATACAAGACATACAAGACATGCTATGAAGAACCACGTGAAGAGGACAGAGAAAATGAAGATTACCTGAAAATGTACACCTGTGGACTCAATGATTTTTGTTGCACTCCTGTGATATAAAAAACATTACAAAATTAGCAACACTGCATTCATATAACATCACATAATATTAGAATATTTTACATTTCTCACTTGTTGCTGTTGTACAAAGCAGCCAGCTGGTGTACCATGTTGACCACCACCTCAAAGCAGCGGGACACAAAGCAGGAAAGCTCCTGTAACATACAAACAAATAAATCAATGTTCAGTAATATTTTTTGTTTTTTTAAGTATTTTGCAGGAATAATTCTAAACTATGATGTCAAACCTGTAAGAAGGAAACGAAGCGGCCCATCTGAATCTGAGACTCTCCCTCGACCACACTAGTGTCTGACACTGCAATTTAATAAAAAAAAAAAACTAAAACATTACTCAAATGCAATTCCTTTTTATTAATATTAAAAAATTACATGTCAAATGAAATTAAAGTAGCGGTGTCAAACAATTAATTGCGATTAATCGCATCCAAAATAAAAGTTTTTGTTTACATAATGTGTGTGTACTGTGTATATTTATTATGTATATATAAATACACAAACATGCATGTTTATACAGTAAAAATATTTATGTATAATATCACTTATATGGATATAAATATAAATATATACATGTAAATCTTTTTTTAAATATATACATATATGTGTGTATATTTATATATACATAAATATACACAGTATACACAATATATTATGTAAACAAAAACTATTTTGGATCACGATTAATAGTTTGACAGCACTGAATTAAAATTAAACAACAAAATTGAATGTTTAACAGGTGAATGCTATTCCAAAGAAAAGAAAACATTACATTCCAGATGGATAAAATCAATTTGTGTTTAATATCCACTCAGATATACAATTATGCAACTAAAATGTAAATCATGTTAAATTGTCATGCAGACGGTCTGCATAAAAAAACCAAAACAGTAGTTCTTACCTCCTTCACCATAATACAACAAGCCATTGTAGAACTTGGTTTCAGCCTAAAATTAGAAAGCACAAATCCATTGATATGAGATCATTAACAACTTTCAAAATTCCTGACTTTATAAACATCCACTCAAAAGTTTTGGGGCAGTATGATTATTTAAAATGTTTTTGAATTAAGTAAGAGATTTGCACACCAAGGCTGTATTTATTTGATCTAAAATAATGGAAATAAAACTGCAATATTGTGAAATATTTTTACTATTTAAAAATAATTGTTTTCTATTGTAACATATTTTAAAATGTAATTTCTTCCTGAATTTTCAGCATCATTACTCCAGTCTGCAGTGTCACATGATCCTTCAGAAATTATTCTAATATGTTGATTTACTGCTCAAAAAAACATTTCTTGTTATTATTAACGTTGAAAACAGTTGTGCTGCTTACTTACCTCATATTTCAGCTTTTTAACTTCACAGCAAAGAGCTGCATACACTGTGATGACTTTATTAAGCACCTGGTGAAGAATGAGAGGAAAAAAAGCAACAGGTAAACTCATAATACACTAATTCTCATTCAGTATTTGCGTCACATGTAACCTGCAGCAACTAAAACAGCAAACTGCTCAATCTTGAATCAAGGATTTGTAGACAACTCATACCTTATTATCCGTCTTGATGAGCTCCAACAGTGAGGACTGTTCATACGGCAAGAGCTGGTGTGGCAAAGCAAGAACAGTGATATGACATAAATGCAATTAATCGAAAAGTAATCACTCCTATGAAACTGTGAGTCAAGACACAACACCTTCAAAGTGATGGGGTCCAGAGTAAAGTCCCATACATCTCCGATAGAGTCGTCCAATGCTTCTTCAATACCCTGGAGCTGAGCCGTATATTCCTCTAAAAACTTCTCATAGTTTTTAACCTGCACTTCTGTGTGAATTTCTGCACAGGAAGGAACCAAATGCAACAAATCAACAGTCACAAAACCAGGAATAAAAGCTCCAAATGACACACACATATATATACTTACTTCCTTATTTGTGTGACAAAAAATGTTTTAGAATTTTTATATAATTTGTTTAGAATTTCTATCAATAATATTAACTGTTTTTAATTAAAGAATTTTTATGCTATACACTACCAGTCAAAAGTTTTTGAACAGTAAGATTTGTAATGTTTTTTCTCTTCTGCTCACCAAGCCTGCATTTATTTGATCCAAAATACAGCAAAAACAGTAACATTTTGAAATATTTTTACTATTTAAAAAAACTGCTTCCTATTTGAATATATTTAAAAAAGGTAAATTATTACTGTGATCAAAGCTAAATTTTCAGCATCATTACTCCAGTATTTAGTGTGACATGATCCTCCAGAAATCATTCTAATATGCTGATTTGCTGCTCAAAAAACATTATTATCATCAGTATTTAAAATAACTGTTTTTGTTTGAATATATTTAAAAATGTGATTTATTTCTGTGATTTATTCCTGGATTTTTAGCATCATTAGTCCAGCCACATGATCCTTCAGAAATCATTCTAATATTCTGATTTGCTGCTCAAAAAATAAATAAATAATTATTATTAAGCTGAGCAGAATTTTTTCAGGATTCTTTGATGAATAGAAAGATCCAAAGATTAGCATTTACCTGAAATAAAAAGCTTTTGTAACATTTTGCACTATACCATTCAAAAGCTTGGAATGGCATAATTTTGGAGGGGGATTTAGCAAGGATGCTTTAAATTAATGAAAAGTGATGATAAAGACATTTATAATGCTACAAAAGTTTGCTGTTTCAGATAAATGCTGTTCTTCTGGACTTACTACTTATCAAAGAAACATGAAAAATTCTACTCAGCTGGTTTCAATATAATGATAATAATAATAATAATAATAATATTAAATGTTTTTTGTTTGTTTTTTTAACAGCAAATCAGAATATTAGAATGATTTCTGAAGGATCATGTGACTGGAGTAATGATGCTAAAAATTCAGCTTTAAAATCACAGGAATAAATCACATTTTAAAATATATAAAAATAAAAAACTGTTATTTTAAATAGTAAAAAATGTGTATAACATTTACTGTTTTGCTGGACTTTGGATCAAATAAATGCAGGCTTGATGAGCAAAAAAAAAAATCTTACTGTTTAAAAACTTTTGACTGGTAGTGTGTATATATATGGCGTGTGAATCTATGACCAACATTTAATACTATAAAGAGCATAATTAAACTGATTAATATTTTTCTGAGCATTGAATTCACAGGACATTTCAATTAATTACCTAGTTTTGCATGAAAATAAATCCAATGCTCTGGAAACACTTTCAAATGAAAGCGAAAGACTTCCTTATCACATCTGTTTGTGAAATCAATAAAGACAACACACACTAATCTAAGCAGAGGGCTTGAACTTGGCCACTTTCCCTGGTCATCTGACAGCTAGCTAACATTACTCAGCTAGCTGCATGATTTATACAGCTTTTACACTTATAAACAAATTGCCAATATCATTCCGATCAGACGCGTAACTTACTTTGCGATCCATCATCAAAGCGGTCAAACTCCCAATCAGGAGATAATGAATCCACAGCCATCCTGACAGAAACGACACAGACTGGGGTTTTCAGACAGCTGCCATTAGGTCAGTCTGTTTGGGGGTTTACTGCACAGTGAGGGGAGGGGCTGCTGTGCTGGGAATCACATGACTTTCACAGTAACGCGAACTTCCGTTAACGCTACAAGGCGAATTTCATAATAAAAGCATGTTGAAAATGCCCGGATGTTTATTTAGTCTAACGTTTACGTTTTATGTTGTTACATATTTTTTAATTCTAATAATATATATTGTAAAAAATATTAGTATATTAACTTTTGACTGATGTTCTGGTGATGGTGGTTTTATAAAAATGATAAAGCAATGTCATAATTTTGATTAAATAAATTAAAGAGAAGATAAATATCGCTTTTGAGTAAATGTATCATCTCTGATAAATAAAAAAAAAAAAAAAGAAATAATATTAATAAAAACGAATGTCGTTTCTCATGTATCAAGAATGATTAACTTTTGACTTGAGCTCTCAGTCTGTCCTGCAAGTGGCGCCATGAAGCACGGCGACAACACTTGAAGTTATGGAACAGCTCTTTTCTCCTAATTGTACAAATGAATGCGTTATTATTTACCAGTGCGTTGAACCGCAAAAGCCTGAAGGTCGCATTCATAACCATATACCGTGCAGCCCTATTTTAGTCTGTCCTCGGTTTTCTAATGAGAAACGTGTGCCAAATCAGTTCATGGGCATTTATGAGCTCAGCACAAACAGAGTGGCTTCACAAACCTGCATTGACTCCACTGTCACACAGTCAGCCTGTTAATAATGTGTGTGGAGGCTGAATGAGAGAGAAAAGAGTGAGGAAAAATGTGCTCGACAACCAACACATGTTCAGCTTGATGGTTTTAAGGCTTTGCTGCTTTGAGGTAAGGTACATTTTTGCAAATTAATAGCAAAAAATAATACTGCTTACCTTCAGTACAGTTATTTTCTGAGGACAGATGTAAACATTTTATTAAATATTAAGCTTTTTAATTTTCTGGTTATATATGGTTATAAACCAGTATAATCACATTTACTGAATGATAATTCGGTTGTCTGTACACTACCAGCCAAAAGTTTTTGAACGGTAAGATTTTTTTAATGTTTTTTAACTGTTTTAAATATTTAAAACAGTTGAGTGCATTTTTCAACATTCTTTGATGAATAGAAAGAGCCAAAGATCAGCATTTATCTGAAATAATATTATTTTAAATAGTAAAAAATATTTCAAATTTTTAGTTTTTGATGCGCTTTGGATCAAATAAATACAGACTTGGCGACTTCTTTAAAAAACATTAAAAATCTTACTATTCAAAAACTTTTGACTGGTAGTGTATGTGTGAATGAAAAATACTGGTCTGTGCTTCAAGCTTAACATTTCGAACTTGATCTGCAGTGGTTACATTTTTAAGATAACTCCAAATCAAATGTGACATAATAAATCATAAAAATGCCAGCTGCCATGTGTAACAGACGAGATTGTATGTTGCTTGTCATACTTTTAAGTGATATGATGCTGCCAATATTTAAAAAGTAAAGTAGATTAACAATTATTACAGATTAACTCGATTAATGACGAAGTGTTTTTTTAATATTATTGAGATACTATTATAGTTTTAATATTTTGATTTTTTTTTTTTATGGTTTCTGTTTTTATTTTAATTGTAGCTGAATTTTAGTGATTTTGTTTTTGTTTTTTGTCATTTTTATTTAAGATTTTTTTCTGTCTATATATATATAGACATAATTTATTCCGGTTTTAGTTACTGTAGTACATAAAATTAAACTAAAGGAAAATGAGAAATGTTTCATTAGCAAATAGCTGAAATAAAATAAGTTTAATGTGTTGTTTTTTATTATTATTATTTCAAATGACACAGTTTTTCAAGTGTTTCATGTTTTTCAGGTGAGATGTCAAGCAGCTATATCATCAAACTCAGTCAAATCATCTATATTAATTTGATCTAAAATTCATCCATACGCACAAGCTCAGATTCTTTATATCAAGTACCTTTACATGGTTCATTTACAACAAACAACTCTTGATTCTTTTCAAATTCAAACTCAAGACTGTGTAATATATTTTTTAATACGGTTGTGTGATGACAATGGGATCCGTCACTGAAGAAAAACAGAAGGAGTGTCAGCTGACCTCAGCTCACCTGTTATCCGGAGAAAATGGCCATCAGTTTATCTCAGAAACCAGACGACCCGACAGAACATCGAGCTTCAGCAGTAAAGAATTTTCAGAGTCGGATCCCCTACTTCCCAATGAGTTTTACGGGACAGCGTTGGCCTCTGGGACCACATCGCAAAATCACAGGCAGGAGATGCCAATGGAGTCAGTCCGGGCCTTGGTGATACAGATCTTGTTTCCATTCCTCCTAGCTGGTTTTGGGACAGTTCTGGCAGGGATGTTGCTGGATGTAGTGCAGGTGAGTGAGGGAGATGATGATGTTGTTGGAGTAACAGATTTTGAATAAGCTGAGTATAAATGTTTGTTCTTTGTGTTGATGAATCAGCACTGGGACGTTTTCCGTAATGTGACCGAGATCTTTATCCTTGTCCCACCTCTACTGGGCCTAAAGGGGAACCTGGAAATGACACTGGCATCAAGACTCTCCACCGCTGTAAGATTACTATGTTGTCTATATTGTTCTGCAAATATTGGTTGAATATCTGGTTGAAGAAATATGTTCTGATCTGTGCTTTTCTAAATTTATAGTCTATATCTGTGTACATGACACAAAATTTATCTATTTAAACTGAATAAAATATAATGTTAAATTGATATTACACATTATATTATATTATTAAATTTAATAAAATTAATAATTGTATTTATTTTTCACACACTGTGACATAACCATACCTTCCTGTGTTGTTATATATATTGCAGCAATTTAGTATATATTACAATTTATTTTGCATCTCAAATTTTTGAGTTTATAGTTTATTCTTAGACATAAATGCGTTTAATTTTGAAATACAAGATTAAAAGTTGGAACTTGATCTGCAGTGGTTACATTTGGGATGACTCAAAATCAAATGTTAGAATATTAGAGTTTGTTTTTTGTTTTTAATTTATTTGATTCTACGTGCACATTTTTTCTATTTTTTTATTTTTTTTTTACCAAAAATGCAATCTCAAAATGATAAAAATGTACATATTGTACTTTGTAACGCTAAAATGCACAAATCACATGTCTTGTAGCATTTACAATGATTGTCTTTAGTGTTTAATGTTTTATTTATTTAGGCAAAAAGTGTAGAATTCTGTTAACAGCTAATAAATGTTACAATAATTTCTGACATCGTATCAGCCATTGTTTTAGTCGCTGCAAAAAAAAAGTTCTTTACCAGTCAAAAGATTTTGAACAGTAAGATTTTAAATGTTTTTTAAATGTTCTCTTCTGCTCACCAAGCCTGGATTTATTTGATCCAAAGAACAGCAAAAATAGTAAAATTCTGAAGTATTTTAACTATTTAAAATAACTGTTTTCTATCCTAATATATTTAAAAATGTGATTTATTCCTGTGATTTCAAAGCTGAATTTTTAGCATCATTACTCCAGTCACATGATCCTTCAGAAAACATTGTAATACTCTGCTTTGCTGCTCAAAAAACATTTATTATTATTATTATTATTATTATTATTGTTATGTTGAAAACAGCTGAGTAGAATTTTTTCAGGTTTCTTTGATGAATAGAAAGTTGAGAAGAACAGCATTTATCTAAAATATAAATCTTTTGTAGCATTATAAATGTCTTTATTGTCACTTTAAATAAATCAGTTAAATAAAGCATCCTTGCTAAATAAAAGTATTAATTTCTATAATTTAGCTATGATCACAGGAATAAATTACATTTTAAAATATATTCAATTAGAAAGCAGTTATTTTAAATAGTAAAAATATTTCACAATAATACAGCTTTTGTTGTACTTTTGATCAAATAAATGCAGGCTTAGTGAGCAGAAGAGACTTCTTTAAAAAAACATTTTACTGTTGAAAAACTTTTGACTGGTAGTGTATCTGAGAATATATTAATAAATTATGTTAATTATTCATACATTATTTATTTATAGAGTTTTATAGTAAATACACTATTTTCTAGTTATTCTCACCTCAAATAAAACTGAAGTCTGAATTTGCTATATTTTAAAAATCCATATACAATATTCATGAACCACCAGAAAAGTCATGGAAAGCTATTGGTTGAAATGTGTGAGAAGTGGGAACACTGATCTGTACACCATCCCATCTCATATGATCTACTTCTGTTGTGCTGTATCTGTGTTCTTTCCACTTCATCACATGTTGTTTGTCATGGTGAGAAACTTTTACACCCTGCTGTGAAGAAAACAGCCCTCAGGGTTGTACTAAAATGTTTGCGGTTTAAACAAAAACAAAAGGTTCACTGAATTTAGTTTGTAATGCTTTATATTGCAGTATATGAGTAAACACTCATTCAACACTTGAATATCTGTGCAGGTAAATGTTGGCCGAATTAACTCTTCAAGTGAGAAGTGGAACCTGATCTTTGGAAATCTCGCCCTCAAACAGGTTAATCCAGCTCATTTGAATACTTGCTTGGTGAAATTCTGTTCTTCATTGAACTGTCTTTGTCTCTTCAGGTACAAGCTACAGTTTTGGGCTTCCTGGCTGCTCTGGTAGCCTCAGCTCTTGGATGGATCCTGGAGGAGGGGCTTTTTATGAACCACGTAGCTCTGCTTTGTTGTTGCAGTGTGGTGACAGCATTCACAGCTTCCCTGCTGCAGGGTTTGCATCCAGCTTTTGTTTCTGACCAATTTTTATTTACTTAAAATAGACCGTCTATAATCTTAAAACGCAGGACATCATGTTTGTGGGTGCTGATCATGAGGTTATTCTCACTTGAATAACTCATGGCTTGTGATCTTGACCATGCAAACCCATTTTCCATACAGGTCCCGAATATAGACTCATCCTCAGGCAACATAGCTCACATTATCAGTATTTAGCATACATAGATAAGACTGTCAGTATGATTTAAGGATTAGTTCACTTCCAGAATAAAAATTACCTGATAATTTACTCACCCCCATGTCATCCAAGATGTTCATGTCTTTCTTTATTCAGGTGAAAAGAATTTAAGGTTTTTGAGGAAAACATTCCAGGATTTTTCTCCATATAGTGGACTTCAATGGGGATCAATAGGTTGAAGGTACAAATTGCAGTTTCACTGCAGATTCAAAGGGCTTTACACGATCCCAGCCAAGGAATAAAGGTCTTATTTAGTGAAATTATTGGTCATTTTCTAAAAACCACAAATGCTGGTCTTACACTAGTTCTGCAATGCACATCTATGACTTCACGCATTACGTAATCATGTTGGAAAGGCCACACGTGGTTAGTTTATCGTCTGTGTATTTTGGTTCAAAAAGGTAGGCTAGGGCGAAAAACTCCCAACATTCAAAATCATGAATTAAAATTCAAAATCGTCCAACATTGTTGTTTTATCTTTTTTTGTAAAGGTTGTTTGACTTTCTTTGCACGGTTGTTTTGTAAACACTGGGTTGGTGCTTCCGTCTATGTCAAACATGACCTGTCCAACATGACTACATAATGTGTGAAGTTGAGCTAGTGCAAGATTTGTGGTTAAAAAGTATATATTTCTATATTTTTTAGAAAATGATCGTTCGTTTTTGCTAGATAAGACCCTTTTTTCCACAGATGGGATAGTGTAGAGCCCTTTGAAGCTGCATTGAAATTGCAGTTTGGACCTTCAATCCACTGATCCTCATTGAAGTCCACTATACGGAGAAAAATCCTGAATTTTTTTCCTCGAAAACATTCATTTCTTTTCAAAACCCCACACTTTTAATGTGTGGCGACATTTTTTTAGGATGTGTTGATAAGTTGAAACAGCATAATTTATTTGAAATAAAAATCTTTTTTTAGCATTATAAATGTTTTTACTGTCACTTCTGACCAAAATGAATGCATCCTTGCTGAAAAAACTATTCATTTCTTTCAAACAATGGTTGAACGGTAATGTACATGTAAAAATGAATTTGTAATTTCATTCAACATGCATAAATTCTAAATGGATTTGATATGTGCACATTTTTCTAGGCATCGTAATGGTTGGTGTGATTGTTGGATCCAAGAAGGTGGGCGTGAACCCTGACAACATAGCCACGCCCATCGCTGCCAGTTTAGGTGACATCATCACACTTGGACTCCTTGCCACCATCAGTCAAGGCTTCTTTTATTCCATGGGTGAGAATGGAAGACCAGTAATTGGTCAATGACTAGTTTGTTGTTCCACCTAAGAGGTGTGGGTTTTTACTCTCTTTAAAGGAATAGTTCAACCAAAAAGGTAAATTCTGTCATTAATTGCTCACCCTCATGTCATTCCAAACCCTTAAGACCTTCGTTCATCTTCAGAACACAAATTAAGATATTTTTGATAAAATCCAACAGCTTTCGTGGTACTTTCTTGAACGTGTGTCAAAGACTGACACGGAAAAGAAGAAATTGTTGAATAAAGTTGTTATTTTTGTTTTCTTTGTGCACAAAATGTATTCTCGTAGCTTCATAACATTACGGCTGAACCACTGATGTCACATGGACTATTTTAATGATGTCCTTACTACCTTTCTGGGCCTTGAATGTGGTAGCTGCATTGCTGTCTATGCAGGGTCAGAAAGCCCTTGGATTTCATCAAAAATATCTTGACTTGTGTTCTGAAGATGAACGAAGGTCCTAGGAATTTGGAACAACATGAGGATGAGTAATAAATGACTGAATTTTCATTTTTGGGTAAACTATCCCTTTAATTTTAATCCCTTTTATGCTCTAACTCTCTCTCTCTCTGTTTGTAGAACCATACCCTTATATTACCTACCTGGTGTGTGCTTTTTTCCTCTGCCTGACACCGGTGTGGGTAATTCTTTCATTTCGGCATCCTGAAAGCCAAAAACTGCTGTTGTCCAGCTGGGAGCCAATAATAACTGCAATGGTGATCAGCAGGTAACTGTTCCCTCTTGGCCCATCAGTGTAAGTCGAGCATGGACCTTTTTGTAATAGTGCACTTGTACAAATTATATTGGTACAACCAGCTTATGTTGGTTTTGTATCATATCTACAGTCTTGGAGGACTGATTCTGGACCGTGCCATCGCAGATCCAAAGCTTGAAGGTGTTGTTCTCTACAGTCCGGTTATAAATGGTGGGTCAGACTGAATTGATATACTAAGTTCTGATCAACTGACTATTAGATTCAAATTTTATACATATAGTTGCAATCAAAATTATTCAACCCCCCAGTGACTGCAGTACTTTACAAATACAAGCTTGTCTGAAGATCCAGGACTTTATAAAAATAGCATCTACAACAGTTTAATGGCATATTAAAAGTGATAATGTCAATTTATAATGTGATGTTTTTGAGTTTTGAGTAGGATTTTTTTAATAACACAGCTATGTCATAATTATTCAACCCCTATTCAACATTGCTGTTTTAAGTCACTTATTTTTACGACAGGGAGCAAAATTGTCTTAAAACACAGTTAATCCTTTAGAAACTCTATTACAAAACAGAATTAGCTTGGGCTGTTACACATACATACAGTTAGCCCATGCATGTGCTGGAGTTGAGTAGCAAATATGACAACAGAGCTCTCACAAAAGCTATAGAGAAGAAATAGTTGTATTATATTAGAAAGTCTAAGGCTATATGAAGATTTCCAAGACATTGAAAATTTGTAGAGACAGAGCTGGCAGCCTTATTCCTTAGTTTAAAGTTTGTTGTACTAGAAAACATTTGAGGGTGTTGAACAAAAAAAGCTGAATATCATAAAATGTTTGATCAGAGCAACTGAGAAAAACCTGCAGTGTACAGCCAAGATGCCCCGATGAAAGAAGGAAAAACATTTCAATGCAGTGTATAAAAAGAACACTAGACAAGTATGGCCTTCATGTTGAGGCATCTTGCCAAATACCACTCTTGACCACGAAGAACAAAAAGGCTGACTTGAACATGCTAAAATTCATTCGGATAGACCTATGGAGTGATGTGACCACATTGGAACTTTTTGGGCCTATGGATCAGCAGTATGTCTGGTGCAAAAAAAGGCAAAGCTTAAAAGCAGAAGAACATCATCTCCATCGTCAAACATGGAGGTGGACCAGTCCTGTTATGGGGTTGTTCTACTGTAGCAGGAATTGGAAAAAATGACCGTATAAAGGATATCATGGATTCTTTGAAGTATCCGGCCATTTTGGCAAGAATTGTGATGCCTTTGGTGCAAAGATTGAAGCTGATAATCAATGGACTTTCCTGCAGGACAATCATCCCAAAGTGTACATCCAAATCTACTTATGCTTGATCATCAATAGAATGTTCTTGAGTGGCCTGTCTGTCCAGTCTCCAGATTTAATTCTCACTGAAAATATTTGGCTGGATTTAAAGAAAGCAGTGGCAAAGTGAAAACCAAAGATTATTAGTGATATGGAAGCTTTTTCAGGTGAGGAATGGGCTAAAATTGCAGTAGAGAGGTGACAGAAGCTTCTAAGCACTTCCAAGCAGCGTTTATTGGTGTTTTTAAAGAATAGAAGATTCTACACCAAATTTTACTTTTGGGGGTTGAATAATTTTGAACTAAGACAATGCAGCAAAATGTCTTGCAGGTCAAGGGGGTTGAATAATTTTGACTGCAGCTGTACCTTTCCATTTCAACCTCTCCTTAAGGAGACAGTTCACCCAAAAATGAAAATTGTGTCATTAATTACAAACCCTCATGTCATTCCAAACCTTCATTCATCTTCGGAACACAGATAAAATATTTTTGATGAAATTCGAGAGCTTTCTGACCCTGCATAGTCGGCAACGCAACTGACACGTTCAAGGCCCAGAAAGGTAGTAAAGACATCATTAAAATACCCCATGTGACATCAGTGATTCAACCGTAATTTTATGAAAGTATTCCTGTACTGTAGCTTCATAACATTACTATTTTAATGATGTCCTTACTACTTTTCTGGGCCTTGAAAACTCGGATTTCATCAAAAATATCTTAAATTGTTCTCTGAAGATGAACAAAGGTTTTACAGGTTTGGGACATGAAGGTAAATAATTAATGACAGAATGTTCATTTTTGGGTGAACTATCCCTTTAAGGTGTTGGTGGTAATCTGGTTTCCATCCAGGCTAGTCGTATAGCCACATATCTTCATTTTCACTGTCTGCTGGGTGAACTTCCAGACGACTCTAAAGGATGTTACTGCCCCTGCCGCAGCTTTTGCACCACAGGTAACAGATTTCCATCAATGTTTATCCATTAAGCTTCTCAGTTCTGGCAGATTTTAGCTCAAACCCTGATCAAACTCACCTGCCTGTAGCTTTCTAGTGATCCTGAAGATCCAGACACAGATGTGTTTGATTAGGGTTGGGGCTGGTTTTAGAATGAAGACAGAAAACACTTTTTTCATTGACTCTGACAGGACCGAATGGAAAATCAGCACAGGTGCTGCTCACAATGGCCATCCCAGGTCACCTGGTCTTCATCTACTCCATTTACCTAATACAAGGCAGCCCAGATCCACCCACTGCAGTCTTCATTTTCTTCTATTTGGTAGCTGCTTTCACACAGGCAGGTCAAAAAGATGTTAGCATGTGTGTTATTGAAAAAAAGTGTAGTATTTTATTTGAAATCTTCTTTCATTCAGGTGTTTCTTTTGCTGGCCATCGCTGATGTGCTGGTTCACTGCTTGTGGAAGTGCGGCAGGGATCCTGATAGCTTCTCCATCCCATATCTAACAGCTCTGGGGGATCTTTTAGGCACTGCCTTTCTGACACTGTGTTTTCTTTTTATGTCACTGGTGACATAAATGTAAAAAGAACATTGTCAGATTTCATTAAACAGATTAGGTCTGATGAGTCGGCGCTGGCTGATGTGCTGGTCTATATATTTGCCATTTCTCTACACAGTTCAGCCAGTTGAACATTGCTTGAAATATCAACCTCAACATATATGCCAGTCAAATCACTATGTGCAATCCAATGAGTTGCACATGCTGCCTCATGTGACAATAGCACAATAGCACAAAGAACTGCTGTTATCTGTTTCTATAAGTTGGTATGGTAAATGTATGTCTGATTTGCACTCATCTTTCTGGATTTGTATCCATTCTTTTGTACCGTATAGTACTGCATGTCCCATTTGGTTCTAATAAAAATGTTAATTATATGTTTTTATGGTTCAGAAATGTGCATTTAGTAGCTTTGAGATGTGACAGGCTATTAATCATGTGGTCTTAATGTCGAAATATTAGCATTATAGCCTTATACAATTTAACTATGCATGTGGATTTTATTTTAATTTTTTATTAATTATTCATCTTCAGGATGTACACTACCAGTCAAAAAGTTTTGAACAGTAAGATTTTTTTATTACAGCAAAAACAGTAAAATTGTAATATTTTTACTATTTAAAATAGCAGTTTTCTGTTTGAATATATTTTAAAATTAAATGTATTCCTGTGATTTCAAAGCATATTTTTTAGCATCGTTACTCCAGTCACATGCTCTTTCAGAAATCAATCTAATATTCTGATTTGCTGCTCAAAAAACTGTTATTATTATGTTGAAAACAAATTACATTTTAAAATATATTAAAATAGAAAGCAGTTATTTTAAATAGTAAAAATATTTCAAAAATTTTACTGATTTTGCTGAACTTCGGATCAAATAAATGAAGGCTTGTTGAGCAGAAGAGACTTCTTTAAAAAAACATTAAAAATCTTACTGTTCAAAAACTTTTGACTGGTAGTGTATTAAACAAAAAAATGTCTCAGTTTATTTATTTAATTTTTTATTTATTTAATTTAATTTATTTTATTTTATTACCTGCAATAGTTTATTAACTTTTGCTGTAAAACAAACAAACAAACAAACTATTAATTCATTCATATATACTTAAGTGGTAATGTAAGAGAAAAATTGATGGAAGTTTGTAAAGATTTGCAAGAACTTACATTACATTTACAGCTATTTAACAATATTTAGCATCCGCAATTTAATAAATTCCTTATCATAAATAATTTGTCTTTTTGAGACCTTTACTTTTATCATTGAGATATGCATGCTATTATAAATGGATAACATTAATTTATTATTATTGTTATTATTATTATTATTATTATTATTATTTTTATTTATTCTATCATTTATTTTTCTGGGAAACTAAATATTTTTAAATATTCAAATGGTTTATGTTTATTTTATTCTTTTCTCATATTTTGATTTATTTATGAATTGATTATTATTATTATTTATTTTGTATTTATTTATTTTCTTTTTTTTATTTTTCTTGGAAAACTCAGACAACTCCTTTTTCATTCAGCGATCAAATATTTCTGAATGATATATATATATATATATATATATATATAAACAAAACTGTGGGTCAGATTATTATTGTTTTAAATTGTCATATTTTTATGATGAAATCTTAGTCTTGGAAAACAATAAAACTGACAAAAATCACGTGTACACACAAAAATAAAATATAAAGAGAGAGACATTTTAATGTGATTTTCATATAACAAAGATCTACTGATATTATCCAATGAACACAGTGTTACAGGCCTCTAATGATCCATGAGATACATAAACTCACTCATCTCCACAAATATAAACTATGTACCCTAGCAATAACTGTAACCATTTAATGTTTCCTGGAACTTTTTATAACATTTCGTAAGGGAAGCTAATATGTTTATGTGTGAGCTAATCAGGTCGGTGTACAACCACTACCAACAGAAGGCGCTATTTCGACAACACTGCGTTTTATTTTTAAACAGAAGTGCTGTAGCGCCACCTAGTGTCTGAATGAGACTCGTCCTCTAGGACTGTTCAGCCCTGCGCAGGGACTGGCTCTCCCGCAGCCATTTTCTGTCCAACCAAACGGCCGAACTGAGACGAGAACCAACCAGGGCTTCATCGCAGGTTAGTGTGCGGCTCCGGCCAATGATTGCTAACCCATATTTCGTTACATCGAATGGAAATCTCCGCGCGCGAGTGTTTTATTACTAGTTGGCGGGGAGAATGAGAAATTAAGCGCGCTTTATGAAAAGCAGCTCGCTGGTGTAGGAATAATTGTTAAAAGCTCGTCATCGTGTGCGGCCCCTTTGTTTACTACGACCAATTTGAGCGGATCTACGGCTGCTTTAGCTCGCCTGCCTGGTTCTCTGCCCTCCTCTACTGTTTAATATGTCCATCAATTATAATAAGGCATTTGACCAGTTTATCTGAATGATACAGTTGGGAAAGTGTAGTTTGTGTTAATTTAGTGCGTGTAACCATCCATGTTCATTGCTAGCACCGGCGAGCTCTTTAGCCAATAAAATAACACACCTACAATGTGTTCTGGTATCAGTATGTTGATATAATATGCCCTGTTATTTTTAATTCGCTTTTTATTTATTAAATTTTATATTTAAGTCACACTGGCGGCCTTCAATATATAAACTGCATTTTTTAAATTATTTATAAATATTTACATTATCAGTCAAAAGGTTTTGAACCGTAGGATTTTTATTTAAAAAAAAAAAATAAGTCTCTTGTGCTCACCAAGCCTGCATTTATTTGATCCAAGGTACAGTAAAAATTGTACTATTTTAAAAAACTGCTTTGTATTTAAATATATTTTAAAATGTAATTTATTATGTGATTTCAAAGCTGAATTTTAGCATCATTACTTCAGTCACATGATCCTTCAGAAATCATTCTAATATTCTGATTTGCTGCTAAAAAAAAAAAAAAAACGTATTTTTTATGTTGAAAACAGCTGAGTAGTAGTAAATAAAAATATTAATTTAAATAATTTATTTTCTTAAAAAAAATAAAATAAAAATAAATATTATATACTAAGACCAATTATACTGACCAATGTCAGAATAACAATATAATGTTACAAAAAAAAAAATTATTTCAGATAAGGTTGATCTTTTGGATTCATCAAAGAATTGTGAAAAAATGTACTCAACTTTTTTAAATATTGATAATAAATAATAATGATAAAAATGTTTATTGAACAGCAAATCTGCATATTAGAATGATTTCTGAAGGATCATGTGATATTGAAGACTGGAGTAATGATGCTGAAAATTCAGCTTTGATCACAGGAATAAATTACATTATGAAATATATTCAAATAGAAAACAGTTTTTTCAAATAGTAAAAATATTTAACAATATTACTGCTTTTAATGTATTTTGGATCAAATAAATGCAGGCTTGGTGAGCAGAAGAGACTTCTTTAAAAACATTAAAAATCTTATTGGACTGGTAGTGTAATTAACCCTGTGATGGTCAATGAGTTTTATATCCTTTAAAGGAAAAATGCATATCTATGCGATTCACTTACATATGACAATTATGAATGTTTATTACTGAACAAAACAAAGTTTATATTTAAAATGATGTTTATACAAGTCTAGTAGTGCACTGGGTGGCCAAAAATGCTAGGTACGCTGTTCACCTGGTTTTGAGAAACAACCAATAATTTACAGCTGCAATACAGTTTAATTTATGTTTCAGATGGACGGAGACAGTTCAACCACAGATGCCTCCCAACTTGGCATAACAGGGGAATATATGGCTGGTAGTCATTTTGTATTAGCTCAAGCTCCAGAAGGTAAATGAAGCTAAAGACATTTAAATTACTAATATTACTAATGTTTTATTGTTTAATTAATTGATTAATACATTTTAAAAACATGATGCAATTATTATGTAAAAAGAAATTATATAATTAATAAAGTATTTAAAATATAAATGAAGTGTTTGAATTAAATGTTTAAATTATGTATAATTTGGTGACACTTTACTATAAGGTTCATTAGTTAATATTAGTTAACTACATTAGTTAATATAAACTAAGCATGAACAATACTAGAGCATTTATTAATATTAGTCAATGTTAATTTCAGCATTTACTAATGCATTATTAAAATCACAGGTTGTGTAAACATTAGTTAATGTACTGTACATGAACTAACATGAACAAATTTTATTTTATTAACATTAACAAAGATTAATAAATAGTGTAATAAATGTATTGTTCATTTTTTGTTCATGTTAGTTAATACATTAACTAATGTTAACAAATGACACCTTACTGTAAATGTTACCTATAATTTTATATAACAAAAAATATGTAATTGTATATTATACTTATTAAATGTCAAATTTTAATTATTAATTTTTTTTTTTATATATTAAATTATATATACTTTTCTGGTCAAAAATTTGTGAACATGGCTACATTTATTTGATCAAATATACAGTAAAAACAGTAATATTGTGAAATATTAGTATGATTTAAAATAACTGTTTTTTTTTTTTTTTATTTATTTAAATGTATTTTAAAATGTAATTATTTCTGTGATGACAAAGCTAAATTTTCGGCATCATTACTCCAGTCCTCAGTGTCACATGATCCTTTAGAAATCATTCTAATATGCTGATTTGATGCTTAAGAAACATTTATTTATTTATTTTTTGTGAAGATGAAGGTGATGAGGGTCTCAACGACCACGAGGATGGCAATGGAAGCAAAGATAACCTACGTGAACAAGACATCTATCTCCCCATTGCCAACGTTGCTCGAATTATGAAGAATGCAATCCCACAAACTGGAAAAGTAAGTCATTTTTAAGGCAATTTGGCTTAGAAAAAGGAAAAATAAAACCCTTTTTTATTTATTTGCTGGTTTTTGAATAAAAAAGATGCACTTTGATCATCTCTCTTTTGATAGGGCTGTCACTAATGATTATTTTAGTAATCAAGTAATTGGCCGATTATTCTTACGATTAATCGAGTAATTAATAATTTTTTGTGTGTGTTGATTAAAATAGACCCAAGCGAATGATAGACTTTAAAATTACTTAAAATAAAGTATAATAGCAATGAGACAATAATAATTAGTTCAAATAACATATCAAAAGTAAGTAATCATATGATTTTATTGAGCAAAACTGTTAAAATACATAATGTATTATAAGCAATAGAGTTAAGGTACATCACGCATAATAACAAATGACTGCAGAGGGCGCCAACGGCCTGACGATTGTTTTTACATTTTACAGCGCGATTTAATCCTTGTTTAATATTGACCAAACAACATTTAATTCAAGTGTCCACTTAATCTTTAATATTTAGCCATTTCTTTATGATAGAAATGCTACAGACACTGTCGTTTCTTGAATATGTGGACATCAGAACGTGTAAACTCAAAGTGAGGGTTTGAGCTTTTATTTTGAAATCGCGATAAACAGCATATTCAGAATATATTAATGTATTCTCCTGTATTTACGTAGGTTTAAACGATTTACTTTACAAATCTGATGAAATGGCGCAAGTTGTGTTGACAGATGAACGTTATAATAAACACAAACTCACGGTAATATGCAGAGATGGAGTTTGAAACGCTCCACACATGTAAGTTAAAGGATTTTGTGTGGACGCACGTACGTAACCTACACGCGTGTGAATAAAGCGCATATATTTATTTAATTTAATCCCAGCATTTGTGAATTCACAATAGCATTATTCTTTATAACATTTTTTAAATGTGTTTAATATATCATGCAGCCTTGGAAAACGGTGTAATAGTGCACTTCATGGATTCTCGCCCGTGAAATGCGCCACTTCCGGTATTTTTTCGGATACTGAAAACGGGTAAATTTCAGTCTAGGATTTTTTAAAATCGAGTACTCGAATTGAATCGAGGAATCGTAACAGCCCTACTCTCTGTTTATTCGTTAAGAGCATCTTATTTAATACCCTTTATTTTGCTAAAGGAAAGTGAAACTTTAAAAATTTAGCATTAAGTCAAGTTTTACACACGTTATTGAAAAGAAAACCTTTCTCTCCATCACCTTAGATAGCAAAGGACGCCAAGGAGTGTGTGCAGGAGTGTGTGAGCGAGTTCATCAGCTTCATCACTTCAGAAGCCAGTGAGAGATGCCATCAGGAGAAACGCAAGACGATAAACGGCGAAGACATCCTGTTTGCCATGTCCACGCTGGGTTTCGACATGTATGTGGAGCCTCTGAAGCTCTATCTGCAAAAGTTCAGAGAGGTAACATTGACATTGTAATGGCATCAGCATATGTCATTTAAGTAAAAACGCTTATAAACTTGACTGGTATAAGCAGAAACACTTTGGACAGTTGAGTTGTTGTTTCTTCCTTTTGATTGACGTTATATTTGTGTGAACGTTCTCAGGCCATGAAAGGAGAGAAGGGCATAAGCGCTGTAACTGTAACCGAAGGCATGGGAGAGGAGCTGACCGACGAGGCTTTCCGTAAGTAAATGATTAGTACACATGAGTATGATAATGGTGGTTACAACTAAACTTGAATTTAATTTGTTATTAATTGGTGTTTACATATTGATGTATTATTAATTTGTTAATTATTGTTTATATACTGTTTGTATTTTTCTTTTAATATTTCTATGTAGCGTTAATTAATTAATTATTATTCATTTTAATTTTAGCTATCTTTTTTTTAACTTTATATTCTACCTCAACAAGCCTGTTTTATTTCAAGTAATTGCCAAAGGAGCATTTCTAATTTATGAATTGTATGTACATTGTTATTATATATGTCTTTAATTTAAATTAATGTCTGAAATATATGTATGACAATATTTGTATTTTTAATGTATTTTTATTGACAGCAATAAATGAACAGCAAACGTAATAAACATTGTAAAAATAACCTATATAAATAAATTTGCAGTATGATTTAAAATGTATTAATAGAAAATAAAAATATTTACAATATTTAATTTATTTGTATTTAAATGAAATTATTTAAATAGGCTGTGTATACAGTATTTTTGCTGCATGTGTTTTGTTTAAATTTAATTTAATTTAATATAATTATAATAGTTATTATTATATTATTATTCAGTAATTATTAACAATATTAATAATTATAAATATGTGTGTATGTGTGTGATAGTTATGGGTATTATTAACAATATTAATAATTATTATGAATACTTTATATGTATATATTATTTATCTATTTGTATTTTTATTATCTTTATAATGTTTTAATTTATTTATATATTTCTATTAACAGCAAATGTATCAAACATTGTAAACATAACCTGTATAAATTAATATGCAGATTTAATAGAAAATAACAATACTTATAATAAT
Organism: Cirrhinus mrigala; assembly: GCA_036247105.1. Lineage (NCBI taxonomy): Eukaryota > Metazoa > Chordata > Actinopteri > Cypriniformes > Cyprinidae > Cirrhinus > Cirrhinus mrigala. The sequence continues at coordinate 10,811,224 of CM070031.1, forward strand.
ATTTATTTAATTTGTATTTCAATTTAAATAAATAGGCACAGTATTAACACAGTATTTTTCCTGTATGTGTTTTGTATTAATAATTAATTGATCAATTGAATTAAATTTTATTTACACTGATTTTGAAAATGGACATAATTATAATAGTTATTATTATTTATTATGACTAAATATTAATTATTAGCTATATATATGTATGTATATGTGTGTGTGTGTATTTGTATTTATATTATCTTTATGTATTTTATGTATTTTTATTAACGGCAATAAATCAACAGCAAATTTATCAAACATTGTAAAAATAACATAAAATAAATGTGCAGTTTGACTTGAAATGCATTATTAGAAAATAACAGTATTTACAATATTTATTTAATTTTTATTTAAATTAAATATTTAAAATAATTAGGCTATGTATACACATTATTTTTCCATAATTTTGCATTGACAACTGCTTATCTATTTATCTGTCTACAATGAAATCTTTTTTTTTCTCAGCAAACCCACTACCTGCAGGAATCATAACAGCTGATGGACAGCAACAAAATGTGATGGTGTACACCACTTCCTATCAGCAGGTCAGAATCAAGCCAAGTGTCATTTAAAGATAGCACACTTCAGTCTTCACTGTCAAGCATTTTGAGTGATGGCTTTAATTGCATTTCATCTGTTGTAGATCCCAGGTGTGCAACAGCTCCAGTTTTCCTGAAGATGTGCAGAAATCAACACCTAATCATCACAAATCAGACCTCCACACTTCCACAGGTCATGACCTTTGGGCTCTGTTATGAAGGTCTTCAGCGGACTCTCACAGGTCACAGAGCTGGACTTCTATGTTTGTTTAGCTTGTTTTTGTGTTCGCTCCGTGTGTGTCTGTGCACACACGTTATGATTTTACACACTAGTCTGTTGGGTGGTATTTTGTTTTTTTCATCACATATTTGGAGTTTTATCCATGTAAAGGTTTGGGGTAAAAGGGGTCCTGAGGGGGTTCAAAACTAACTCACCCCTCTATCAAAGCAATAAAATAGAACAAATGTGAATTTTCTTGGGACTTAGTGGAATGAGTGCTTTGCTCCTTTTTTTATATAGATGAAAAATCATGTTGCATGTGTAATTTCAGTTTGATGAGATGTTAACACATAAAATAAAATGTGGTAATTTTGTAAATAGTTCATATTTTTGTCTATGTGTTTTTTTTTTCCTTCAATGTTTTCATGAATTTGTATTCATAAATGTAATTCAAGAACTAATTTAAAAACAATCTGCATTTATCAGTTGAGTGACAAAAATAAATCAGTTACGTTTTAGGCCCGTTTTAGGTCAGTGACTTTTTTTACATCCTAGATTTTACATTGAGTTCTTGCTGAATTTCATTTTGTTTTCACATTCCTATTAATTCACAGTTGAATATGAACTGTTTTAAAACCGTTTTTAAAAACACATACGGACATCACTTACTGCAAGAACACATAGAAATTACATTTAGAAATCCTGATCATCTGAATGAAGAGAATTCAAATTTAAGGCCATAAAAAGTCTTAAATGGTACAAGAAAGTCTTAACTATGGGATCTTAAAGGAGCAGTTTACCCAAAAATGTAAATTCAGTCATTATTTACTCAACCTCATGTCGTCCAGAATACAAATAAGGATATTTTTAATGAAATCCGAGAGCTTTCTGACCCTGCATAGACCGCAATGCAACTGACACATTCAAGGTCCTGAAAGTTAGTAAGGACATCCTTAAAATAGTCATGTAACATTAGTAGTTCAACCTTAATTTTATGAAGCTACAAGAATGCTTTTTTGCGCACAAAGAAAACAAAAATAACTTTATTCAACAATTTCTTCTCTTTCCTGTCAGTCTCCGTCCATGAGGATGAGTAATTAATGACAGATTATTTATTTTTGGGTGAACTATCCCTTTAAATTTGGGGAATGTTACTATTAAACTTAACAAGGCTCTGCTTTCATTTAAAACACGTGTACAGCCGTTACCGGAAAAACAGCTATATTTTTGCAGTTCCAAAAGCGCCACCTGCTGGCGGAGAATGAATTTGCATGTTTGTTTTTGTTCAGACCAGTGCGAAAATCGGAAATCGAATATTTTTTTTATGCTGTTTTACGCTGAATGTAAATAGGTGGATCGACAAAAAGATAATGCATTATAAAAATCGAAACAAAACAATATGTTTTTTTAATTAACATAATAATTGATTGATAATAATTGATGCTTTTGACTCATCCATCTTCTTAGAAATGCTTTAAAGGATAAAATGTGGAGTTTTAGAAAACTTTTTGTTTTTGTGAAAACCTGTATCTGAACTGTAAATCATACTTTTTTACCATCATTTTACAGTTTAATATGTTACCACAGACATTCCCCTACCCTACTCATATGGTATTAATTTTATTTGTGCAGTTCTTAAAAGAGTCTTAAAAAGTCTTAAATTTAAGATTAAAAAGCCTGCAAATACCTGAAATGACAGAAGAAAATATTAGATTTAATACAAAGGATTTTATGGACATTTAAAAGGGTCATGACATAGATTTTTTAAATATGTTCCTTGAGGTTTAATTATAATGTTAAAAAAGCTTTTTGCAGGAAAAACAAAAAAAAAAAAAAAAAATCTGGAAAATTTATTTTTTTCAACCCTCATTCTGACCCTTTGTCTAAAATGAGCTGTTTTTAAGAGGCAGGTCCTTTAAGGCTACAGTTAGTAATCTGACACTCTTATGATTGACTAACTTTCATTGCATAGGAAACAGTATTAACACCCACTCGCTATTACATGTGAGTGTTTTGATAACAAAAAAACAGTCATTTCCAGACAAAGCATTATGAAATCATTTACTTAGTTTGTGATGCAACTGCAGATGTTTCTTTGTGAACTCTCCATGACACTGATTAAATGCACATGATTAAATAAATGCTTTGTTCATAATGAGGACATTTTAACCTACTTGCAGGATGTCTTAATGGAACAAAGACCTCTTTATATGCCAAAAGATCAAGGCAAATTTGATTTCTCATGTCATGACAACTTTAACTGTGAGTAGATATTATGATGGTAATACTTGGAAAAAGTAAATTTTTTTAGATGACATAAAAATTGTGCATTTTAAATAAAGTTATTTAATAATAATGAAAATTATTTAATTTTATTTAATAAAATAAAATCTTGTAATCTTGTAAAAAATTGTCTAATTATGTATTTTATGTGACTTTCTGAATATTCCGGATTATATATTTTGAAGTCCGGACCAGGGTTTTTATATTAAAAAAAAAAAACTTTTTTTAAAGAATCATAGAAAAGTTGCAAGAAGAAAAAGATTAATAAATTAATATCTTACTATATAGAAGGGGCATCCGGCGTAAAACGTGCGGATCACTCCGCTGTGGCAACCCCTGATAAAAAGGAGCAAGTCAAAGGAGAGAGAGAATATCTTACTATATAGCCTAATAATAGGATGCCTGTCATCTCTCATCCAGCTGAGAGCAGCCGAATGACAAAGACAAAGTCTGAATGACATTACACCCTCAGGGCGACTTCCTGTCGCTTCACCACCTCTGTCCAGCCAGATTGTCTGATGGGGTGGGTTCACACTTTAACACATTAGATTGTGTCCTGACTCAGGCGAGGAGTGGGGGTTTTCTGCAGCCCCATAACTCTCATTTGACAGCAAGAAGAGCAGGACAATGAATCTAATTCAGTGATATATGAAAGAAGCTGTTGAATTTTTTTATCTCACCGGAAATACTTTATTTGTGTATGTTGTTAAAGACATCTTGCTATCTAGCCATTTTACCAAGCTATGTCAAAATTTTATTTATCTGTCAATCATATTTTATTACAGGCCTCTGTGCCATGCATTTGAATATGTCCTGTCAATCATGTTTTGCCAGAATGATTTATGACATGTCAATCTCCCTTCCTTATAAGGAATTATATATATATATATATATATGTGTGTGTGTGTGTGTGTTTCTTATTGCAGCTTCTTTATTCTCTGAGTTTCATCTTATTCTGCAAGCTCTCTGTAATCCAGGGTTGCCAGGTTTTCACAACAAAACCCGCCATTGCTACTCAAAACTAGCCCAAAAGTAACCCAATGGCATTTCGACGGGGCTCCTCGCATTCTGAGGGGTAAAAAACACGTTTTTTTGGGGTTCCTCTGGTAAAATTAGCATTCTAGGGGCTAAATATTATGTTATTGGGGTTGCTTCAACCCGCGGACATGAAAAACAACCCGCGGCAATAGTATGACAGTAGCCCAATTCCGCAAATAAAGAAAAAATATCAAACTTTCCAATTACGTATGTTACATGTTTCTATATGTTTTCTTATATTAAGCTTTTTCATTATTATTTAGACTTTTTTCATTTTCATTTTCCATATGACAGGAGTGAAACTTATAATAATTGACAAGAGGCCTTTTAAACAGTTTTTAAGCTGTGAAAAAATTTTGACTGGAAAAGATGATTGACAAGTGTCATCAATTAATCAATCAGATTTTGACAGACTGATGCAGGAAAGGATGGAGCCTAATAAATCAAATTATTTCCCTATAGAGGGTATGCACTTACCTCACAGTTTGGTTACTGGGATGGGTCGGCCATATTGGAGATCCTCGGACGTAAACAACAGCATTGATTGCGGGGTTAATGTACTGCTGAATACATTGTTCTGCTAATTTATGCTCTCTAAACCATGGAAAAAACATGTGGCAGCTGCTTAATCATATAGAGGACTTAGTAAGCAGGAAAGGGCCCAGTATTTGGACAAACTAAAATTAATAGGAAGTAAAGATACAAGCAGAATTAATTAAGATATTAGCATAATATATCACATACGCGAAATGATAAGAACAAAAACTAATGTTGTCAGGATTGTTGCCCTGGAAATCCTGGTTCAGTTTGTCCAACCATAAACGCCTTTTGTTCCTCAGACAGTTTTTTGCACTCTTCAGTCTTCTGCTTGATTTGTTATAACTTTTATAATACTCAAAATTTTTGTTCCCAGTCCGACAGATTAGTACAGCACAAGACATGACAATAATGACCATTTTTAACAGCAATAATCAGCCAAATTTGCGAGTTCTGTACAGTTCAGTGGCATTGTTTATGTTTAGTGCCGCCAATATGCCCAACTGATGAGGCATCACATCTATATATATATCTATGATCATAGCAGCTAATTAACCGGAAGTCTCGCCCATAGGTTGCTTTCGAGTTAAAGAATAAGTTGTGGATAGCGTTCGTTTTATTTCCAAGCATATTTCATGATTTGAATGGTAGCAAGTTTTATTGAAGAAATGCAGGAAAAGAATACAAACAACATATCACATTAAAGAACAATAAAATCAAATGAGGTTATACCTCATAAAACATTAAAATACTGTTAAAAATGGGAAAAGCCTGTGCAAATTAAACAATGCAAGCAGTGATTTCATGCCCTCACTTTACTTTCCGATACAATCGTCACGTAATTGAGGTCGTTCAAATAAATTGATATTTTTAGCCGACGGCATTTAAAAATTACTCATTTTATCTGGTTTCATTTTAAACCTGTCATATCCTCCGGGTTTGAGTGCAGTGATTGGATAGCCTTATATTGTAGACAAGACTGGATATTAAATAACACTTAACAATGAAATTGGCATTGAATTAATATAGCATTATAAATACGTGGGCGGGCAGAAATTATTTTACGCTACGTTACTAATCAAAGCCAGATGTGACTACAGGCAGACTTTGAAAGAAGTCATACCCTCAGGCTTGCTTTCAGGTCACACTATGTTGCCAGATCACCCCTATTTTAACGAAAAACGGAATCATGTGGATTAGTTGTGGGGAAATGCATATTAAGTATAAAATACACAAAATGAAAGATATTTGATTTATTTCTGAAATAATACAACGTTTTCCTAGTAAATGTGCAATAACACACACACACACACACACACACAAAGAACAACGCCTAATCGATTTAATACAATGGACTTGGCAACACGGGCAATAATGGTCCCGCCTCTCATGCATATCAAAGGCCAGATAAGATTCCTCCTGTGGAGCTGAATAGTAAAGTTAGTAGTTAGAAAAAGCAGTTGAAAGGAATACGGTCATCACAGACAGAGGAGCGTTTCTTACGCGGATGATCAGTAAGTAGTTCAGTAACGTTACTTCCTTGTAGTGGACGGTTTGTGTTGCCATTGTTTATGACTTTGCAGACAATGCATGAAAAAAACTTTCTTGGGATAGAGAGAGCTCCATTTTACGACTGTGGAGAGTCAAACAAAGGCAAATCTGTGCATTTAAAAGATATTTTTAAATTTTTAAGTTTTTTTTTCGGTTAAAGATGACGTTCATCAAGAAACGAATTTAAAAGCTATTTCCTGTGAGTTCTGCTATACCAGCGTGCGATGTTGTGCTGATGTAACCGAATTAAGTATTCAATTCTGTTTCTTGAATTCCTTCATTTTGATGCATATGGTCAGTGATAAACCAACGTAACGTGTAATTTATGTAATTTATATTTAGTAACTTATGACAGCAATCTAGTCAACAACAACACCTATGGAAGCCGTTTCCGCCACTGATTTAAAAATGCACAAACAAAAAAAAAACGGTATTTGCTGCGAATTCAATTCGGACTATTTTCTCGCAGTTCTGAGGGGAAAAGTCAGAATTGAAATTACAAGACATAGAGGGTAGTTGGATATATTTGGCTTCTCTGAGACTGTGACTCAAGAACTAGTCTGGGGTGCGTTTCCCAAAAGCATCGTTAGCTAACTATGGTGGTGGTTAGGTCCATTGAACTCTATTGGTAACGACGGAACTTGCGACTATACACCCCTGAGTAGTTAGCAGTTAACTAAAGGGTAACGTTACTTAGTCTTATTTTTCGAGTCCAATTGAGATCAGACATGTTCAAGGTCCAATTCAAGCCTTAAGTCTTTGAGGTCAAGTCACAAGAAGAATTGATGTGATATTTGCTGCTGCACCACATATTGATAATAAATGAAAAATGAGGAATAAATATAAAATATGGTATTTGCAGCTGTTAAAGGAACATAATTGCCGACGACTGTTTTTGAGGAGTCTCTGTATTCAAGTCCAAGCCTTGAGTCATTTATCCACAAGTTCAAGTCGTGTTGCAAGTCCAATTTTTTTTTGTTTGTTTGTTTTTTTTTTTTTTTTTGGCAGTTTAAGTGCAACTTGAGTCCAAGTCGCAGACTTGAGTTTCCACATATAAAGAATAAAAAAAACTTGTAAGACTAGTCTAAGCATTTTATGCAACTGCCCACTAGAATTCTGACTTTTCTCATAATCAGAAGTTTCGTTTTTTTAACTTCCCAAGATTTATTTATTTATTTATTTCCCCACAGAATTGGGTTTCTCAGAAATCTCGAAATAGCAATGCTGTTTTTTTTCTTACCCCATTTTAGTTATTTACTTGCATGTGGGTTTCTCTGAAAGACTGCATTAAATCAATTTATACTATTCATTTTGTTAGCACACATTGGTAGTGGTTTGTTTAGGGTTGTTTCAAAATTGTGGTTAAGTTGGCTTAAGAGGCTTGTGGTTTTAAAAATTCTTGGACTTGACTTTTGGGATTTGTTGTTTTGCCTGTTTGTGTGAATAAACATCAAGTGTCTCTTGTTAGGCACTGTTAGGACAATATGGTACCTTTTGTTTTAAATGCAGAGTGGTAATGAGGGGGAAGGGTGCTGTAAGGTATAGATTACTAATGGTGGAAATGTGAGCCGGCAGGGGTATAAGCAAGAGAATCTTTGGTGTGGAAGGGTCCTCATTTGGAGCCTAGATGTTTTACTGACCAACTTCCAGTTGTTAATATAATTCCAAGGCTGTTTGTTTCATAAAACACATGCTTCATCTTGTTCACACATTGTGTAGAGCTATTTAGGGTGAGAAAAATGAAACCGTCTCTGAACAGACACATGCTTGCATCTTATAACTAACAATTATATTCCTTTTTATGCATGTAATGTGTAACTTTAGACTTTGTAATACTCTTGATATTTAGTTTGAAAGTATTTTGTTACCCTAATACTTTGCTTTTCTTTTTTTTTTCCAGAGATGTGATTATTCCACTCCTACATTCTGTCTGGAGATCCAATTGAATGTTCAGTAGCATGCAAGCCAATTCACAACATTCAGGACAACTGCAAAATATACATGGACAAGGAGCTACACCTAGAGGCGGGGCAAGCCAAACCTTTTACCAGCTATGTTTACCACCTCATGCTGCAAATCCCTCATATCCTGGACAAACTGCCACTGGAAATTATTTCACCTGCTCAGGCCAACCAGCAACCAGTAACCAGAATTTGACTAGTAGCGTTCAAGCTACCAGAGACACACAACTTGCACCAGAAAATTCAAATGATGCATTGTTTACAGAAAAACAGGACTCCCAAATTATTCTGTGGAACATGCCCTCTAATTGCAAGATATTTATACCTGTTAGCAATGTAAATCTACAAAGTGCTCCCAACAATAATGGACCAAACATGTCTCATTGTGCCTTCAACTCAACTAACGGTTTATACGTGCAACAGCAAACTACCTCCTCGGCAGTTGGCCCAAATAATTTGCAACAGTTTACAAGAAGTCTTAACGAAGCTAGAATAAACGTGAACACTAGCAACTTTCATAGCAGACAACACTATGCAAATGCTTCTACAAATTTGCCAAAGAACTCAAGCTTGCCATCTGACCTAAACTATTGTCCCCCGACAGAAAACGCACATTATGGCCAAAGTAGTTTGGTTGGTGGACACCCCTACCAGTTGTTGTTTGCTGAGAAATCAAATAATGCTAACATGCAAATGTATTCTACATGTGTACAGAACCTGCAACAGAATAACGCTGCTCAGAGAGCTGTTGCCGTTGTCACACCATTGTCTCCAATAGGAACGACCCCTGTTAACGTGTCGGACAGTTCTGCTAATGTGAAAATGAATGAAAGGCCTGTGCAAGAAACTCTGCACCATCAACCAAACATTCCACGTTCTCTGGTGAACCAAACGGGCGAAACAAATGACCCAACAAGACAGAATCAACCAAAGTCAGCAGAGCCAAGGCTGAATGATGGACTTTGCAACCTAGTTGGAGCCAGAAGTCCAGTTTTGGCTGATGAATCAACCAGCCAAAGTTGCCGCACAAGTTCACCGCAGTTGGAAAGTGTGGTTGCAGAACAAAACAAGTCCGTTCCAACTGAAATGCAAAATGAACTGGCTGAAAAGACAAATCAAAACTGCACCATCACAGATAAGAAAACACTGGACTCTCTTCCATTTACTGAATGGTCATTAGATCGATTGGCGGCCTTAATGGTTGTGATTCAGCACATGGAAGACGGGTATCAGAATAAAATCCGCAAAACTGATCCTGGGAGGGACATCTTAAGGCTTTATTGGAATGGGGATTGTAGCAAGTTTTCTGAAGCTGTAGATAGTGGCATATATCAAAGCATAATGGAGGAAGTTTATGTCTATTCACCAATGAACGAGCCTGTGATACTAAGGCAAATTCTAAATGATGCACGTAGCAAAGTCTTAGACGATTTTCATGTTTTAAATCACAACGAAGAGCCACCGAAGATGACGTACAAGTCGTCTTGGTTGAATCTTAATGAAAACGTTGATGACATTGACAAGGAATGTGGTTATTCTTGGTTCTATAGGTCTTCACAAAATGTCCCAGAACACGAAGCAGATTCTCTGGAGGCTACTGTTGTGAAGGGTTTGGATAAACAAGATGTCCCGAATGGAACGGCGAGTTTGGATAACCAATTTGGAGCCAAGAGTGTTGTGTCGGCCAAATCAACTAGCCAAAGTAACTACACAAACTCGCCAAAGCCCATTCATGTGGTTGCAGAAGAACAGGAGATTGTTTTATCTTCTCAAATGCAAGTTGGATCCAGTGAAACAATGCTTGGCAATGACTGCATCATCCTCGATAAGAATGTGAGATGTGAGACCTTCCTGAAACCTAGTCAAGAACTTCCTGTGCACGTGAATGAAGTGGAGACTAACAAGATGGTTGCTTCAGCCACCAAGATGAATGTTCTTCCTCGTGAAATAGCTGGAGGGTGCTTTGCTAATGAGATGAAAGAATGTAATAGTGCTGCGTTTCCAGACAAGCACAAGGTGTCTTTGTTGAAGACACTCCCAGTACTTGACAAAATATCAACAGAAGAACAAATAAGTAGGCAGATGCTCGAGGGCATGGCCAAAAATTCAGCATCCATGGTTCTAGCATTGCTCTCAGCCCATTATAAATCACCTTTAGCTGAACATAATCGGATTACTGACAAAGTACGACAAGAGAAACAAATATTGTCTGAGAACAGGAGTCGTGAACAATCTCCTGTTCCCTCGAATGCTCAGTCTCCACCAGTGATTGATAACTTTTCTCCTTTATTTAGTGAACAGCAAACCAACTGTCAGCCAAATACTGTTAATCCACTGAAGGGCATGACAAATCTGGTGAAGACGTTGGAAAAACGAAATGCATCCTTAAGAATGCATCAAAAACTTATTGAAAAACGTGTTGGTTTGAAAAGAAAGCATAAACCGCCATCTACAACATCAAAAATGGACAGCAGTTTTGGTAATCGTGTTGGAGCCAGTAGTCCCATCTTGATTGATGACTCATCCAGCCAAAGTGACTGCACAATCGACACACCGACGCCTAGTCCTGATCCACAACCTTGTCTTTCTGTACAAACAAATGAATGGGAGATTGTTGAGATGGATGCTTCATCTTCTGTTAAGCTTGATGTTCTTACTCAGGAAATGGCCAAACAATGCTTTGCTGAAGATGAAGACATTGCTGCAACACCAAAGACTCCAACATTAAGGCTGGATGACCCTTTTTGTAATCGAGCCAAAAGTCCAATGTTGGGTGCTGGATCAACCAGCCAAATTGACTATGCAGGTCCACCAAAGCTTTATCCAGTGGTCGCAGGACCATCTAAACCCCAAAATGAATCCGATGAAGAAATGCCTGAAATTGACAGTGTGATCTCAGATGAGACTCTGAAATGTGAGACCAATCCAAAACCTAGTCAAGAACTTCCTGTGAACATGAATGAAGAGGAAGATGTCGAGATGGATGCTTCAGCTTTTATTAAGATCAATGTTCTCACTCAGGAAGTGGCTAAGCAATGCTTTGCTGGTCAGTTAGTGCAGACTGGTGGATCAGTCAGCCCAGTTGACTATGCAAGTCCACCGATGCTTCATCCTGTGCTTGCAGATCTATCTCGAGTGCAATCAGATGAAGAAATGCCTGAAATTGACTGTGTACTTTCGGATAAGAGATGTGACGCAGATCCAAAACCTGGTCAGGAACTTCCTGTGGAAATGAACGAAGAGGAGATTGTCAAGTTGGACTCTTCAGTTTGTATAAAGATTAATGTTCTCCCTCATGATTTGGCTAAGCAATGCTTTGGTGGTCAAATGATAGAAGATGAAGACATTTTTGCAACAAATGTACAGATAAACATGGAGAGGTTGGAAGAGACTGATGGAGCTAAAAGTCCAGTGTTGACTACTGGATCAACGAGCAAAAGTAGCTGTGCAAGTCCACCAAAACTCAATCCTGTGATTGAAGAACCATCTCAAATGCAAAATAAGTCCAATGAAGAAATGCCTGAAATTGACTGTATGCTCACAGATGAGATCATTAAATCTGAGACCGATCCAAAAGCTAGTCAAGAACTTCCTGTGAACAAGAGCGAAGAGGTGACTGAGAAGATTGGCAGTTTAGACTCTATTAAGATCAACATACTCCCTCACGGAATGGCTGAGCTATGGTTTGCCGGCGAGCCGGAAGATAAGGACTTCCAGAAAGACCTTGCAGTTCGTGTTTCTGCTGAGGACCAGGTGAAAGCTCAAGTCCTGGAGCTCAAGCTGGAAAAAGAAGTGCTCCCAGAAGATGTGAAGCCAAAAGAGAGAATTGGTGATGGACAGTTGGAGTCTTACTGTTGTCTTGCTAAATGGTTTAATAGTTTAGAATTTGGAAATGACTCATTGTGCACATGCCAGATAAAAGCTGAGCTGAAGGAGAAAGAGATTAAAATCGAGGCCCACAGCACAAGTTTAGAGGTGCAGATGACTACAGACAATCCAGGTGAATGCAAACAGGTAGAAATGGAAGAAGCTGCTCTTGAAAGAACGGATGATTCTGAAGTCACAGATGATTCTGAAGACGAATACCCACTGCTGCACGATCCTACTACGGAAAAGACAAAGATCGTTAAGGACACTTCAAGTTCTGAAGAGGTGTCCAAGGTAGAGACTGAAACCTCAGAGCAGGAAAGAAATGAATCGCCCACTAAATGTGTAACAAACATGACACTTATGAATGAGATGGTGCAAGACAACCCAGTTCCTGATTTGAAGAGTCCTATGAATGAGATTGAGCAAGATACCCCAGCTCCTGTTTTGAAGACTAATACGGTATGTCTTGCACTGTTTGGCTCGTCTTCTGGAAAAAGAAACAAACTAAAGCTAACTAAAAGAACCAAAGAGAAATCAAGTTGTGAAGAACCTCCAAAAACTCTTCAAGTAACTATAAGCTCTTACCAGAAGATTCAAGACAAGAGCGAGTCTATGAAGCGGAAATCTGTGAAAGCAGATAATGATGATATGGATAGAAAAGAGAGAATACAGGGAGCATCCTTGCAAAACTTGGCTCGGCGTAAAACCTTGCCCTTGGATCTCGTTTCTGGACTCGACAAAAATGGACTTTCATCTACCTCAGTCAGAAAACCGTTCGGTCCAAGTGGTAATGTGAGGAATGATGTCAGTTTGGCTGAAGGAAATAAGCGAAAGAGACGGCATAAGCAAATAACACAACAAATTTCTATGAACAAATTTATTATCAGAAGAAAGACTGTGGCAGCTAAATTATTGCATTCACCCGAGAATTTAACGAAAAGTAAATACGAGTTGGGGAACCCTGCTTTGTTGCCATTGGATGAAGGTTCTGCTTTGGAGTTCAAAGTATTGCCAGAGTCATTTAACTTTGAAGATGGAGCTAAACTTAACTGTGCTCAAGCCGACAAGTCACAGAGTGCACAAAATGGTAACTTCTGAGAATATATAATATTATTGTTATTATTATTATTATTATTATTATTATTATTATTATTATTATTATTACTTTTTATGCTTTACCTAATGTATACTTATAATTTCTTGTTCCTTTTTTCTTAAGGGATGTCAGATCAAGGCGAAGAAGCTAAAAGGATGAAAACTAGCCATGTGCCAACCCAAGGTATTGGACACAAGATTCAAGTTGTTCACTTGAAATGTAACACATTTGTATTAGACCACATTTGAATAAGGATTAATGAAAATAATGGTAACAAAATTAAGTCCTGTATCTGCCTATCACATAACTTTGTATGGCACTCATCTAAATAGATTTGTGCTTGTCTATCTGCAGGTGTTTGGAGTTTCAGCCCCTTGAGGAAAAAGCATACTCAACCCATCCAGGCTGCCGATGTCTCAGGTTCCTGTAGCCTCTTCCAAGAGTTCAAGAAGAAATATCAAAAAAAAGAAGGAACTGCCTCCAAGCAGAGCTTGAGTTCCAGTGAAAAAGCTTGATTTTTCTATTAAAATGACCGCAACTGGGCTTATTTTGTCATGTTTACTTCCTGTGAGTGATAAACCTCAACGGATGCAAATTGGAAGTGTACAAATACATTTTTACTGTGTACTTGAAGATTATTTGTATTATATTATATGCATCATTTGCACACTGGTCATCCAGTTTAACAGCTGCTACTCTTCCAGTATTTGTGTAACAGTTTTTTTACATTAACTACATTGCCAAAGAGACCCGTTTGTTATGAGTGTTTTTTTTCCATTATTATTCTGTATATTTTAGTGCTTTTATTTGGATTACACTGGTTTGTAAAAATTTGACAATCTATTTTTGTACAATTTTATAAGAGCTTTAATAAAAACGGTTACAAATATATTTCATTTTGCTTCTGGTTTTTAAGCTCTGCTAAACCATGATTCACTGAGGTCAGTGATAAAACGAGCAAACATTTTAATAGTAACTATTTCAAGAAACACTTTTGGTAATAGGCTAGATACATTTCAGACGGGCAATATTATAACCTAGTAAACATAGTAATAAAATATTTATTTCTGGCGTTCTATACAGCTTTTGTAAGTTAGCTTTAAACAGTGTAAAACGTTAAAGATTAAACATTCACAGACATAAACGCCAAACGCAAATACGTATAAATTTAAAAAAGAATGCATAAGAATAACGAAGAAAAGTATTTAAAAACAAAAAGTATAATTGAATTAAATTTTGTTAGATTCCTTGAACGCCCGGACTATTATGGGAAAACACCTCATTCACAAAGCACGATGTCTTAACTTTAAACCTAATTGTAAAATATTCGCTCCTGATTTTTTACTTTTCTTATCACTTAAAATAATTCCCTCCAACAGAAAAGCTATAAAAACATTCAGAAAGTTCCTGCTTAAGTTGTTACTTTTGTGATATTTAATTATATATTATTTTTCACTGTATGTTTTCATTGTTCTTGTTCTAATGTTTATGTGTATCTTGTGATATTGTTAAAAAAAAAAAAACTCGAACGCGTATGTTTGTCGCGTATGAATGACGTATTACTACAAATGAGACCCACCCATTCTGATAGTCGCGAAGGAGAGAAAATCAAAACAATGTAGCGACGAAGATGCCAGATAGAAAGTTTACGCTGTGGTTGAATTAGAAAACAAAATGAACGTATATTACATATGATATCTTCGCAGTTAGCCATATAAAGGTGTATAAACAGCACTGTAAGCGACCGAATCATGGCTACCATAGATTCTCTTATGAGCTTGTGAGTAACACATTTTTACTGAGTGTTTAACGCGATTGACACTATTCATTCTGTTCATTTTATAGCATATATGGTGATAATAAATATGTTTCTGTGCACACAGGTGCGCTTTTAGTGTTGCTCAGCGTTCTGAGAAGTATGATGAGATCAGGATGTTGCCTGCTGCCGTTAAAGACAGGTTATTGCGTATAATGATGTCTTACGGCACGGTCACCGACTCCAACATCAGTCAGGTAATGCGTCCCCATCCCAAGAGCATTTGTGATGATGATGATAATATCTAATGCTCATGTGTCTGATTTGTGTTTCAGCTTGTGCACAAAGGAACTCACACATTGGATCTGCAGAACTGCAGGGTGTCAGACTCTGCGCTTAAACAAATCCACTGCCCACAGTTGAGGACAATACTGTTAAGAGGCTGTGCAGATATCACGTCTGAGGGTATTCTGTTAACACATTAGTGTTTTTTATGGTGGTTCAGTTGTGATAGTAATTAGCTGGTAAATTAACTAGTGTTGTTTGTATTAACCAAAACTATTAAACATGTTTTTGGTAAATTTAATAAAGCAGAAATGAAACAAAATATAAATATGAGATATTAGAAGTAAAAACTCAAAAATGAATATTAATCAAAATATGAATACATACTATATTAGAATTTAAATAATAATAAAATAACACTGAAAATAATGAATCAACAATCCACTATTAATAAGTTAATTTAGAAATGTATAAATTGGTGTATAGGGTAAATATACTACCAGTCAAAAGTTTTTGAACAGTAAGATTTTTAAAGTTTTTTTAAAGAAGTCTCCTGCTTACCAAGCCTGCATTTATTTGATCCAAAGTAGAGTACGATTTTGAAATATTTTTACTATTTAAAGTAACCGTTTTTTTATTTGAATATATTTTTAAATGTAATTCATTCCTGTGATTTCAAAGCTGAATTTTTTAGCATCATTACTCCAGTCACATGATCCTTCAGAAAACATTTTAATTTTCTGATTTGCTGCTCAAAAAAGTTTATCAATATTATTATGTTGGAATCAGCTGAGAAGATTTTCTTCAGGTTTGTTCAGAAGAACAGCATTTATCTGAAATAGAAATCTTTTGTAACATTATAAATGTCTTGATCATCACTTTTGATCGATTTAAAGCATCCTTGCTAAATAAAAGTGTATTTCTATAATTTCCGAAAAACAAAACAAAACAAAAAAATTATACTGACTCCAAGGTTTTAAATGGTATAGTGTATAATGTTACAAAAGCTTTTTATTTCATAAGATAAATGCTGATCTTTGGATCTTTCTATTCATCAATCATTTTAAATGTTTTAAATATTGATAATAATAAAAAAATGTTTCTTGAACAGCAAATCGGCATATGAGAATAATTTCTGAAGGATCATGTGACACTGAAGACTGTAGTAATGATGCTGAAAATTTAGCT
This sequence comes from Cirrhinus mrigala, assembly GCA_036247105.1. Classification (NCBI taxonomy): domain Eukaryota; kingdom Metazoa; phylum Chordata; class Actinopteri; order Cypriniformes; family Cyprinidae; genus Cirrhinus; species Cirrhinus mrigala. The sequence continues at coordinate 10,827,581 of CM070031.1, forward strand.
TTGATCACAGGAATAAATTACATTTTAAAATATATTCAAATATAAAACAGTTATTTTAAATAGTAAAAATATTTCAAAATGTTACTGTTTTTGCTGGACTTTGTATCAAATAAATGCAGGCTTGGTGAGAAGAGAATGTTAAAAATCTTACTGTTCAAAAACTTTTGACTGGTAGTGTAATAACAGTGTCCCCATGGTTAAACCTGAAAATATTAGGTGATTAATTAATAATATTGTTAATATTATGAAACATTAGTTAAGCTATTTTTGCTCAACTTTATTAATCATGATCAACTGGAAAAGGTCACTAATAATTGGATAGAAATCTAACTTGAGCTAAATACATATATTTAGTATTTTAAAATATATATAAACATTAGAAAGATTGCATTAGATCAAAAGTGACAAATATATTAAGCAGCACAAATGTCAACAATGATAATAATGTTTAAATGTTTCTTGAGCAGCAAATCAGCTATTAGAATGATTTCCGAAGGATCATGTGACACTGAAGACTGGAGTAATGATGCTAAAAAATTTAGCTTTGATCACAGGAATAAATAACATTTTATAGTATAATAAAACTGAACACAGTTATTTTAAATATTAAATATATTCCACAGTATTACTGTTTTACTGTATTTTTTCAGCAAATAAATGCAGTATTGTTAAACATAAGAGTTTCAAAATATACTGAAATGAAAGTAAACTTATTACTTGACTAATAATGACACAGAAAAGCAATTGTCAGGCTCTGTTTATTATCGATTTACCCATTATCTTGGAATTTAACACTCAAACTATACATTTTAGACTCAAATTGATATATGATTGCACTGTTGGTCAAATTAAATTGTTCAAGCCTTCAACTTTTGCTGTATTTCTCTTTCTCCAAGGTCTAGAGGTGCTGGCATCCAGGTCCCCCCATCTTCAGGTAGTCGATCTCACAGGCTGCACGGCTGTAACAGATTCAGGGATTCAAGCTCTGGCGCGACACTGCAAATGTTTAGAAGTGGTTTCCCTGCGTGGCTGCACTGCTCTCAGTGACAGAGCCCTACTGGAGCTGGGGGAGAACTGCAGGATGCTGCACAGCATTTACTTCTCTGGGACAGAGGTAATTTACCTTGCTTTGGAAGCATATTATACACTACCCAGTCAAAAGTTTGGAATAATTGGGGTTTTTAACACGTTTTTGAAAAAAAGTCTTTTCAAATCAACATGTTAGAATGATTTCAGAGGGATCATGTGACACTGAAGACTGGAGTAATGTTGCTGAAAATTCAGCTTTGCATCACAGGAATAAATTACATTTTAAAATAGATACATATATAAATCAATTATTTGATAATGTAATAATATTTTACAATATTACTGTTTTTATTGTATTTTTGATCAAAAAAATGCAGGCTTGGTGAGCATTAGGGTTATTTCAAAAACATTAAAAATCTTAATTATTCCAAACTTTTGACTGGTAATGCATATACCAAAATCACTGATATTTATTATTTTCACCAAATACTTACTACTTGTACATTCATGTTATTTAAAGGTAACTGATCAAGGAGTCAATGGACTTGCAACTGGAGTTTGTTCACACAGCCTAAAGGTACAACATACTGATTTAATATTTATAAGATAATTTTAATATTGTATCGTTTTTCCAGTTTAATGGCATTAAAAATATTTAACGCGGGTCAGGGTTAGGGTTGGCCACCCCACTCACAATTGCTGCTTCTGTCTCTTTTTTCCTTGACAAGAAGTGCGTTTATTTAGTCGCAGAACGTCTTTAAGACCACATCAAATTTCAGATGAGCACTCCACGGCGCCTCAGCACCAGGCGCTAGGCAAACAAGTGAAAAAAGGGTACGGATGATGAGGGAGCTTCTGTAGAAAAACACTGAACTGTGGTCTGATAAGATGTTGTCAGGCCTATATGACCCTGGACCACAAAACCAGTCTTAAGTAGCATGGGTATATTTGTATCAATAGCCAAAACATCATTGTGTGGGTCAAAATTATCGATTTTTCCTTTGTGTCATAAATTATTAGAATTTTAAGTAAAGATCATGTTCCATGAAGAAAGTTTGTATATTTTTTACCGTAAATATATTAAAACTCAATTTTGACTAGTAATATGCACTGCTAAGAACTTCATTTGAACAACTTTAAAGGTGATTTTCTCAGTATTTTGAGTTTTTTGCACCCTCAGATTCCAGATTTTCAAATAGTTTTATCTCTGCCAAACATTCAGTTTATACATATTATATATTTCCTACTTTCTGAAAGGCGCGTGTAAATAATGGGTTTATGTGAAGATTGTTTTAAGTTTAATACATGTTAAAATTGATAGCTCTCAGTTATAGTGTAATGTTGAATGGCTACAGTCAGTGGTTAAATATTAGGAAAAAAGAACAATTTCCTAGAGACATCATGAAATTGATCATATTCAGTCAATATTATGACTTAATCAGTAATATTCAGTCATAAAAAAATATACTGTCTTAATGTTGTTTCTGTAGTAATCTGAAGATTGAATGTGAAATTATTGCAATATAAAAGTATATTTAACTTTAATGTCAGATGAGACTGATAGCGATTAATCGTGATTATTTAAAAAAAAAAAAGTACAATTAATTAATTATTTTTTTTAAATGATTGACAACACTAATTATTATTTTTAATGAATGATTTCTTGTTACAGGAGTTACAGATGATACGATGTCGCAATCTGACTGATGTTGCTGTGACTGCTGTTCTTGCAAACTGCGCTAACATCAGAATTTTCAATTTCCATGGATGTCCCCTGATTACAGGTACTCACATGGACCCTAATATAAAATGCAACATACATTTTGTCCAAAAATGAAGTTTCAGTGCGTCTATGCATCTCTTAATAGATAAATCAAGGGAGGCACTACAAAACTTTATTGGCCCCAACAAGATCCAACAAGTGTCATGGACTGTGTACTGACGTGACTAATGATCACCTACGGTACATCAACTACAACACATCAACTTTATTATCATAAATGTAATGCACTCATCAAGGAAGATCAGCATAATCCTTGTCAGATTTACTAAACAAAACGTCAGTGTTTGATGGAGAAAAAAAAGAATATAAAATCAATGCATTTTTATAGCATTTTCGTGTTTGCATTGTAATTTAATTGCATTATGTAATTTAATATTTATGAATATATTTATGTAAAATTGTTTTGTTTACCTGCTTTTCATTTTCAGCATTTCAACTGTACTATAATACATAATAAATAAAAACACATGTATGAAATAACAGTAATCTGCTCCAGAATATGCTTATTTATGTATAATATATATACGTAGAATGTTTTATTGACATCCATGGTATACTTACACATGAATGCATTCCATACATTTGCTGTTATAGATCAGGTTTGTAGTTGTAGCACCACACTGTGCTATGTGTTAGTCCATAGTTCTCCTCTTTGACTGAGTTGGGTAGCTCAAAGTGAGCCAGTTTATGTAGTAATTTTCTGATGTCGTGGCTTTCAAATTGAGCCCGTCCCGGGTCACCAATAAGTACTTGCGTTCCATGTGTGGTTATGCATGTCTGGAGCCACTTATGCAGTCGATCAGCCAGATCTTCATCGTAGAACATGTCTCCGAGAAGAATGAGGTCCCAGTTGTCAGGCTTTGAGCCGATCATGTTGTCTGTCACACAGGGTAAAGGGTCCAGATTGTTCAATTCACAGTTCATTTTTGTGGCAACGGCAGCAACTGCAATATCAAAACAAAGCAATTTTAATATTATAAATCTTGTTTGTCAGTCAGTGTGGTGTAACCAACATGCAGGAATTTATATGACAATTTGACTATATATATATATATATATATGGAATGCGACTAGATTAGAATGCGAAATGAGCCCTTGGCAACTGATTTTTTTTTTTCATGTATTTTATTTTAAGTAACAATTTTTTAATGGTTTTAGTGTCAGTTTCAGCTAAAAAAAAAAGGTAGATCTATATATTAAAAAAAAAAATAATATATATATATATATATAAATAATAATAATACTTTTAATACTTTTTGCTTAAAGGATACATCTTAATTGATTTTTTTCTATTAAATGAATGCTTAAATAAATTATTTTTGTTAAAAACAATAAATAAAATAAAATAAAAATATAAAATTGAATTGAAAAAATCATATTATAATTATAGGAATGGCTGCAGATTTCAAAAAGACACGATTTATTTTAAGAATTTTTTTAAAACTCTTTGATAAAGATGCTTTCGTTTACTCATAGTTTACTAATTTCAGTTTGAATTAACTATAATAACCCTGCTTTAGCCCCTTATAACTGTTGTAAAGGTTATTATTAAAAAGAAGAGCTTATTATAAAATGGCAGTGGAGTAACCATTAAAAATAATAATAATAAATTCATGACAAATAGATTTATAAATAATAATAATAATAATAATAATAATAATAATAATAATAATACTTTTAGTACTTTTTATTTAATGGATAAAGCTTAATGGATTTTTTTTTCTATTAATGATTAAATCAATTTTTTTGTTAAAAACATAAAATAAATAAATAAAATACACTGAAAATAAATGTTAAAAAATATTATTTTAAATGTAGGTTGCAGATTTTAGACATTCCACTAGAATGAAGATTTTTTATAAACTTTTTGATAAAGATGCTTTAGTTTACTTGCAGTTTAATATGGAATAATGTAGGAATTAATAATAATAGGAATGGTTGCAGTACATTACACTAGATTTCTTTATCAAGAATTGCTAAATTTTTGATAAAGAATTTCACAAATTACAGTAGTTCTTATTTCAGGTGTGAGGTGCAGCAGCAACACAAATCTCACTTGGATCAATGTCATTGGCAACAACATGGGAAGCTCCAGTGAGTTTGGCAGCAATGGCTGATGCTCCACAACCACAGCCGAGATCCAGCACCTTTCTGCCTCCAGACACCTCCGGGTTATTTAAGAGATATCTGAGAAAAACAGTCCACAGAGCTGGATCATTAATAAAAACAAAACAACGCAGGTAGGCTGAACGTATCTTATTGTAACTATCCTAAAATACACCATAGCGCTTATTATTAGTAGTAATTTGTTAACTAAACAGTGTTACCTAGCCAGCGCCTGTCCACCGGGCCAATATATTGCCCAGTACGGATCAGGGAAAGGCCATAACTCGGGTCTCTCCGTCCAGAACCGGCAGGTTGGGGTGAAGAGTCTTAAAGAAATCTCTGGGGTTAAACTTTGGGCGCTCACTATTTCTGTGTTGTCTATAATGAAGTTCTTTATATCATCCTCTGATCTGGCGCTTGTCACGTATCGACGCATTAAACAACACATTCCTCTTTGAAATGCGTTTAAAGTGTTCCGACCGCGGAAACACGGGTTTATCCCTCTGTACATATCGCTAATGCTTAAACGAGTCAAATGACCTCCTGTTCCTATTATTTACATTTTCTTCCACATGTCTGTCGCGCATGCGCAAACTGACTAGACACGCCTGCGACGCCACCGAGGTAATCCCGCCAATCAGAGCGCTCAACTGAAAATACATGCTGCAAGCATTCAAAACTTTCATTCTGAACTTTGTAAATGTACTGAATATATAAACAAAAGAAAAACATAAATCTTTCTAGGAATCAATAACAATGAAGATAATATTAAAGGATAATATATTTGCCAATTAACGTTACCACTCTTGGGACACGTTAGCAAGGTAACGTTAATACAATTTTTAAACGTACTCGTTTATAAAACACTTTTAAACATTTATTTCTTGAAGAACACATACAGAAGTATATCGTGCATATCAAATTACCATGGTAATTCCTTGTTTTGTGTGAAATAGTACTAAAGATAATTGTTCATTTTGTTCTTTTTCCCTTTTTTTCCTCTAATTTTGTTGACAGCCTTTTAATTTAGGTCTATTTTTACTGCATTTCAAAAAATATACAAATAATATATAATAATAATGATAATAATAAATGACCGATTATTATTTCTGTCAGTTACATGGTAAATGTTACATTTATTAAATATGGTACTCCCATGGTATACAATTGAAGTCAAAAGTTTACATACACCTTGCAGAATCTGCAAAATGGTAATTATTTGACCAAAATAAGTGGGATCATAAAAAATGATTGTATTTTTGTAATTTACAATTTTTGTACTGACCTGTTTAAGATATTTCACATAAAAGATGTTTACATATGGTCCACAATAGAAAATAATAGTTAAATTTATAAAAAATTACCCTGTTCAAAAGCTTACATATACTTGATTCTTAATACCGTGTTGTTACCTGAATGATCCACAGCTGTGTTTTTTTGTTTAGTGATAGTTGTTCATGAGTCCCTTGTTTGAACAGTTAAACTGCCTGCTGTTCTTTAGAAAAATCTTTCAGGTCCCATAAATTCTTTGGTTTTTTAGCATTTCTGTGTATTTGAACCCTTTCCAACAATGACTGTATGATTGTCAGATCCATCTTTCACACTGAGGACAACTGAGGAACTCACATGCAACTATTACAAAAGGTTCAAACACTCACTGATGATTCAGAAGGAAACACGATGAGAGCCAGTTTAAGAGCGATTACCTTGATTAAGAGCTGGGATTAAGATTAAGAACTTATTTTGTCTTCTGGGGAACATGTAAGTATCTTCTGTAAAAGATGGCTCTCAAAATCATACAGTCATTACTGGAAAGGGTTCAAATACACAAAAATGCTGAAAAACCAAAGAATTTGTGGGACCTGAAGGATTTTTCTGAAGAACAGCAGACAATTTAACTGTTCACGACAAACAAGAGACTCGTGAACAACTATCACTAAACAAAAAAACAGCTGTGGATCATTCAGGTAACAACACAGTATTAAGAATCAAGTGTGTGTAAACTTATGAACAGGGTCATTTTTATAAATTCAACTATAATTTTATTTTGTGGACTATATGTAAACATCTTTTATGTGAATTACCTTTTTCAGGTCAGTACTAAATAAAAAAATAACATGCGTTTTGTATGATCCCTCTTATTTTGGTCAAATAAATATTATTTTGCAGATTCTGCAAGGTGTATGTAAACTGTATTTTTAAACTGATTATTTTACTAATTTACAGAATTATCAAACAATTATGGATAAAAAAAAATGTTTATTTCATTGGTTAAATTAATTTTCATGGAACAATTTATGCCATTGGTGTTACTGACCAGTTACAGTACTCTGTCAGGTACATGTTAAATCTTCAGCATTGTAATCATACCTTCCAGAAATAGTACTGTGAGCTCACAAAATGATTATTCACTGAAGAGGTGGGCTGGACACACACTTTCAGCGTCCTGTATATGACAGTCACCATAGATACCTGCTGCCAAGGCTTCTCTTTCAACAGCACTGAATACTCAGTAAGGAAACTGACTGAGTGTCAAGTACTGAGTGTGCATGAAATCAAAACAGAAGGAGAAAAAACAGCCATAACCAAGGATACAAAAGGTACGTTTTGTTGTTTTAGTAATTACGTACTTCCAAATTAATAATAGACAGCATTAGTGACACATTTATCTCAGTTAATAGTACTATGAATATTTACTGCCACAGATGCTGCTTGACTGTCAAGTAACTAAGCTTAAAAAGATTATAGCAACAAATAAACATTAGACATTGTTTCCATGTTGTTGTGTCACTCTGACATGCTAGGTTCAAATTGTCTGGGTCGTGTGAAATAGTTTCGTATAAGGGTAGGACAATCAGCAATTGAGTACACTGTATCTCAGCTCACTTTTGAATATGGCCAACTGGAGAGGAGAAAGAAGAAGCCTTTCACCTTCAGGATTCTGGAGTGACCAGGAATGGGACGCTGACCTGGGCCATAGATCTTTCCGGAGCACTCTTAGGTCTCTAAGTCCCCTCGCTCTCTCGGATCTTGACTTTTGGGATAATAGATCTCTTTTTAAACCTCAGGTATGTACAAAGTGAAGCTTTGAGGATCAAAACAAATCATTTATTCATAATCTTTTGCAAAATTGTAACAAATATGATGCTTCTTTTCAGAAATCTCCAGCATGGAGTTGTGTAGGATTATCTGGATCGACTGACCGCTCAAAAATCAGCACAAGGTTAGTGCTTTAAAGGAATTGTTCATCCAAGAATGAAAATTTGCTCATAATTTGCACCAAAATTTAGAGTTTGTTACTTCACAAATTTGGAGAAATTTAGCTTTGCATCACTTGCTCATCGGTAAATCCTCTGCAGTGAATGGGTGCAATGAGTCCAAACAGCTGATAAAAACATCACAATAATCCACAAGTAAATTACACAAATCCAGTCCATCTTGTAAACTGATCGTCTTGTAAACTGAAAAGCTGCATGTTTGTAAGAAACAAATTTATCATAAAGATGTTTTTAACTTCTGATCAAAATGCAAGTCCTCTTTATCTATAATATTGCTTTCTCCAAAAAAATTATCTGAATCAGCAGGGAAATATGCACTGTTTACAAGTGAAAACAGTCAAAAACAGTTCTAAACAAATATGTTGTTGGATTTTGAAGTGAGAAAACAACAGGTGATGGACTTTTTCATTGGAGGAAATGTTATTATGGATTAAGGACTAGTATTTTGTCCAGAAGCAATGGATGAATTTGTTTATTACAAACATGGACCTTTTCACTTCACAAGATGTTAACTGATGGACTGGAGCAGTGTGGATTACTTGTAGATTAAAGTGATGTTTTTATCAGCTGTTTGGACTCTCATTCTGACGGCACCCATTCACTGCAGAGTATCCACTGGTGAGCAAGTAATCTAATGCTAAATTTTTCCAAATCTGCTCTGATGAGAAAGCAAAGTCACCTGCATCTTTGATGGGCTGAGGGTGAGGAAATTTTTGGGAAATTATAACAATAATACTAACAATAATAAGTTTTAATACTCATTCTAATTCTATGAGAATAGTGAAGCCACCACACCACAATGGTAACATCACGGAAGAACAACAATTTTTCCAGCTGATGAATGATACAGTTGAGGTCAAAAGTTTACACCCCCCTTTCAGATTCTGCAAGGTGTTATTTATTTTAACAAAATAAGAGATTATACAAAATGTATGTTATTTTTTATTTAGTACTAACCTAGATAAGACATTTCACATAAAAGATGTTTACACATAGTCCAGAAGAGAAAATGATAGTGAATTTATGAAAATGACCCTGTTCAAAAGTTTACATACACTTGATTCCTAATACTGTGTTGTTCCCTGAATGATCCACAGCTGTGTTTTTTGTTTAGTGATAGTTGTTCATGAGTCCCTTGTTTGTCCTGAACTGTTAAACTGCCTGCTGTTCTTCAGAAAAAATCCTTCAGGTCCCACAAATTCTTTAGTTTTCCTGCATTTTTGTGTATTTGAACCCTTTCCAACAATGACTGTTTGGTTTTGAGATCCAACTTTTTACACTGTGGACAACTGAGGGACTCATATGCAACTATTACAGAAGGTTCAAACGCTCACTGATGCTTCAGAAGGAAAAACAATACATTAAAATCTAGGGGTGTAAACTTTTGAACAGAATAAAGATGTCTACATTTTTCGTATTTTGCTCAAATATCATATTTTTTCATTTAGTACTGCCCTCAGAATCTACAGAAGATACTTACATGTTTTTCTCAGAAAACAAAAGAAGTTTAATTTACCCTGATCTTCAAATTCCAAAAGGTTTCACCCCCCGGCTCTTAATGCTTGTTTTTTCATTCTGGAGCATCAGTGAGTGTTTGAACCTTCTGTAATAGTTGCATATGAGTCCCTCAGTTGTCCTCAGTGTGAAAAGATGGATCTGACAATCATACAGTCATTGTTGGAAAGGGTTCAAATACACAAAAATGCTAAAAAACCGAAGAATTTATGGAACCTGAAAGATTTTTCTGAAGAACAGCAGGCAGTTTAACTGTTCAGGACAAACAAGGGACAAGGGAACAAATATCAACTTTTGAACAGCATCATTTTTATAAATTCAACAATTATTTTCTCTTGTGGACTATATGTAGACATCTTTTATGTCTTTTTATGTCTTTTACATCTTATTCTGGTCAGTACTAAATAAACAATAACATGAATTTTGTATGCTCCCTCTTATTTTGGTAAAATAATTAACATTTTGCAGATTCTGAAAGGGGGATGTAAACTTTTGACCTCAACTGTAAAAACATTGACATCTCTCTGAACCAGCACTCTTGGCAGCCAGAAACACAGGGGCTCTTTGGGTATGACGAGATGGTCATCTACATCCCGTCTGGCTCCAGAAGGAGCTCCGCGATCACACTCTTCTGCTGAGGACTTTGAGCTCAGAGCCGCTCTGGAGGAAAGCAGCAAGAGGAGGGCTGAGCTCGTCCAGAGGCTCCGAGAGGCCAGAGGTCACCTGGACACTCAGACAGACCTTCTGAAAACCAAAGGATCTCAGCTTCAACAAAACCAGAGCATCTCAAACGTCCTGGAGATGAAGCACAAGGTATGGTTGATCCACAGATTATAAACTTTCCAATTGTGTTTAGTTTGATATTGGTTTGATGGGACAAAAACAGAAAAGTGTTATCAAAATCTGCTGTTGTCTTCAAGAAACCCTCATTGCTGTTGATCTTCCTTCCCCACAGCAGCTGTCTGAAGCAGTGAGTGCTCTTGAACAAGACAAGGAAGCTGCAGAGCTGAGCCGCTTTGAGGAAAGCCGCCGTCAAGGGGAATTACATGACAAGTAAGTTAAATTGGCGCTTACGTATGGAATAAATTGGAAAAAAAATTAGTTCTCACATTTTCACTAGATTTTCCTTCTCTTTATTTGTCTTTAATTAATCTTTAATTCACTCCACGTAAACAAAGAGTTCTGCAGCTCGAGTTGGACATTCTGAAGATGAGGTCCAACCTGGAGAGAAGATCTCCACCCACATCACCAAACCCTCTCAACAGAACTCTGCCCACTGCAAAAGACCAAACCTTCCAAGAGGTATTGTGTATGACAAAAAAAGTAACAGAATCACAGTAACGACTGAGTTAGAAACAATAATCTTTGATACTTTTAATCTCAAGAAGGTTTTGTACAATGCTGCTTCCATCAGGGACAGAGACAGGTTGAGAAGGAGATAAAGAAGCTCAGAGATGCTCTCAGAGAAGCTGAGGAGAGAACAGACGACCTGGAGTATGAGAAAGACAGCGCACTGAGACAGCTTCACTCCTCTGAAGAGGTTCAACAAATTTTAAATTATTAAATTAAAATTCCTTTTATTTTTTTTTTTAATTCAGCTGGTTTTACTCATCCAAAATTGAAATTTTTGTCATCATTTACTGACCCTCAGGTCTTTCCAAACCTGTATGACTTTCTTACATGAAACACAAAAGAAGATTTTGAATTTGTCTATACGTTAGAAGTCAATAGGGTCCAAAACAAGGCTATTATTGTCTGCTATAACTAAAACTGTTCTTTAAAAAATGTGTTAATTAAAAAAAAAAAATAAAATAAAGTAAGTTTAAATTAAAGCAATAAAGGTGGAAATAAGTAAACATTAAACCTGAATTAAAACTAAACCAAAATAATAATAAATGATGGGATTATTGGGATCAGTAACATTTTTAATGGGTTTTTTTTTTGTTTTAGTTTTTTTTTTTTAAAGAAGTTTGTTATGCTAATCAGGGCTGCATTTATTTGATAAAAATACAGAAATAAAACTGCAATTTCAGTGTAAAATAACTGTTTTCTATGTAAATATATTTTCAAAATATATTTTATAAAATTGCTAAATTTAAAATTTATTCCTGTGATGCAACGCTCAATTTCCAGCATCAATACTCCAGTCTCTAGCGTCACATGATCCTTCAGAAATCATTCTAATATACTGATTTATTTATTATCAGCATTAAAAACAGTTTGTGTTGCTTAATGGTTTGTTGGAACCTGTGATACTTCTTTTTCAGGATTCTTTAGTAAGTAAAAGTATAAGTTAAAAAGAATAGCATTTATTTAAAATAGAAATCTTTTGTAACAATATAAACTACCATTTAAAGGTTTGTGGTCGGTCATTTTTTATTCTTTCTTTTTTTTTTGTAAGAAATTAATATGTTTAGTCATCAAGGATCTGTTAAATTGATCAAAAGTGATAGCAAAGACATATATTATTAGAAAAGATTTATATTTATGAATAAATGCTGTTCTTTTTAACATTTTATCGATCAAAGAATCCTAAAAACAGAATCACAGGTTCCAAAAGATATTAAGTAGGACAACTGTTTCCAACATTGATAATACAACTAATAAATCAGCATATTTGAATGATTTCTGAAGAATCATGTGACACTGAAGACTGGAGTAATGATGCTGTAAATTCATCTTTGCATCACAGAAATAAATTACATTTTAAAATATAGTAAAATAGAAAGCCATTATTTGAAACTGTAATGATATTTCACAATAGTACTGTTTTTTCTGTATATTTGATCAAGTAAATGCAGCCTTGATGAGTATAAGAGAATTTTTTGAAAAACATTAAAAATCTTACTGATCCCAAAGTTTTGAATGGCAATATTTTAAGAAGAAAAAATGACAAGCACATAACAAAATGACTAAATATCAAACTAGAATTAAAATAATACCTGCACATATAAAAATAGTGTATAGAAATGATACTAAATCAACTCTGATTCAAAACAACACTTTTATGACAATAAAACATTGTTCAAAAAAGTCATACACATTTGGAACAACATAAAAAAAATAATATTAAAAACATTTGGAGATGAACTATTCCTTTAAATGTTTACTTTTTGTGATTTAAGTTACATGCGCAAAAAAAATCTATGATTTTGCTAAGAAGTTCAGATTTAAAAAAGTGTGTAAACATTTACACAGAGGAAACAAGAGGCAATTAACCAAGCAGAAGAGTTGGAACAAAGACTGAGTAGCTCGATCAAAGCCCAGAAAGAGCTAGAGGACCAGCTGAATGATGCCCGCAGCCATCTGGGACAAATGGAGCTGGTATGAGCAAAAAACTGTGCTACACTCTCTAAAATTTCATTATTTTTCAGACAAAAACATGATTTCCCTTCCTTAGGAAAAAGACCTGTTTTCCACTAAAACCCGAAGGCTAGAAGACAATCTGAATGACTTAAAGGTCAAACTATCCGGAGCTTTAATGGACAAAGACCGTCTTGTCCAGGTCTGACATCACATTTCATATTAATTTACTGTTACTAGCTTTTGACATTGATTTCCTCTACTGTCCTTGACCTTTTCTGGGTCACAACCCTCCAGGTGAGAAGCACTGATTTAGATGTTATATATGATATAAACACTGACCCTTCAATGTCTGTAAAGGAGAAAGCAGCACTGCATCAGAGGATCCAGGCTTTGGATGTGCAGTTGCAGAGGGAGCAGAGGAGCAAACAAGGCTTCAATGAGCAGGTGTGTGAGCTCCATTCAGAGCTGTCTCAAGCCAAGACCCAGGCCAGCAAACAGAAGATGGAAACCATGTTGATGAAGGAAGAGCTGCTTTCCATTAAAGAGGTCAGAGGTCACTCTTTTCCAAATCTGTATATAAAAATATGTCAAAATACATATATATTTTTATTCATTTAGTATATTCTGAACAACCGTCTGAATGCTTTGGGATTTTAGTTGAATGAAAAGCTGTCGTCAGATCTGACCAAGGCTACTGAGAGACTACAGGTGACCCTTAACCAGCTACACGAGCTGGAGGCAGAGAAACTGATCCAAACCAATCAGATTACAGCACTGGAGACTGAGCGCTTGCAGCTGATAGGAGAAAAAGAGGAACTGAGGAAAACATTTGATGATGGACTTCATGAGAAGATGATAGAGCTGGGAGAAAGATGCTGCCAGCACAGGTCAGACACTACTGTCCAATATCTAACTTCAGTGTTTCTTGGAAATTATTATTAAAGGATTAGTCCACTTCCAGAATAAAAAATTCTCTAATTTGCTCACCCCTGTGTCATTCAAGATGTTCATGTCTTTCTTTCTTCAGTCGAAAAGAAATGAAGGGTTTTGAGGAAAACATTCCAGGATTTTTCTTTATATAGTGGACTTCAATGGGGATCAATGGGTTGAAGGTCCAAATTGCAGTTTCAATGCAGCTTCAAAGGGCTCTACACGATCCCAGCCCAGAAATAAGGGTCTTATCTAGTGAAACGAATGGTTATTTTCCAAAAAAAATAAAAATGTATATACTTTTTAACCACAAATGCACATCTTGCACTAGCTCTGCATTATTACATAGTCACGGTGGAATGGCGTGAAGTTGCAAGACAAGTGTTTGTGATTAAAAAGTACATAACTTTGTACTTTTTTTAGAAAATGACCAATCGTTTCCCTAGATAACGCCCTTATTCCTCGACTAGAATTGTGTAGAGCCTTTTGAAGCTGCATTAAAACTGCAGTTTGGACCTTCAACCCATTGTCTCCCATTGCAGTCCACAATATGGAGAAAAATCCTGGAATGTTTTCCTCAAAAACCTTCATTTCTTTTCGACCGATGAAAGAAAGACATGAACATCTTAAATGACATGGGGGTGGGTAAATTATCAGGAAATTTTTATTCTGGACATGAACTAACTTTAATATTGATTGTACAGATTTTTTGGCTCTGATCTGGGTTATTAATTTCATATGTGCAGAGAACTGCAAGACAATCTAGAGGAAGAAAATCAGACTCTGCGATTAAAATGTCAAGACCTGGAAAAGAAAGTCCAAATCTTGGAGGTGGAGCATAAGCATAAAGAGGAGGAGCAACAGCTAACGAGGGCGGAGTTTGAGCGGGAAAAGGAGGAGTTAAAGAAACTGGCTGCTCACTGGAACGAGAGATGGCTAGATGTGGCGATGGCGTTATACTCGACACAGACAGAACTTGATGAGCTCAAGAGTCGACAGCGAGAGAATGACAACGTAACTTTCATTTTAATTTTTTTGTCCCATTGGTCTAATTTGACCTTTGGCAAGTGAGTTGCTGTAGTTTATTGTTTGCATATCTTTATGTTGTCTTACAGAAAGAGCCTGAAGTGCCACTAGATGCCACCAAGCGACATTTAGAGCCTGAAAGGGACCAAAGCCATGTACAGCAGAGACTCATTAATAACTCTGTATTTCTTTTGTTCTTCTTTTACCTCCATCCTTATCTCAGAGTCACAAAATCCCTCATGATTAAATATATAATATGCATTTAAAAAGCTGCCTGATCACAAAGTCAACTTGTAGGTCAAACAGTGTTTTTTAACCTCCCAATGTTAAAAACATCATGTCCAAGGTGTCTCTTGAAGACGTGAATGGAGAGTTGGTGGAGGTGAAGGCGGAGCTGCTGAAGGTGAGGGACATGCTGAAGATCAGAGATGTTGAGATGGAGGAACAGCTACAGGAGCTGCAGTCCGCTCGTGATCAGGTAGGACGTGCAAACCTGACAGAGATCTTTGTCATCTTGGATGATTGATGCAATGACAGAGATATGATTTTTCGAACAGGTGTCACAACAGAGTGCTGAAGTCCAGAGCTTGAAGCAGCTTCTGGGAAAGAAAGATCAGGAAATTAAAGAAAAGTATGTATATTTTACTCACAATAATTCCCACTCACAGCATTTCCTCTGAGGAGGCAAGGGATGACAAAAAATTTGTAGTACAGAGATAAAACAGTTCCAATAATACAAAAAATAACATTAAAAAGTGTATAAATCACTCGTTTTTTTAAAGAAACAACAGGCAATGCCTCCATTACAATATGATTGGATATGACTGGTTATGGTTGGCTGTGATTGGTTTATGCGATAAATCCCACCTCTTGTGTTCGTTACATCAAAATAAGACTTCAAATGGCGTGAAAACGTGATCTGTGCTTTTTTTTTAGTGAGTAATCAGCTTGGCGAAACTGAAAAATGAAATGACAGTAAATCTCTGTGTCTGTGACCAATATTTATCAAGATTTGATGACTGATGATCTAAAAATTTTAAAAATAGTTAAAAGTTAACTATTTAAAATAATAGCTGAATAAACAAAATATATTGTTTAAATTGTTATTGCCTTGAGTTATTATTTTGGAATAAATGTTAAAATGCTTAAAAACACTAACTTGATCAGATTCATACTTGGTTTTAATAAATAGAATATTGATTACATTGTTAATGTAAAAATATAAAATAGAATCATTTTTACAATATATATCTATATATATATATGTATATATATATATATATTTTTTTTTTTGTAAGTATATTTAAGAAGATTTTTTTATCTGTATAATTATGTGATCCAGGACCACAATTCCAGTTATAAGGTTCAGATTTTTGAATTTGAGATTTATACATCATCTGAAAGCTGAATAAATAAGCTTTTCATTGATGTATGGTTTGTTAGGATAGGACATTATTTGGCCCTAGATACAACTATTTGAATATCTGGAATCTGAGGGTGCAAAAAAAAATAAATAAATAAATAAAAATATTGAGAAAGTCGCCTTCAAAGTTGTGCAAATAAAGTTCTTAGCAATGCATATTACTAGTCAAAAATTAAGTTTAGATATATTTACGGTAGGAAATTTACAAAATATCTTCATTGAACATAATAATACTTAATATCCTAATGATTTTTGACATAAAAGAAAAATCAATAATTTTGACCCATACAATGTATTGTTGGCTATTATCTACAAATATACCACTCCCACTTACCACTGGTTTTGTGGTCCAGGGTCACATATATATAGATTGAATAAATATATATAACTCATATAAATATATTTTATATCCATATAGCCAATGAATAATAATGGCCATATTCGAACGAATGATGCATGTGACTGTTTAAGGACTTTAAGATGCACAATTCAGGACAAAGGACGCCATTTATTTCCAGTTGGGGGTTTAACAGTCATGGACTGTGACCATTCAGTGCTGTCAAAAACTAGTAAAACCGGAAACATTTGCTTATTGTTCCTTTATAGAACAATAAACTATATGACAGGTTTCACATCATCAGCTCTTTTTCTTTCTACCACAGGGATCAAGATCTGAAGAACCTGGACATACAGAGGATAACAGAGAAAGCAGAGGCTCAGATCAAGATATCTGCCCTGGAGCAGGAGGTACAGCGACAGCTGTGACGTTGAAACTTTCTCACGGCAGAACAGATTAATCTGACGAGGTTTCAGTATCACATGTCTTTGTGCTTCTTACCCCCGGCAGATTTTTGGACATAAAGGCCTGCAGTCGCGAGAGGAAGTGGACAGTGAATGCAGTAATGAGGATTTAGTATCAATAAAGACCCTGCTAGAAGGTATTTCTTCATGCTAAATCTGAGTAAAGGCCGAAAATGTATCATAATTAATAAAACATTAGTAGAACGATTTTACATGCTGTTGTGTTCTGAAAAGTGTCAGAGTTTAAAACACAGCACAAGTTAGTGTAGTATTTACACTAGAATGTGCTTTGTAGAATATTAGCATTAGGATCTGCTGTGAAGGTGCAGTAGTTTGAAACTGAAATAAATTGAAACTGTTGACATGTTTATAGCTGGCTATTTGAATACTATTTAAAAGCACAGCTTTTTGAGTAGGTGACTCTATTGCCCCCTTGTGAACTGGAGAAACGTTCCTGTCAAAATAACAAAATAATGCATATTTTGTACAACAGGAATGTGTTAGCATGAACAGCACGGTCATTGCATAATTGTGGGTACATCTCATGTCCGTGAAGTATATTTTTAATATATTTTCATCAGTATAAAGCCCCGATGCTTAATTGTCTAGTAAACAATTATATTTTTTCCAATCACACTACTATATGTTGAAAAAGCTGTATCTTTTGTTCAAAAATGATGTTCATATCACATACAACCCTGGTATTCAGCCCTCCGATTTTTAAAGTTGCTTATTCTGCTCTGCATTTAAGCATGAAAATGACTTCAAATATAAATTAATTTAATAGTTTTGCCTTCAGTTAGATTAGGTTATCAAGACATTTGGATGTGCGCCTCAAAAATAATGTGTTTTTGTGATATAACTTCTTGTATTTGTGTCCAAAAAAACATTGTCAGCTAAGTTACCTACTAGAACACCCCCCAAAAAAAAGGAATGGTTTGTCCCATTCTCGCATAATTTGCACAGTATGATGATATTTCCTCTAGAAGCACATGGATGAAACACTAGAAGTTATGTTCTCTCTCTTTCCCCTAATATTGGTTAAACTAGTAAACCTGTGTCAAGAGTGGATTAATTGACTGTCAACAGTGTTACCCAAGTATTACTGCTGCAAATTTTAACAAGACAATTTAACTAAAACTTACGTTTTGTTTATGAAAATATATTTCTAAACATACCATATGCTCAGTAGTTCTAGGTTTCCATGTTGAGCACAGGCCCAAAACACTAAAAATGTCAACTAAGTTACCTGTCAACTGTGTTAGTAAAGGTAACATGGTGGACAGTAGCAAACATAGATGGTATTTTATGCACATATTCCTACAGATCGCCTTTATTTATAGCACTTTATACAATATAGATTGTTTCAAAGCAGCTATGTAAGGTCATGTTTGGGTTTTTGGGAAAAAGGAAAACATGTTCTTCACATTGTCAAATTCTAAATATACACCTACAACTTAGTTGGTTTTTATATTGTGGTTCCAGAAAGCAGAAGGCGAGCAGAAACGCTTGAGCAGGAGAGAAACCGAGCCTTACAAAAACTGCAGGATCTTGAACTTCTCTATCAGGTACTGACTTATGTTTGTTTGCACGTGTGTGTCACTGTGTTCGTTTATTAATAATTGCACAAATTTAATTCCATAGGATAAAACAGAGAAAGAATCTCCACTAGGGACCAAAAAACAGAAACCTGCCAGTTCAGACCTTGTAGATCCTAACCAACAGAGGAGGCTGGTCACAGAGCAGGTGCTACACCGTGTGCATAGTAAAACTCCTAAACACTTCGTTAGAAAACATGTGATAGTATTTACATGTTTGTGTCTCCTTTTTGTGCTCCAGCTGAAAAGTCTGTTCAGAGAGAGAGAGCAGCATGGAGAAAGGTCAGTCAATCAGCATAAACACTCTGTCAGTTGTCAGTCAGTTTGATTCATTATCTTCACCCCCAAGGCGGTTTTATTTCTGCTTCTTCTTATATAAAAATGAGACAGTGGGGAAATCCCAGACTCGGAGGCTCCATCACTCCATCACTCTTCCCTCCCCCCTCCCTCTGTTCCCAACTGAAAATCTGTGATGAAATCAGTAGTGAGTTGATGAAATGGATGGTTTAACCGAGAACCAGCAATTCTGTTATAGAAAACACCGAAAAAATATATGTAAAAAAGGTTATATTTGAGAATGTTGCATTAACAAAAAATGCTTTTTTGTAACAACAATAATATATTTATTCATTTGTTTGTTTCACTGGTAACCTATGGAAGGTAATTGCAACTTTTTATCTTACAATTCTCATTTTTTTCTGAGAATTGCATGATACAAACTCACAATTCTAACTTTTTTTCTTAGAATTGTGAGATAAACTTGCAATTCTGAGAAATAAAATCAGAATAGCGAGATGATACAATCAAGAACAGTCGTTCTCAATAAAGTCTGATCTAAACAATTGCGAGAAATAAAGTCAATCAATTGCAAGAAAAAAGTCAGAATTGTGAGTTTTTATCTCACAATTCTGACTTTTTTCTTGCAATTGTGACTTTTCTCAGAATTGTATGATATAAACTTGCAGTTGCGTGTTATAAAGTCAGAATTGACCGTTCGCAAAGAGCTTGATTGACTGGCGATCTGACCAATCATAATGCTGAATCGACAAACAAAATCATGACAAACAAAGCGGACAGGAGGGTAGATTAACTTAACAATTGCATGATATAAACAATTGCGAAGAATAAAGTCAGAATTCAGACTTTTTTTCTCACAATTTTGACTTTTTCTCAGAATTGTGACATACGAACTCGCAATTGCAAGTTATAAAGTCCAATTTTGAGGGGAAAAAAAGACAGATATGTCCTCAGAATTACGAGTTTATATCTCACAATTCTGACTGAATAACTTCAGCAGTTAATAGCAGTTGCATGTTATAAAGTCAGAACTGTGAGATATAAACTGGCAATTCTGAGAAAAAAGTTAGAATTGTGAGTTTATATCTTCACTTATGATTTTATTTCACAGAATTGCAACTTTATTTCCCGCAATTGCAAGTTTATATTGTGTAATTCTGAGAAAAAAAGTCAGAATAGTGAGTTCATATGTTGCAGTGCTGGCTTTATAATTTAGAATTCTGAGAAAAAAAGTCAAGAGTCGCAATTTTTTTTATTTTATTTTATTCAGTGGTGGAAACAGGCTTCCATAGGAACTAGCAATTCTGGTAACAAAAAAAAGAAAAAAAAAAAGAGAATGTCACATTTACAATTGGTTCAACTATAGTAAAAGTTTAGTAAGCATGTTTTTTTGGCGTATTGATTACCAGTTGTATAACTACAGTTTTAGCTCAAATGACATGGTTAAACTATAGTTAGTGTAGCAAAACCATGGTTAATTTGTGGTTACCATGGTATAACTATAGTAACCATGGTCTTTTTGGTTTTGTTTGTGGTAAAACCATGGTTAATTTTCGAAAGGGTTACTTACTCACTTACTGTACCTTCTAATTTATTCCTGGAAACAAACAGTTCTGGTATACAATGATTATTTATTTAGCTAGCTAGCTATAGGTCTTTAGTTTTTCTGTTTATTTATTTATTAGTTATTAGTTAATTCTATCATTTAGATTCTATTATAGTTTTTATTAATATTTTCAATTAGTTTTTATTCTTAAATATAGTTTTAATAATGTTGTTTTGTCATTACTTTTTCAGTTTCATTAGTTTAATTTGTTTTTATAAATGTGTTTCTGTAGTTTTTAGTTTTAGTTATTTTAGTATCAATTTAAACTAAACGAAAATGAAAAATGTCTACAATTAGCTGAATTTTTTTTTCAAATATATATGTTGTTGTATGTTAACGTTTACTTCAAGCAAGAAATCTATTTGTTATTGTTATTTTGGTAACACTTTTACTGTAACACTTTACAATAAGTTAGTTAATTAGTTAACATGAACTAAGAATGAACAATACTTCTACAGTATTTATTAATATTAGTCGATTTTAAATTTGAACATTTACTAATGCATTATTAAAATCAAAAGTTGTGCTTGTTAACATTAATGCACTGTGAACTAACATGAACTAACAATGAACACTGTATTTTTATTAATTAACATTAATAAATAGTGTAATACATGTATTGTTTATTCATGTTAGTTAAAACATTAACTAATGTAAACAAATGACACATTGTGAAGTGTTTACAATGTGGGTTCAATAAGGTTCATTAGTTAACATTAGTTAACTACTTTAGTTAAGCTGAACGAAGAATGAACAATTTTTACAGCATTAATTCATTTTAGTTCATGATAATTTCAACATTTACTAATGCATTATTAAAATCAAAAGTTGTACTTGTTTACATTAGTTAATGGACTGTGAAGTATTACAAAATAACAAGGAACACTTTTATTTTCATTACTAACATTAAGAAACATTAATAAATACTGTGAATGTATTGCTCAATGTTCATTCATATTAGTTAATTCATTAACTAACATTAACTAATGGAAACTTATTGTAAAGCATTACCATTATTCTTTATGGTTTTAGTGTTAGTTAACTACAATAGCCCTGCTCCTAACTCTTACTCAATAGACCTGCATGAATCCAGGCTCAGGAAGAGGAGTGGGGGTGGGAACGCTGGAATTTTCCCAGTGTCATAATTCACATTTGACAGGGGCAGACATTGAAACGCACCTTGGAGGGAATGCCGTAAATCAAGTTTTATTGACATTTGACAAAAAAATGTTTACGTATGTGATATCTCTACTACTAAGTTCTCCAGTGTTCCCAAGAAGAGCTGGTTTGGTTGAAAACGGGGTTCAAATCAATACAAGTGTTAAGGTAAGCATCTGCTATATTTACATCATTTTAAAGGGGTGAATACTTCTGGCCTTTTAATACATAAATTAATAACAGCTGTGTGACACATTTAGAACTGGAATGCTGTTGACACATTAAACCATCAGGGAAGAAAAACACAGAAACTGGAGCAGGAACTCCAGCAGGGGGCAGCAAAGAGATCTTCATCCCAGATCCCAATCTCTCAGGGGGGCTCAAAGAGGTCAGAGGAAGGGGAGAAGCAGAAACAGCCAACCAACCTGAAGAAGCACAGCAAGACGACCCAGGTGTGTTATGATGATGATGATTGTAGTAAAAGCCTATATAAAAACCTGCACTACCATTCATATTTTAACATTTAGGACTAATTCATACTCGTGTAATTAAAATCTGTGATATCTTAGACAGAGTGGGACGTTTTACAAACAAAACAACTCTGTGTATAAGCACATCAGGTTTTAGACTCTAATTGGAGTGTCCTGATCTCACATTTTGTCTTAATCGAAGAGCATGCTGGGATGAAGGGGCACATAAGCAGCTTTTAGGGTTGCAGGAGGGCGTCTGCGGAGATGCAGTCAGAAGCGGGGATAAAACACATCAGAAACCCTGTTTTGAATGAAATTCCTAATGTTGTGTGGTTGTTTTGTCCTTACAGCACTTAAAATAGAACTACAATGGGATAAACAGCTTTAGTACTGTGGTGCAATATTATTAAAATCAGAGAACCCTGTCTAATACGTGGTGAATTAAAAAAAAAAAAAAAAGAAATGTTGAAATGTCCCACACTTACTTCCCTCGCAGATGTCAGCAGTGAGAGATGCAATGGAAAATCTAAAGGTGAAAAGTGTGACCAGTCCAATCATATATAGAAATCAGGGGCTAATTTGATTGTTCAACCTTTGGAAATTTGTGTAGAGTCCTATTATTTTAGTTTCTCAGAATGTTAGCAGTCATTTATTGTGGTGTAACTGTGTTTCTTTTCTGTCTTGCTGGTCCAGCCAAAGTAATGTCTCCTCAACCAAACTTACAAAAGGACCGATTTCCCCTGGGCTGCAGTGATGGAACGTTCCTCGCAAGGCAGGTTGAGGTTTGTGACTCAGATTTGGAAGATACGGAAGGGTCCATTTGAGGAGGAGGGGGGAGCCAACTTCAGGAGTGATGATAATCCATTCATACTGCACTGACAACTTTACTAAATGCACCTTTAATCATATTCATTATGAATTATACAGTACAGCTAAGCTATTAAAAAAGAAACTAATTTTCTGGCATGTTGCCAGATTTTCGCTGTTGTTGTGCTTGAAAAAACTGGGGTAAATTTAAAATTACACATGAAAAACCAACATGATGTCATATGAAACAGACTTTATTTATAAGTTTGATTACTTTTTATTGTCTTGAATACAGTTTTATTTGATATTCCAGTTTACTGATACATACATTTGTACTGAGTTTTTATAACAACAATGTAATAATAATATTATTCAGTTCTAGATATTATTTAAAGATATTCATGTCTAAAACAGTCAAAAATGTCTTCTAACATAGCATACAGAATGCCAGTATAATAAAGGTCATTAATTTCTGTCCATGGTTGGGTCAGACTTGAGGTCATGTCAGCTTTTCATTTTGCACTTATGGCTGAATAACATGATGTTGCGTAGTTTCTGCTTGGCCTCCAAACCAACACGAACATGCCCAGTGTCACTGAGTAGGTGCCCCTCTGCCAAAAGACGAAATATTCAATAAAATATGCATTATGAAAAAATTCGGTTATTAATTACTCACCCTCATGTACGAAGATTGTAGCTTCATAACATTACGGTTGAACCACTGATGTCACATGGACTATTTTAATGATGTCCTTACTACCTTTCTGAGCCTTGAACATGTTAGTTGCGTTGCTGTCTATTTAGGGTCAGATTCTCAGATTTCATCAAAAATATCTTAATTTGTGTTCCAAAGATGAATGAAGGTCTTACGGGTTTGGAACGACATGAGGGTGAGTAATTAAATATCAAAACCAGTGTTAATATGAAGTCATACAACTTATGTAACACCATGAGATTTCATATGCGTTATCTATGGAGACAAATGCTGTACAAGTAAATGACCTCATGGCCATGACCTCCCATTGCTGAGGTTTGAGTAGGTCTGAAATGAAAGGGATGGGACTGCTGTCTGAAAGATTGAAGAGGGAGGGGGATTAAACTACAATGTCATTAAAATAGGCTGATCTCCTGTGGATCTTGACTCTCGTAAGACAAGCGTTTAATCCCGAACATTAAAAGCAAACATTTAGGCTTAGTTTATGATGGATAAATCCTCTAGCTTTTACATAACAGTCATGTAAGCTGGACCCGCCATATGCATATGGCAGACGTGCTGTCGTATCATGACAAATGCATTCATTTATCTGATAGGAGGGATTTGTGGTGCAATATGCTTTCCTGCACTCCCATTAAACTCCCACATTAAACAGTTTTCTGGGAACTATTTTGCGTTGTATATGGACAATATGGTACCTCTTGACATTTTAAGCTTTGTGTAAATTTTTGTGTGAAATTTGGTTAATGCAGAATTTAAAACTGGAAGAGGAATGTAGTGTGTTTTGTGAGATGGAGATTAGGCATCATGAAGTCTGTCCACATTTGTTTTTGTATGTGGACAGTATTTTGGATATTTTCTCAGGGAATTTTGCTGAACTATAAGCCTTTCATTTAGCCTCTCTGCATCCATTTTGACTGATGGTAAAATTTCCATGTCATCTCCAATCACACAATAAATTCATACCTCTTTCGAGTCATGAAAACACAGTTGCGCTCGCCTCGCATTTTTTCACTTAAACACAAAAATGTAATTTGCCTGTAGGCCCTGTCCCAAATGCCACCATCATTTCATCAGCCCTCCCCTAAGTCCACAATTGGGATGATATGATTAGCCAAAAAACTGCCAGGTAGACATCCACTGTGAAATCTGCATCAGTATGGCCTTGGAGAAAGGGTACACTAATGGTATATATCAGGGGTAGGCAAGTTCGGTCCTAAAGAGCGACAGTCCTGCAGAGTTCAGCCCCAACCCTAATCAAACACACCTGAACAAACTAATCAATGTCTTCAGGATTACTAAGGCTATAAACAGGTAAGTTTTTTTTTCAGGGTTGAAGGTGAACTCCGCAGGACTGTCACTCTCTAGGACCAAACGTGCCTACCCCTGGTATATAGCTAGCTTGCCGAGTACCCTCCTGAATAATAAAACATTTTTGTCCCCATTTGTGACAGAAAATGTCTGTGAATCAGCTCCTGCAGGGCTGCCTTCTGCAGACTTCAGTTCCAACCCTGTTCAAACACACCTGCTTGTTATTTTCAAGTAATCCTGAACACACTGATTCACTGGTTTAGGTGTGTTTGATTGGGGTTGGAGTTAAAATCTGCAGGATGTAACCCCTACGGCCTAACCGCCTAACCACCTCACACCAAGCAGGACTCGAACTCAAGTCGCTTGCATGGGAGGCAAGCGCACTAATGAGGATGCTAAAGGCTGCAGCTTCTAGTGCAGGGGTGCCCAAACTCTGTCCTGGAGGGCCAGTGTCCTGCAGAATGTAGCTCCAACTTGTCTCAACACACCTGCCGGGACGTTTCTAGTATGTGTCAGAAGAGCTTGATTAGCTGGTGTGTCTAATTGGGGTTGGAGCTAAACTCTGCATGACACTGGCCCTCCAGGACCAAGTTTAGGCACCCCTGCTCCAGTGCACCTCATGAGATTGAGGGAGTGAGGTTTACCTGCACAGCTTTTACCAGCTAAACCTCACTCCCATCTGGGTCACGGCACCATCACAACCCCTCCGGATTTAACCGCCGCTTCGAGCAGGACTCGAAGGACTCCGGATTTAACCGCCGCTTCGAGCAGGACTCGACGCAGCCTTTAGCAAACCTCTTGAAATTAAGGGAGTGAGGGAGGTTTACCTGACAGCTTTAACCAGCTGGCCTCATTTACACTCACCCCCCTAGACCTCACTCCCATCCATTTACGGGATCAGTTTTACCCCTCCGGTCCTAACCTCCCCGCTCAGAGCAGGACTTGAACATGGGTCAAACGGGAAGGGTTTGTGAAAGTGTTTTGCAGACTTAAGTATCAATCCCAGTTTAACTCCCTGTTGTTATTTGTGAGTAGTTTTCAACACTATGATTAACTTGTTTGGACTGAGCATTCAACATGATCTGGATCTCTTGAGATCAGGGGAGTGAGGTTTACCTGCACAGCTTTTACCAGCTGGCCGCCGTTACACTCACCCCCGCAAACCTCACTCCCATCAAGGTCATGGCACCACTGTAACCTCTCTGGTCCTAATGGTGCTGCTCTGAGTGGGACTTGAACCTGGCTCGCTGACATGGGAGATGGGCACACTAACAAGGACGCTAAAGACTGGAGTTTCTAGCGTCAGTCGCTAGTGCACCTCGTGAGATCAGGGAAGTGAGGTTTACCTTATCAGCTGGTCTCCGTTACACTGCTACTCCAGTGGAAGGGTATCCTTTTTATATTTAGGGAAGACTCTTTAGAGAGGAGACTCTCCAGCTCCAATCCTGGGAGGGGCAGTGTTTTGCAGACTTTAGTATCAATCCCAGTTTAACTCCCCAATGTTATTTGCGAGTAGTTTTCAACACTTTGATTAACTTGTTTGGGTGTGTTTGGTTGGGACAGGGGCAGGGTTGCCAGGTTTCCCAAAAAAATAAACTCAATTGCTACTCAAAACTAGCCCAATCACATTTTTGACAGGGTCCCTCTGGTAAAATTGCATTCCATGGGTTAAATATCACGTTATGGGGTTAATTTTACCCGTGGACATTAAAAATAACCCACACTAACAGTGTTAAAGTAGCCCAACTTGCCAACACTGGTCAGGGGTCTCCAGGTTCGGTCCTGGAGGGTTGGTGTCCCACAGAGTTTAGCTTCAACTTGCCTCGATACACCTGCCTGAAAGTTTCTAGCATGTCTAGTTAGACTTTGATTAGCTGGTTCAGGTGTGTTTAATTAGGGTTGGAGCTAAACTCTGCAAGACACTGGACCCTCAGGACAGAGTTTGGAGACCCCTAGGTTAGGCTTAGAGCTAAGCTCTGGCCCTCCAGGGTTGGAGATGATGAGCCCTATTTTAGGGTTGAAAATGGTGCTTTTGAGTGCTGTCAATGACCGTTTTGAGAGGCCCACTGTTCTAGACTTCAGAGTGGTCAACATGATCTAAAATTTGTATAGCTAAAAGTCCAACTGATATTAGACTAAGGGTACCATTTGGGATGGATGAGAACAGTGAGTTGTGAACTCACCTGGAGTCTAGTTGGTAAGATTGTTTGCTTTCAGGATGAGGACTTTGAGCCAATGGACCGCAGTCTGGTACTGCAACAAGATGAAGAGCTGACCAAAGACCTTGTGACCTCTTTGTGATTTTTGGGAGGTCATATTCCGATAGGGACGTCTATGTTTATATCCAATTAAAGTTAAGCATAAAAGCCTTTGAAATAGAAGATGAGGTGTAGGTATTTCGAATGTTTGGGTTGACGTTTAAGACAGTCTGGTCTTGTAGCAAGAGCTATGAAGTGTCCTTCTTGGACTTGTCCACAACTTGCCTTAGTTTTCTAACACAGTTGACAGGCCTATCTGGTGTCCAGTCCAGACTACTGCAACAAACTTCCAGCTCCTCAAATAAGGATGTCATTGGATTATCCTGCATGAAGATGGCCAGTCTGAGCATGCAGCTCTTAAGCCCCTCTAGAGATCTGACATTGATCACCAAGTTCTTTTTATAGAGTCCCGAGCTAAGGTTGTAATCCTGGGCAGATATGTCCAGAGGTCCAGGGCAAATTGGGGGCAGCCTGGCCTGCACAGTAACTTCTTCTAGATGGTGGACTACACCGGTTATACCCACTAAGGATACAGTGAGTGTGTTCTGTGTTGAAGAAAAGGTCAGGGTAAAGTGCAAGAATGACTCTGAGGTCTTGCTGCAAGAATTTGAACCATAGTTAGGAATTAAAGGCTCGTCCTGTAGTAGACCTTGGGTTTGAAGTGGAGAAAGGGCACAGGGTGATCGTGGGTTGGGAATAGCGAGTCTTCTGTGTTCGCTGAATGAGTAACTATCTCCAGCCACAGTGCAGTGCCGTTCCAGAACCTTCCTAGTCTTTGCAAGAAGACTAAGTCTTGGGAGAGAGGAGCGTCCACTGGCCATGGAGACTGTTGGAGAACTGAGTCGTCTCATTGGGAACCATGACTTGTTAACCTCAGAGACAGCAGTCAACTCTTCATCTGATGGTGTAGAGCTCTCGAAAGCAGATGGATAGTCTTGAACTCCTCCTTCCAGCTCCTCGTACTGCAATTTGGTAATTGCGGTTCCAGATAAAGGGCCAGAACTTAAAGCCACAGTTGTGTGATCCACAGAATCAGGAAGAGGGGGTGTCCTCACAGTCTTTTTCTCTTCAGGTGGTTTGCGTCTGGTCTTTAACCAACAAATGACACATCCCAGGATAAGGGAAAAACACAGGACCACCAAACCCACACTCAAAAGTATCTGCAAGTGGACTGAAGAGACAGAGGAGTGTTAGAACAGCATTTTAATCTGTGTCATTCCAAATGTCGCAACAACTGTTAAATCCTAATCCGCAAACAAAGGAAACAATTTAATCCGCATAAAGTCAGTGTTCAGTAACAGAACAATAAAAAACCAGACATGAACTGCACTACTTATATCTGAAATCTAAATAATCAAAATAATGGTTGGTTTCTTAGACTTGTCTACTACTTGCCTTACAAACACATCCCAAATGTGCTGGTAGGTTAGGTCTAGCATACCTTCATGTTGCTTTGTGAAGAGCACCTGAACCAGCAGCCAGAGAAACAAGAGGACGATGATTCCCTCGATCATTCCTTTACAGCCAAACAGTAGGACGGACTGCCACACAGGTTGCCCAGAGTTCTCCTCCTCAGTAGGCATAATGACCAAGGAACACCAGAGCTCTCACTTCATCTTTACCTTCTGAAATGACATCATGTATTTCCAAAAAGGTAACTTCAGAACTGTGAACTCCATGGTCTCTCATCTGTATGCATCTCTAGGTTTGAACGATTGGTTTCTTTTAACTGTTCTACTGGACACTTGTGTCTTTTCTTAGCTGAAAGTCAAAACTGATTTAGTTGAGTCTTTCTTTTGTCAAAATGCTTTAGAATGAACCTCAGACCAGTTTCCCAAGGTGAATCAGCAAGACCAGCTGCGAAATACCATCCATCAGGTTGTCCGAAGAATTTCTAAATTCCAAATTGTCATTCAGTCCAAACAAAATCCCATTGATTCTTCTCTGTGGTATTTCCTCTCCTACATCTGTCTTTTGATTATATCCAGGGTGGTAATCCTCTCCACTGACTCCCTTGCTGAGAGACTGAGATGAGTTTAGAGGGTGGTCCTGTACAGGACAGGGGCGGGACACACCAGAGATGGCGAGAAGAGACACTATACTGGTGATGGGTCAAGGACAACTATGCCGTGTGTTCAACACTGTGCCTATTAAAAGGGCATCAACAGAACAATCCCATCCCACCACCCCCACAAAACAGCATCTGTCAAATCCACCGAGTTCCGCACATAATCAAAATCTCTGGTCTGTTAATGCGTATTGCTGTTTTAAGCAGATACAGATCTAAATATGCATGCATTTCATTATTACGTGCGGTTCCACTCATCAGTCGCATCAAAGCCTTTATTAAGGATTATGAAGGCAGATCTACAAAATCAGATTCAATTAGACTGAGATGTGGACATCTGATTTCGAAAAGAAAATTATTGATGTACTGCCTCTTGGTGTTTTAAGACATGAACTGCATCTTTCCTATTATTTTAAAGTATTTATTGTTATATTTGAATTATTTTTTTAATAATCATTTTTTTTTAATGTCAGTTTTAAATTTTTAATTTGAGTTAGTAGCTAAATGAGAATAAAATAAAATAAAATAATAATTCAAGCCTCAAAAAATAAATAAAATACATTTCAAGCCTATAAAAATAAAATAATAAAAAATAAAATAAAATGAAATAAAATATTCACATTTCAGGCCTCCAAAAATTAAAATAAAATAGAAGAATCACATTTCAGACTTAAACTAAACTAATATATAACTATAATATATATATATATATATATAACTAATATATATAACTATAAATAAATTATAGTTAATTTTAGTACTAACTTTAAGTAGCTAAATAAAAATGAAAAATGTTTTTGTGGCAACTGAACTTTATTATAGTTTATAACTAGCAAAACTGGCAAAACCACCCATAGTGACTATGGTGTCACATTTTAGGCCCCATAAAAACAAAAACAAAAACAAAAACACAAACAAAAAAAAAAAAAAAAACATTTGTTAAACCAATGTTTCTGGCAACTGAACTTTACTATAGTTTTTGTTAACTATAATAAACCTAGCAAAACCACCCATAGTGACCATGGTGTCATATTTCAGGCTCCCTAAAATAAAATAAAATAAAATTAAAATAAAATAAAATACATTTCTGTCCTAATTTCAGTTGCCTGAAATTTTTTTTTTTATTATTTTTGGAGGACTGGAATTTTATTTTATGAGGACTGAAATGTGATTTTATTTTATTTTATTCTATTTTTGGAGGCCTGAAATGTTTAGTTTATTTTATTTTTGGAGGCCTGAAATGTGTTTATAAAAAAAAAAAATAATAAAATGAATTAAAATAATCAGATTTCAGGCCTCCAAAAACAGAATAAAATAAAATAAAATAAAAAAACTAAATATAAATAAATAAACTAAAACTAAAATAAATAAATATGTACTAATGTACCAATACTATAAATATGTACTATAATTACTATAAATAAATTATAGTTAATTTTAATACTAACTGTAAGTAGCTAAATAAAACTTTTTTTTGTGGCAACTTAACTTTATTATAGTTTTTAACTAGCAAAACTGGCAAAACCACCCATAGTGACTATGGTGTCACATTTTAGGCCCCCTAAAATAAATAAATAAAAACTGTGGTAAGTGTGACTTACCAGATTTTTATTTTAGTCTTATTTTATACACAGACTAAGAAAAAACACAAAACGAAGCAAATCTTGCATCAGATCAGACTTTAATTTCATCGTGTAAAGTTGCATGTGTTTATACAGTGAGGTCATCAAAGAGGATAACAAACACATGATCTTTGGTTTTCAGCTATGCCGTCATCTGCAGAATATAGAAATAAAAACAGAACAAACTAAAAGTGTCCGTATCCCAGCAGGTCCCAGGGTCAAGCAAACGCAGGATTATAAACGGCTAAAATGTTAAGATGAGGCTAAATCGGCACGAGTAAACATAACCAGCCAACAAGCCTCGACTGCTACTGGAAGTGTAATGGAAGACAGTTTATGATAATCAATACTTCATGGATATGAGATACTACATTGTAAAATCTTCAAACAAGAATCTCATCTCGCACTGCCGTATTAACTGAGGTATTTCGCCAATTCATTACCTGAGAGACGTTTCGCAGTATTTTAGTGACGCACTGCAGGCGGTTGAACTACATCCGAGGTAAATCCTGACTGAGGTAGCTATTTCAGTCCCACGCTGACCGAGTCATATCTAGTGTCATTCGTTTCAGGAGGTTCTGAAGTCAAAATTTTATGAAGAAGAAAAAAAAAAAAAAAAAGAAAAAAGAAAAGAAAAAGAAATTCCTGAGAAACTCGCTTTCCAATATGGAAAGATACGTGAGGTCTGAAGTTCAACAATTAAAATACAAAATAAAAAACATCCAATCGTTCCGATTTGAATGTTATCCTGCTTTTCCGTGACCTGGTTTGTTTTAAAGAACTCGTATGTAAGAATAGCACAGTAATCGAGGCTCTCGTATTCACGAGCCCGTACATGATCGTCCAACGCACAGAAATGATTGACACGAGCGACACAAAGCGTGCGTGTCCACATAATTTCTTTTCAACCATACATTGTCTTGTGTCTGAGGTAGAGAAAAATCTTTCAACCAAACTGTTGCCTGTAAATATGTCTAAATAAGAACAAAAAAAACCAAAACCTCTCAACTGTGTAAAATGCAATTTCAAACTCAAAACTCTTTTCAAATCATATTAATATTTCTGTATCTAGAAGCTAAAAAACGGAAATAGAAAACAATAAAATCAAGTAAATATTTTTTTTTTTTTTAAAAAAGGAGGAAAAACAATATCTGTGACCTCTTTTCTTACCAAACCAACTTTGCGACGCTCGACCGTGATTGTAGCGCGTTTTAAAATCCATCAAAGAGCAACACAGCAGTATCATAATCGATCCTGAGTCTTTTCAATTCACTGCAGATGAGGTAAATTCAGCAAACTTTAAATAAGAGAATTAATAGACAGCAAAAAATAAGTCATACCACAACCTCACGAATGTGACTTTGGCAGAAGCAGATTTCAATCATGCCACGATTGCTTCGCAGATCAGTGAGTGAACGACTATGAAAGGCATGATTGCAGATTTCGTTTCCACTCACGATAGCACTGAGATTAAGACAGCTGAGGTATTCGGTTATATCAAACATCTTTAAAAACTTCTCAGTCCTGAGAAAACACGTGGAAAGGAGCCGCTGGGGTCCGTGATGAGCTTTAACAGCTGATGAGTTTGTACGAGAGTGTGTGTATGTGTGTGGTCCTCCTTTTACTGGAAGGAAAACACAGCTGTGGTTTGTGCAGGAGGCAGAGATTGTGATTTGCAACGTCGCCTCTAGAGGGCCTCTGAGGAGAGACTGGAGTTTGGGTTGGACTGACTGGATGTTTGGTTTAGGAAGCTGGTGATTGTTAGGGTGACACTCCTGTGGCTGGTTCCACAGAATCGGGGCCCTTTGAGGAGGAAGAGGAGGAGGATGAAGGGATGCCGGGACTGAGGGTGGAGGTCTGGCCTGGGAACATGGCTGTGACAGCGGCGGGTACGGCTACAGACTTCTGAGCATATAAGGATCCTGTAAATAGTATTGAAAAAAATGCATTTATTAATTGACTTCACATTGAAGTATTTCTGTGCACTCCATTATATACTGTTGTTCAAAAGTTTGGGGTCAGTCATTTTTTTTTTTTTTTTTGAAGAAGAAATTGATTAATGCAACCTTGCTGAACAAAAGAATTAAAATAACTATAAATAATACCAAAACAACAACAACATTATTTCAAATAAACTATATTTTTTAGAACTTCAGAAGCATAATATTAAGCAGTCAACTTTTTATTTGTTTTCAATATGAATACCAAATGTTTTTAGTAGGAAATCTGTCATTTTGAAGGATCATGTGACACTAAAATAAACATGGACTAAAACATTAACATGGAAACTGTTATTTTAAAAAGAAATATCTCACAATATAGTGTTTTTTATTATTATTTTTAAAATCAAACAATGAGAAATAAATAAATAAATAAATACATAAATAAGCAATTAAGTAAGCAAGCAAGCAAATAAATAACCAACCCCCAAAAACCCTTATAGAGTTGATTTAATGCCAGGTAAAAAAATAAAAAAATAAAAAATAAAATAAAAAATAGAGCAGAAATTGAATGCAGAAAATAAATTGTGATATGAACCCTAAAAATTAGGACAGCCCTTCACTTAAATCCCAGAATGTTAGATTTTAAATTTTACTGGATTGCTTCAAATTTTAAAGTGTTAAATCGGCTACATAAAACTCCTAAGTATTGCTCTAGGTTATCAAAAAGAACACAAGGATAAACTAAACTAAACTAAACTAAACTAAACTAAACTAAAATAAAATAAAATAAATACATTTTAGGCCTGCAAAAAATAAAACACAATAATACATTTTATTTAAAATTATATTTCTTTGTATATTTTGTATGTTAACTTAAAAATAGGGTTAATGTGACTTTTACATTTAAGTTTTAATTTGTTATTTTAGTACTTTAAGTGGCTAAATGAGGATGAAAAATGTTTCTGTAGCAACTGAACTTTATTCTAGTTTTTGTTATAAAAAAAAAAAAAATAAAAAAAAAATAAAAATAGATAGTTACCATAGTGTCACATTTCAGGCCCCCAAAAATAAAATAAAATAAAATAATATAATTCAGGCCTCCTAAAATAAAATAAAATGTATTTATAATTATATTTGTTGGTATATTTTATATATTGACACTGAAAAATGAAAAATTGGGGTAAATGTGACTTTTACGTTTAAGTTTTAATTTTAGTTTTAGTTATTTTAGTGCTTTAAGTAGCTAAATGAGAGTGAAAAATGTTTCCGTGGCAACTGAACTTTATTATAGTCTTTGATAACTATAATAAATCTGGGAAAACCATGGTATCACATTTCAGGGCCCAAAAAATAAAATAAAATAAAAAAAATAATGCAGGCCTCCCAAAAAAAAAATAAAAATTCTTTACAATTATATTTGATTGTATATTTGACATATTTACACCAAAAAACTAATAATTGGAGTAAATGTGACTTTTACATTTAAGTTTTAATTTTAGCTATTTTTATAATTTTAGCTTAAGTAGCTAAACGAGAGTGAAACATGTTTCTGTGGTAACTGAACCTAAAATAAAATAAAATAATTTCAGGCCTCCAAAAATAAAATAGAACTTATTTACAATTATAATTAAGTAAACCTGGCAAAACCACCCATAGTGACCAAAGTGTCACATTTCAGGCCCCGAAAAATAAAATAAAATAAAATAAAATAAAATAAAATAAAATAATTGTCAGGCTTTCAGAAATAAAATAAGATACAATTTATTTACAATTATATTTGTTTGTATATTTTATATATTGACACCACATAACTAAACATTGGGGTAAATGTCACTTCTAGTTATTGAAGTAGCTAAATGAGAATGAAAAAAGTTTTTGAGGCAACTGAACTTTATTAAAAAATTAGATAAAAAAAAAACTGAGCAGAAATGTAATGGAGAAAAAAAAAAAGTGATAAAACCCCTAAAAAAAAAAAATAAATGAAAAAAAATAAAAATAAATAAAAATAGGGCTGTCCTATTTTTATTTATTTATAGGAATAAAATAAACCCGATCCAGAGTAGAATGGTTTGAAAGCGATGAAAAGGGGGTCTTGGTGCAACCTGAGGTTAAGCACGTTAGACAATATTGGACAATCCCACACGTGCACAAATACAATAATACACACCTGAGTAAATAATCCCATTGACCTCCACAGACACAGTAATGCTAGCAGAGCCATTAGAAGAAATGCTGAGAGACAGGTCCTGTTTTTCCTCTGAAAACAAAATCCAAACGTCAATGACAGACATCTTACTTTCCAAGCCACTGAACACGTTTTAGATAAAACCATCACAGTACTCACCGCGAGTGTTGGTGGCGTTGTTCATCCGCAGGTTGGCGGGGTTCACCTGTGATGCCATGGCCAGCAGGTTTTGTTGGAAAGCCTGCTGCAGTAGCCTCTGCTGCTCCTCCGCCAGACGCGCCATCTTCCTCTCGGGCCCCTCCAGCGCGGCGGCCCCCGCGTTCACCACTCCGGCACCCATGCCGGTCTCCAGCCTCTCCCTCAGCTGCTCCAGAGTGGCAGCGCGTGCCAGCTGCTGCTGATGCCCGAGAGCCAGCGCTAAGGGGAGACGACCTGGCAACATGGAGGCTGGACCGTCCTCTGGGACTGAGGAGAGGAAATAAAACACTTGAAATTTAGTATTCTATCTGTTATTACTATAATCACCTCCATAATGTTATTGATGACAGTACAATCCCTCACAGGCTCTGCTGCTTCACACCAACATGAAACATATTGTTCTTCCATATTTAAACAGGATATTTAAAGCGATAGTTCACCCAAAAATGAAAATTACCCTGTGATTTACTCACTCTCAAGCCATCCTAGATGTATATGACTTCATTTTTTCAGACAAATGCAATCAGAGTTATATTAAAAAACAATGCAATACAATACAATACAATACAATACAATACAATACAATACAATAAAATAAAATAAAATAAAATAAAATGTTTAATCAGCTACATAACACTCATAAGTATTACTCAGGATTATCAAAATAAAATAAAATAAATGTACTAGTGTTTAATCAGCTACGTAACACAATATGTATTACTCTGTTAAAATAAATAAAAAAATAAAAATTAAATTAAATTAAATATGTTTACTAGTGTTTAATCAGCTCATAAATATTACTCTGGGATGAAATGAAATGAAATGAAATAAAATAAAATAAAATATTTAAAAATGTCCTGGCTCTTCCAAGCTTTATAATGGCAGTGAATGGCTGTTGAGATTTAAAAGTCCAATAAAATATGGATCCATCCATCCATCAAAAAAAAAAAAAAAAAAAAAAAAAAAGAAAGTACTCCACGCAGCTCCAGTTGATACATTTGTGAAATACAGAAAAATATCTATATTTAAAATCTCTAGCTCTCACTAAAGCAAAGGAAAACCACTCTCCTCTTGGCTTATATCAAAATCCTGGAATTTTTCTTTACAAATCCTCATTTTGTATATCTAATGTGTGACTGTTTTTTTGTTTTGCTCTCTCCTCTGCGCTACTGTGTTCATCAATTCTTACCGGAGCTTACGCTACACCTACATCCTGTGCCATCCGCTGGAATGACTCAGTTTTGTGAACGACAGTTAGTGAATGCTAGAGATTATGGTTTATAAGGTTTTAAATATGGATTTTTCCTCGACACCCTTCAGAAGGCCTTTATTAACTGCCCTGGCCAATGTGGAGTACTTTTTATGATGGATGGATGCACTTTACTGGTCTCCAAAAACTCAACAGCCATTGACTGCCATTATAAAGCTTGGAAGAGCCAGGACATTTTTTAATATAACTCTGATTGTATTCATCTGAAAGAAGAAAGAATGGCTTGAGGGTGAGTAAAGGCCTGAGATACTTAAAATGAAATCGAAGAACTAACCAATATGACGTCATTTCGAACAAAATCAGGCCGAACGTTTGTTTTGTATTTGTTTCCGCATTTCAAAACAGCTAGCCTAAGTGAACTTTTAAGGGGAGTTTGTTATGGCTCCTAAACACACCTTTGAGCTACCATTGGTCCGTGTGTTCTAAAAGTCCACCTTCTTTCACGGGACATTTTTTTCCACTTTTATTACTCGTTCCACGGGAGTCAGACAGGAGAACAATATCCAAACCAGCAACAACACCAAGTTACTAGCAATATGCATACACTGCCGAGCTGGTACAAATGTATCTGCACCTGTACAATCGCTCCCGAAGAGATTTTAAAGATTCGCAAAATGCATTTAAATCCTACAAAGAAATTGGAACGAATCATGAGTTATGCAAAACGACGTGGAGAAATATCCAAGATGAGTTTTCCAAAGCCATGAAAAGAATGAAAGGAAAATAAATGTTGTTACACCATACTATTGCTTGAACATACAATGATAAACCTTTGTTTTTATCAAAATGAAATCACGACACCACATAAAATATAAAAAGGTGCAATAATTTACCCTGTTTAATAAAATAAATGAATAATAATGCTAAAGTTTTCAGACTATGAGCCATTCACACTTCGGATAAAGGACTGATTATGGAAATGGAAAGGTTCTTTTGTATTGCAAACATGATACTTGACCTTGAAATGCTGCTAATCATTATCCTTTTGTCTATAATATTCTAACCATTGGTAACTGTCTCACACCTAGATATACCATAACTGCATTGTTGTTGTGTGTGGGTGATACGGGGGAGCGGCACAACACATATTTAATCTACACCCCACCTCCGGCAGCACGGTATACCGTCGCTCAGCCTTTTCGAACTTCTTTTTGCCCCCAAATGAAGAATAAAAACAAACTCTGTTTGAAGTAAACCGGGGCCTTAAATCAGCGTGTGATTTTCATTTTTGGTTGAACTATCCCTTTAAGGAAGAAAAAAAAAAAAAAAAACCCTGATTGGTGGAGATTTCGCTTTGCAATCATGGGTAATGTAGTTTTTCCTCCAGGAATTCAACTGTTAAAAAAAATAAGTTGAAATAATAAAGGCTAATATCTTTAAAAGAAGCATATACCATTGATTAACAACCTCGTAGCTGAAAGTAGTGTCTTTAAAGGTTTTTAA
This sequence comes from Cirrhinus mrigala, assembly GCA_036247105.1. Classification (NCBI taxonomy): domain Eukaryota; kingdom Metazoa; phylum Chordata; class Actinopteri; order Cypriniformes; family Cyprinidae; genus Cirrhinus; species Cirrhinus mrigala. Next base: position 10,865,727 of record CM070031.1, read on the forward strand.
GTTATCATTAAAAATCAGGGGACGGTTGCATAAAAGGTTAAGACTAGTCTTAAAAGTTAGTCAGCTAATTTTTTTCTTTAAGATTGGGTACATAAAAATGTAGATTAGTCTAAGTTCAATCCAAAAAATAAGACTGATTAAACCTTAGTTAACTGCTAGTTAGTCAGACTAGTTTCCGCAATGTGGAAAACGCGGACAAAATTGCGGAATCCAGTCATAAGAATGGAATTTACAGCGTGGAATGTCACGGAATTTGTCAAAGTTTGGATAAATTAATCAAAACTACTTTACACTTTAATCAAATTGCGATATGGACTAATATATGTAAATATTAAGCTCCAAAACGACTATTTAAAATAAATTCTGCATGTCTCTGTGTTAATGAATGGTGCAGACGCATGGTTTCATTTACTACTCGTACTGAAACGTGCATGACACTTGCGGTGACATTAGCATCTGACGTCTCACTAAATGAGGACATAAAAACATGAACAACATCTCTAGAACTGCTCTGAGTCACTTAATGAGCATTTTACAGTTTCATTTCAGTAAAACTATCATCATATCATCAGAGATGGGAAGTAACGAAGTACAAATACTTTGTTACTGTTCTTCAGTAGATTTCTCTGGTATCAGTACTTTACTTAACTAATTATTTTTCTGACTACTTTTTACTTTTACTCCTAACATTTTTACTCAAATATCTGTACTTTCTACTACTTACATTTTCAAACCAGGTTCGTTACTTTAGTTTTAATCAGCATTTGATGGCTCGCCATTCAATAACAAATCTCTAATAAATCATGGATCATCTAGTCTTGACTGGCAACACGAGTCAGCTCACAACTGACTCGTGCTGCTAAGAGAGTTGCTAGCAGTTTAATGCTTAACTAAGTAAACAAATGACAAAACTACAGCAGTAGTACTATACTTTTACAGTAATAAACCATGGTTAATTTTGGCAAGAGAAAAATATGTCTCATGATAATGCAATAACATGTTTAGTATTAGGATTTTTCTGTAAAGATATTGTCATGATGTAATCATTATTGTATTCATTTCGACATTTAGGCAATTTAGAAAATATTGTTTTCTTTAATCTATAGTATTTAAGCCATTTTAAGATAAAACAACAACAACAACTGGTCACCTTAGGCCCCGGACTAAGGTGTTAAACATTTATTTAAATGTGATGGCCATACAAAAAAAAAAAAAAAATAGGGTTGTCCATGGTTTCAGAATTTGTTGTAGATGTATGGGATGGCCTGAATGAGTGTGAGATTTCCCAACCTGAAATTTTGTCCCAGTCCATCCCTATTCTACATGGTGGTTGTTTAGCCTTGATACATTCATTAGCTAACAAATTTTAAATGCAAGTTATTTTGTATTAATGTGTCAATATGATGTGCGGTCCAGTTACCAGTGTGACACTAAAACAGGTAGTAGCAATGGGTACTTTTTGCTTAAGTACATGTCTGAGCCCATACTTCTTTACTTTAACTTAAGTAAAAAGTGTAGTCAGTACTTCCACTTTTATCAGAGTATTTTTAAACTTGAGTATCTTGAGTGAAGGATGTGTGTACTTTTGCCATCTCTGCATTTCATACACACACAGAAATGTAAAGGTGTTCACAGCAACCCGTAAAAATAAAAGTTGAAGACGCTGTGGCAGGGTTACACTGCTATTGTTCAGCATAATGTATGCGATACTACTACGAAAATTATTAAACCCTTATTTTTAAAGTAAGTAAATCATATATTTCTTCAAATGTTTTAAATTGTAATAGTAAATCCCCTTATTTGCCAATAAATACAAATGTATTACTTTTCATTAATTGAAAGATCAATTAAATTAACAGAATTTGGGAAAAAATAAAACAGATTTCATAGGGCTCTAACTGTCTTAACATAGAGTCTAAGTTTATGCAGCTGGACCCAGTTCCCCTATGAGGAAAATTAATTATTATCTCCCCAAACCTAACTGTTGCAGTCTATTGAGACTTAAAAACTATTGTGCTATTGTGCTAGTAAGCCCATTGGCTATCAATATTCAATAGATGACATCAGCAGAAAAACTCTGCTGAAAAACTCTGGGATTCATTTGTTTTTGGTGAAATTATGCGGCAAGATATTTTAACATAAACATAGTTCCCTGTATTACAAATCAGGATAAGCGATTCATTTACTTTGGCCCTTGAGGTTCACCGCTGTCAGTAGAGCCGCACAGGAAAATCCAGTCTCTTAATGGCTTTTACACTCCTGAGTTTCCCCAATCACAGCAGAAAATCTGCTTCATTTCCTACACACACTTCCTGCCTGATTTTAGTTTGATTCTACTCCACATCAAAGTTGATTTATAAAGTGGGATGACTAAATAATTTAAAAGGTGATTATTTATATTTATTTCAACAGCGAAACCAATCAAATGTAAATTTCACTGTACAGCTAGAATATTTTAAGTAGATGTGTTTACATATACCAGAAGAGTTTTTTTTTTTTTTTTTAGCAAACATTTAGTAAATATTCAGATGTACATTACCAGTTAAAAGTTTTTGAACTGAAGGATCATGTGACACTGAGACTGGACTAATGACGCTGAAAATTCAGCTTTGCATCACAGGAATAAATCACATTTTAAAATATTTTCAAATAGAAAGCAGTTATTTTAAATAGTAAAACTATTGCACAATATTACTGCTTTTGCTGTATTTGGATCAAATAAATGCAGAGACGTATTTAGAAAAAAAAAACATGAAAAATCTTTGCTGTTCAAAAACTTTTGACTGGTAGTGTAAATAAATATACGCATGTTCATATTTTTTTCCTATTGATGAGACAATTCCAAGTCTACTCCACTCTTTTCAATCTGATTGAAATTAAATTTGGTTCAAGCACAATCTGATGGATTGAGGTGCTTACATGAAGGTTTTTCAGTTAGATTAAGCCAATCAATCCAATTATAAATGAATTATTTTGGTGCAAGCAAATGAGGCTGTAACAGTGTGGCTCTCCATCTCACCACTAGGGTGTGCAAATACACCAAACGCTTAAGATGATATGCAATGTTTTTCTTTTGCCTAAACAAATGACTCTAGGAAATTAAGGAAATTTGGCTTATAGTCTCTCAAGCAAGAATAATCTTGTTAAAAAAAAGCTACACACCTGTGGCTTTCTTCAGGGCAGGGCTAGGAGTGGCCTGCAGTCCGTTGTGTGCCGTGGCGGGCAGGTGCATTTTGGGAGGAGAGAGGAGGTGAGGGGCTGAGGCGCTGGGAGAAGGAGAGAAGCGGTACAGGCTGTTGCTATATCCAGGACGACGGCCCTCTCTGCGGTTGCTGTCGATGGCCGCCTGCAGCTCTCCAGGGGAACTCAGACCCTTCTTCTCACATTCATACGGGTACAGGTACTTCATATACCTATGACAAGATCAACTTTCAGCTTACAACCTGACTGAAGGTATTTCCCAAGACGTTTGTAGGTGGAAAACGTCAGAAGTCTTACTGTGTGCGCAAAGTGAAGGCGGCGCTGGTGATGGAGGTGGGCAGGTTCAGGCCTTTGGTGATCTCCCTCCAGATCTTCTTGTTTATCACCTCTACCAGACCTCCCTTCTCGGTTACTAGCTTATAAAGCATGTACAGATCCAACACCTGCTTGGCCATGATGGGGATTCGATTCACAGGAGTACCTGGAGGAGACAGAATGGACAGGAACAGCTGAGTTTAAGCATTTTGGGTGATGGATCACATCAAACCAGCTGAAGAAACAAAAAGTATTTTAGGATTAGTTTAGTTTAACTGATGGCGTAATCATATAAAGTGATAGAGATGCTAGCAGAAGCTAGTTTATAGCATTACATAGGGATTGAAATGATCGAGTTTTTAATCTGTGAGCAATGAGCTGATGTGGGTAGGCCAGTGCAATGAAGCTCATTTGGAGGGATTGTGGTAACTAAAACTGCACATGCGCACACACACACTCTGTTAATGCAGTTACAAGAGTGTGTACGGAAAAAGACGGGAGGGGCTTTGAGCCCCCATAATGCCATGCTCAAATCCTCCCCCCACATACCACACTGGGCCTATTCTGGAATAAAACCAATTAATGTATGTGTGCGTGTGCTTTGTGAGAAGTGGGGGGTTTAAATAGTCCTGGTGAGTTAAGGTCAGGATTATGGCCTAATTTAGCCACTCCATTCTCATTAACATGGATTCACATGCACATAGATGGACACCTGTGCACAAAACAAATATCAACCATTAGCAGCAATCCTGTGGCTCCAAAAACCAAACCAAAAAATAAAATGTATATATTTTTAAATATCTAAATAAATTATAACATTTGCATTTAATGTATAAAATGCAAATAAATTCTATATAGTTAATCTATACATACTTTGTAATAATTATATATAGAAATACACATTACATAAGTATACATTCACTCACTCGTGTGTGTATTATATACATTAAGTTATAAAAGCATATGCAATTTGTTGTATATATTTGTATTTACATATATAATGTATGAAAACACTGTATAATACATAGAAATATATATGTAATGTGAATATATGATTTGCATGTGCACATATACACACACATATATACACACATACATATATATGTACACATACACGTGTATATATATATATATATATATATATATATATATATATATATATATATATATATATATATATATATATATATATATACACACACACACACACACACACACACACATAAGTATACTTTGTTGTGTGTGTATATATATATATATATATATATATATATATATATATATATATATATATATATATATATATATATATATATGAGAAGAGTTCAGCTTAAAGCCATCTCGGTGAAAAATTAGATAATAATATTGAGTGAATGCTCTTGACACATATTATACGTCCATCAAATACTTTTTCTTCAAACTCGCTAAAATACCAGTCTCAGCCCAATCAGAAGTACCGGTACTTGCATAGAAACCTATACATCTGAGCATGATAAAAATTTATTTTTTACAGAAAGATGTCAGATGGATTTAGCTGGTTTTGCATCTGAACTCTTCATATATATTTGTATTTAAACATATTCAAATACTAATTTTTAATATTATTATCTCAACATTTTATATATACACTTTCAAAAAAACATTTGTTGTTTGGTCTTCACACAAATATGAAATATAGCCACTAGTTCATAACAAACAGCAAATGTCTGATTAGTTGTTTATGTGCTTCCTGTTGAGTTATCAGGATCAGAATGTTCTGTTCTCACAGCAAACAGCCATAAAGCATTAATTTAACCAGTGTAATTTAGAAGCCCAGGCCTCCAAGACAAGGCCCAGCACCCCCTGGAGAGTCCGGAGCAAGAGCCCCCTTTGAAAGGCAGTTATTTAATGCTGGGAATGACATTACTCATTCATCAAACAATCGCTGCTCAGATTCGAGCGTAAGGTTAGCGCTAGGTCAGAGAGCTCGAGATTCAGGTAAAGGTCCACAGGAAATCATGGCGTCTAGAGAGCGACCTTGTGACACGCTCTATAACTGCAAAACCAATTTAGCTCAAACTGAAGAATGGAAAAGTCATTGCAAGCCTTTTCCTGCTAAAGAGGCTTCATTATTGATTGATGCGAGCTGTGCTACGGCTTAATGCTGAAGCATTGCGCTCCTAATTGATATCATGCTGTCTCCCTTCATACGTCTCAAGAAATGGGTAGCGAGACACGTCAGATGGGGTTAATGAAATAAAAGCATGATACTAACTAACGTATCTATGAAAAGAGCATTCAGAAGCATTTCATATAAACTAATACAATGCGGTCACTGTTTTGCCATGAAGATTCTGATTTCATAGACAAAACTAATCTGTTTGCTCAAAGGAAGTGGAAGCAATTTCTAACTAATTTACTTTATCACACCATCTAATTGCATCCCCTCCCCCTCTTGTTCGCAAGAAAAAAGAAAAAGAAACCAGTGAATCTGACCACTGCCCTATATATAGGAGGAAACAGCTGCCCACATTAAGAAGCCAGCGTTCTGCGATGAACCAATAAGGCGCCCCGAGACGTCGGGCTGGTGAAGGAAATTCCACCCTCTGACCTAAACAATGATTGCCATTCTTACTGTAACGCAGCTGTAGAGAGGAAGTGAGGGGGCATACAGGAAGTGCATGGTCTGACATCCGACGAAAGATCCTGGATGATGCTGCGTGGCTAGATCTTTTGTTTTGATAAGCCGAAAACCGTTTTAGCGTTGTCTGATCACATTTCACACCAAAGTCAAACGAAAAAACAAACTGGATTTCGCAAAAATAAAATAAAGCATATTTGAGGATGATTCTAGTGTTTTGCACTTTATTTGTATGACATTTAAACACAAATTCTCATTACTGCAATGTGTTCGAATGGCTTCTAAGAATAAGGACAGATACAAAATTAAATATAAATTACATGTTAAAAAAAATTTATCATTTTATAATAATAAAATAAATAAATAAATTAATTAATGCAGATGGGCTCATTTTATCATCAGACATTTATTTTATTTTTAATGAATCTTATTGGTGTGTGTAACCATGTTTACAGAATTTTTTTTTTTAACCATGTAGATTATATAATGTAGCATTTGGTTGCATTTATATCTAGTTTATTTTTATTTAGAATAAATAATATTTTAAATAAACATCTAACATTAAAAATAATTTTTTTTTATATCATAACATTAAATTTATCGACAACTGTCAAAATTTTAATATCACTGTTGTAGTACTGAAATATTTGTAAATAAATGTTTTTAAATATTTTTTATTTATAAATATTTACATTTATAATTTATAAATAATTTATTGATAATTTAAATTTATAAATGTAAAAATACGTAAGTGATTATTACAACTATAAACACACTAAATATAAAAATGCTAAATATTAATATTATAAATATAAATAAATGTTAAAAAAAAGAAATAAATTGAAACGAAATCATTTCATTCTCAGACAAATCAAATTTTACTGTAACAATTTAAAAACATTTTTACTGAAATTTTTTTCTTTTAAAACATAATATTTTTACAGAAATATTTAAATATTTACATAATCATTTTATAATTTGTATTTATATCTTTACAATTCCATAATTTTCTATACATTCTATATTTCTAATAATTTTTTAAAGTAAATTAAAATTGTGCCAGGGTTACTGTAATATCACTGAGATACTGTTATAGTTTTATTAGTATTAGAATTAGTTTTTATTTGAATAAATTCTCATTTTACTTTAGTTTAAAGTTTCAGTAATGTGTTGTATTTTTGTCATTTTTTATTAGTTTTTTTTTATTATTATTATTTTAGATTAAACTAAATGACAATGAGAATATTTCCCCGGGAAATGACTGAAATAAAAAAATGTTTAATTTTTTTCTGTCTTTATTTCAGTAATCATTTATTTTTCAAATAACATGTTTTACAGGTTTTAGTTAACTATAATAATCCTAAACTGTGCTTAATTGTCAAGAAAATCCTAAAAATCTTAAAAACCTTCACTGACATCCTCAGTAACATCCTCAACAACAGCAAAATCATAACAAACAGGGAGTCTGAGAGTCATTTTTCATTTTCTTTGGCAATAAACACTTTCCATTCTTGTATAAATTATTCATGTTTTCTCCGACACCATCTTCCACTCGTATGCAGCCTTGACTTCAAATGAACTAATTTCACATGGACTCACAGAGAAAACTCTTGTTTTTATGTATATAAATGAATACTAATTATATATAGCCTGCCTATCCAACAAACCACTAGGCCGTAATTCAGCTGGATTTAAATGCTGCACGAGGAATTTGCCGTCATGCTTGATTTAGCGCATTTGATTAAGACTTCAACATGTTTACTGGTTTAGGAGGGCCGTGTCCCTTTACCGCTGAGCCATAAAAACAAACGGATCGGGGGCTCAGTGCAAGACTGCTTTCCTCTGGGGGACAGTGAGCACTGACGCAAAGAGAAAGGGATAAGGAAAGACTTTTTCTGGATCTTCCTGACTCTCCCAGATAAATCTATAGTCGGTGGTCATAAAAGGACAGAGGCGCTCGGGTGGGAAAAGAGCAGCCCACTTCAAACCCAGGATGTCATAAACATGCTTGAGGAGAGTAACAAGCCTCAAGAGTGACAAGACAAACGCTCCAAACAGGACATGCCACACTTATTATGAAATCACACAATAGAGGCCGTGCACACATATAACCTCCACCCTGCTGACTATAGGAAACACAGCAGCACTTCTATCGCAGCTGTTCGCTATGTCAACGATAAATAAAACTGGACGACACATGCTCTTAGTCATAATTCAAAACTGCTTCAAAGAGAAGCTACACACATTAAAATGGGCCAGTTCATTAATTCAACAAAGGGTCATGTGATAAGTTTTGAAGTGTGTTTGACATTAGTGTTAAACAGATACATTTACGAGACCATTATATGGTTCTTTTAAATACTTAATTCTAAGTGGTCAATTGTGACATTTTCAAATACATTTGTATAAATACTCTATAACATTTTTCTTGGCCATTTTAAAATATCTGGTACAGTAACAGGTACTTTTTGGCATCCTTCAACGCCATTATAGCGCAAACAAAACAAAACAAAACAAAAACAATTTAAAATTTTAAAAATATTAAAATATTAAAATATTACAACATTGATATTAAAATTCAAACAGATGTCTGTAAACTCATGATAAAAATAAGACTAACATGAAAATTATATAATATTGTTTAAATAAACTGGAAATAACAGCTACATTAAAATATACAATCTAAAAAATATATTAATTTGAGATTTGTGCAATATTACAAGATTACTATATATTATCACTATTAATTAATTATATTACTAATGTTGTCGTGTTTTTTTAATTCTTAGTATTTTTTACACATGTATACATGCATACATAAGAAAATTTTTATTTATTATATTAATAAAATATAATGTAATTATGAATATAAGGAAAATATAAGGAATTATTATTATTATTATTATTATTATTATTATTATAATAATGATAATAATAATAATAATAATAATAATAATAATAATAATAATAATAATAATAATAACTGACAATAATAATAATAATAATAAATATAATCAGTTTTTTATTTTTTATATTTTCATTTTAGATAAAGCTGTAATCATTTTGTTGCGTGTTTATTTTTTTTTACACATGTATATTTACATACATCTATATATATTTTTTATAAATTTTTATTTCAGTTTCTGCTAATTATTAATATCATTCATATATATATATATATATATATATATATATATATATATATATATATATATATATATATATATATGAGATGAATAATTATTATAGTAATTGTTTTTATTATTTACATTTTAGGTAAAGCTGTAGTAATTTTGTTACTACAGCATGTGTGTGTGTGTGTATGTATGTGAGTGTGTGTGTGCGTGTGTGCGTGTGTGCATATACACACACACACACACGCATATATATACACACATACATACATAGATAGATAGATAGGTAGATAGATAGATAGATAGATATGTATGTACACAAAACAAACAAACAACAATACAATTTAATATATATAAAAAATAATTCATATATAAAATACAACATTTTATTAAAAATTGCTGTGCATTTTTGTCATTTTTAGTCATTTAAATTTTATTTATTTATTTTTTTTTTTTATTTATTTTTTTTTTTTTACATATGTATATTGCATACAATACATATATTTGCATACAAGTTTAGTTTCAGTTTTAGTTTACTAAAATAACTAGTAACTGATGAAGTACCAATATATCTCACACCCATAATGACATTATAGTCTTTACTTGCAAAACAAATTGTTTTAGCTGTAATATCTGTTTGGATGAGTCACATTCAAAAACAGCAAATACACAAAAACATTTTGTTTGTCTAATGAACTATTACTTATAAGTTTTTTTTCTTTTTATGATGATTATGATGACATCTTCAGACATAATGCCAGCACACCGCCTAACTCATTTACGTGTTGGCTGTACAGTAATGATTTCACCACGGCTTATCTATTCCCTTATTGTTTTTCTGAAATTAACTGTGTTCTAAAACTGTTCTTTAACCAACAAGTGCATCAAAACGTAAAATCAACTCTGGCTTATATTCTCCATTTTGAAACTGTGTTGGCACACAACTTCCCTAGCTGGTTTTCTGCATTCCTATAACTTATCACGCCCCCTCTCTTTCCCTGCTCATCTTGTCATCATTTCCTCTCATCCATGCAATCCCCTCCCCGCCCCGCTGTTATTCAGCAGTCACTCCATTGTCTTTGCTTTCTACTGTCTGTCATTCTTCTAATATCAAAGGTGGGGCCCTGAGTTTTAGGGTCTCATTAATCTTCAGAAGAGGGACAGGGGCCCCTTAATCCACCTCAGCCACTCTCTATCTGATCCCCACAGGCCCCAAGCAAGACGCCCCCCCACCTCACAGCCCCCCAATCAATACGCACACACACTGAACATCCCCTCGCAAAACTCCCCTGCAGCCACTGCTCCTGTCCTCCTCCCATCTTATCAAGTTTCAAGGGCTCTGATGTGGACAATACACAGGGCAGAGGCCGACTTTTATAGACGTGTGTGTAAAGTTAGAAAGATCAAAGTGTAAATATTTATACACACACTATGGGTTTGGCATGTTGTGGAATATTATTGGGTTTAAAGGACTAGTTTACTCCAGAATTAAAATTTCCTCACCCCCATGTCATCCAAGATGCTCATGTCTTTCTTTCCTCAGTCGAAAAGAAATTAAGGTTTCTGAGGATTTTTCTCCATATAGTGGGCAACTGGAGCCAACGGGTTGAAGGTCCAGCTTCAAAGGGCTCTACATGATTCCAGCTGAGGAATAAATGTCTTATCTAGTGAAACAAACGTCATTTTCTCAAAAAAATAAAAATGTACATACTTGCACTAGTTCGACTTCACATTACAGAAAGGTCACGCGAGACATAGGTGGATGTACCGACCCAGTGTTTACAAAGCGAACGTGCACCAAGTCAAACGCCCTTTACAAAAAAAAATATTAAAACAGCGATGTTGAACGATTTTGAGGTTGGTGGAGAAAATGAGATGGAGTTTTTTGCCCTAACCTACCTTTTTGAACTGAAGTACACAGACGAAGAACTAACTGACGTCCACATTTTCAACGTGATTGCATAATAAAGTCAAGCTAGTGCAAGATGAGCATTTGTGGCTAGGAAGTATTTAAAATTGTATTTTTTTTTTTTTTTTTTTAAAAAAGGTTCCTTTGAAGCTGCATTGAAACTGAAATTTGGAACTTCAACCCAATGATCCTTATTGAAGTCCACTATATGGAGAAAAATCCTGGAATGTTTTCCTCAAAAACCTTCATTTCTTTTCAAGTAAAGAAAGACTGACATGAAACCCCAGTAAATTATCAGGCAATTTTAATTCAGAAGTGAACTAATCCTTTAACGCAAGTGAAGCTCGATCGATAACAGTTGATTACAACAAAAACGATTTTGAGTACTCCCTCATTTTTTTAATTAATTATTATTATTATTATTTTTTTTTAACTGTAAGGCACTTACAATGGGAGTTATTAGGACCTGAAACCAGAAATACAAAGCTTATAATTTTATAAAATTACTTACATTAATAATTCTGTTAAAACGTGTTTGTGTCTTGAGGCTACACTATTTAAATGTGACCCTGGACCACAAAACCAGTCACAAGTCAAAGATTTATGCATCATCTGAAAGCTGAATAAATAAGCTTTCCACTGATGAATGGTTGGTTTGGATAGGATTTTATATAAAAAAAAAAAAAAATCTTAATATTGAGAAAACTGGCTTTAAAGTTATCCAAAAGAAGTTCTTAACAATGCACATTACTAATCAAAAATTAAGATTTGATATATTTACGGTAGGAAATTTACAGAATATCTTCACAGAACATGATTATTTAATATCCTTTTTTTTTTTCCCCAAAATTTTGATCCATACAATGTATTTTTGGCTATTCCTAAAATATACCCGTGCTACTTAAACCGTCATACTGCACGTTTAAGCTTTTATTTTGACAGAAACTGCAGTAGAGCTTTTATTTTGACGGAAAACTCCAGCTTCAGTGAAAACAAGCTAACTAAAACGCGTCTCACTACAATCCAGCGAAGGCTGTAATCATCTGCCGCGAAAAAGCATAACTGGTGACCATTGCGTTCCCAAACGTGCGCTAAACTCACAGCACATGCAATAAACAATTTCACTGCATTCATTTACTGTGAACGGAGCCGTTCTGAGGTGCAGAAAACACCGGATCATGAGCTGATCCCCGAATGAAGACTTAATGACGGTATTAAGCCATATTTGTGTTTTCGGTTTTAGTTTGTTTGACAGAAACTGTGCCTAAACACAACTTTATAGACCTTTTATGTTAGAATATGTTTTAGTTTTTTTTCCCAAAATTTTGACCCATACAATGTATTTTGAGCTCAACTTGTATTGAAACTTAAATCATATTATATCAACTATATCATTATATCAGTTATATCAACACCAAGAAATGCATCTAAAGCAAATGAAGGAACCACCTATTATTTTTAGCGTTGGAATAAACTAGTGGTCAGCCAATATTTGGCATTTTTTTATTTATTAGCATCAGTCTATAATTTTGTGTTCTTCAGTTTGGCTGTTAAATGTTGGAAATTTTACTGGGACTTTGAAGCTATTGCTCCCATTCCCCATCTTAATACTTTTTGTTAAACAGTTTGGCTTAATAAATCATTAGTCAAAATATTAAACAAAAAAAAACAAAACAAAAAGTTGCCATCTAAAAGTATACATTTAAGCTCATTACTTTGTTCATTCATATTGATTCATTTTCCAATGAATCATCTTCAATAAAATTTACAATTACTTAAAATAAATACAAATTTTATTGCAGCAACTGCTCTCCAAAATATTAGACTTGGCAACAGCCAACAAAATATCTTACATCGGACGACAACCAGAATGAAACTTAAGTAGAATGAGAGATGCTAGTTAGCTAGTCACTAGGAATTAGGGCTGCACGATTATGACAAAAATAACTGTCGATTATTCCCTTGAAACTGCAATTGCGATTATTAATTATGATTATCACAATGTTTTGAATAGCTTTATACCATTATTTGAAGCACAGCATGCCACCTTCTTTATATAGTTTCTTCTTCAAAAATAAAACAAAAGCCAAAAAAAAAAAAAAAAACCTTACGATAACCTGTAGGAAAAACACACCAACATCTTAAGTAAGCACAATAATGTTTATTTTTATTTTTTGTAATTGCGCCTTTGAATGATTACGTAAAGGTGGCATCTGTAATTATGATCACGATTAGAAATTTGATTAATTGCGCAGCCCTACTAGGGATGTAACAATATCGAAATCTCACGATATGATCTCTCGATATGAAGTCCACAATACAATATTTATTGTGATATTTTATAAAAAAAAAAAAAAAAAAAAAAAAAAAAAAAAAGGACAAATGAATACTTGGAAAAAATTAAAATTTTGTACATTTTATAGATAAATTATTCTAATCTAATGCACTTTGAGAGTTCAAAATTAGAGCTCCAACACATGTTCTTAACTAAGCAAATTTAAGTCAGAAAAAAAGTCAGTGAATTGACTTGCACCTGAATTTTAAAGGAGACTCAACACTCTTTTTATTTGAGATATACTGTCTCAGTCTAAATTACATTCACACTGGTATAATAATTACAATAATTCTATATTATTGTTATTCCTATGACAGTAATAGCCATATATTGTAAAACGACTGCACTGCAAAAATAAAATGAAAACAACTATTTCATAGGTATATTATTTTTGCTTTACACTACAGTAGGGAAATTACTTCTTACTGCAATACTTTTTTCCTAATTTCTACACTTGAATGAGATATTTTACATTTAGACTGCAGTAACGTCACCCATTTAAACCGTCATACTGCACGTTTAAGCTTTTATTTTGATGGAAAACTCCAGCTTCAGTGAAAACAAGCTAACTAAAACATGTCTCACTACAATCTAGCGAAGGCTGTAATCATCTGCCGCGAAAAAGCATAACTGGTGACCATTGCGTTCCCAAACTTGATGACGGTATTAAGCCATATTTGTGTTTTCGGTTTTAGTTTGTTTGACAGATACTGTGCCTAAACACAACTTTATAGACCTTTTATGTTAGAATAAGAAGTTTAAATAGATTTGAAAAACTAGTTTTTGACTGAAAGACCTTTCGTTTTCATATGATAATATCGAGACACTTCTGCTCCCGAGATATCATGATATTGATAATACCGTTACGTCCCTACTAGTCACTGATAACATGCCACCAGAGACTTTTCAGACCAACAGCAGACAACCAAATCAACAAAAACATCTGGTTGCTTTTCAAAGCGGCTGAGGTGAAACCAGTCGCAATCTACACAAACCAACGTCCTCATCCCGGATGAGTCGAGTCGCACGCTGAAACACTTTCAGCACTTGAATAACACCCAAGCGTCACCAACAGAAGTCATTTTCACACACTCCAGTCAGTCAAAAAAACATCATTAATCATGGCTGAGAGGACCTCCGTGATGGACATTTGGTGAGATCACACTATTCCCCCTCCCCCGCTCATTATGAAGACTCAGCTGACAAGCCCACTTACACACACTAGTAGGTGGTACGGGGGGTTTGATGGTAGACCAACACAAACAGCTCTCCATCTGGTTGAGTTTAAACCCATGGTATGGGGTTAATAGCCCCGTCAAGCTGTGTCGCTGAGAGCTTAGTCTTAGTCGGATGACGCCGTCAGGCCCATCTTCCTGTCACAGTATGCTAATCTGAGACCGGGGACATATGATTCCACTTAACTAAGGGGGCCGTCTTCGTGTTAGGTGTAGGTGTCCGATTAAATCGGTCATCACCAAAGAGTGATGCTAAAGTGGATTCAAGCATTTGTACAGATACTTGTCCTATAAAGCCAAGATGAGGGTCCCTCTGAAAGGAAATTAATGTTTGAAATACAGCCCTTCCTACCTCGTTTTTGCATGTATGCAAAGAGGTCGTCGAGGAACTCCTTTCGTTTTGGGTCGTTGTCCAGTTCGTAAAGCTGAAAGGAAAATTGTGAATAATTAATTAGTTAATCGTTGTAACATCCTTTTGGAAGCTTCTTTACGTCAATACGTAATACAGAATTCATTTCATCAATATTAAGGCTGTCAATTTGTTTATGTACACTACCAGTCAAAAGCTTTTGAAGATTTTTAATGTTTTTTAAAAGAAGTCTCTTCTGCTCACCAAGCCTATATTTATTTGATCAAATTGTTATTTATTTTTTTTTTTTTTTACTATTAAGTAACTATTTTAAAGTATTTTTCTAATTGAATATTTTAAAATGTATTTTATTCCTGTGATTTCAAAGCTGAATTTTTAGGATCATTACTCCAGTCACATGATCCTTCACAAATCATTCTAATGTTGTGATCTGCTGCTCAAAAAAAGCATTATTATTATTATTATTATTATTATTATTATTGTTGAAAACAGGTTTCTTTTAATGAACAGAAAGTTCAGAAGAACAGTATTTATCTGAAATAGAAATCTTTTTTTGTATTATAAATGTCTTTATCATATCTTTTGATTGATTTAAAGCATCCTTGCTAAATAAAAGTATTATTTCTATCATTTCTTTCCAAAACCGAAAAACCAAAAAACAAAAATAAAAACCACAAACTTTTGAATGGTATAATAGGTTGAATGGTATGGTATATAATAATAAATAAATTTAAAAAAAAAAACTACTCAACTGTTTTAAATATTGATAATTACAATAGAAAGTGTTTCTTGAACAGCAAATCAGCATATTACAATGATTTCTGCGACACTGAAGACTGGAGTAATGATGCTGAAAATTTTGAAAGGAATTTGATCACAGGAATAAATTACATTTTAAAATGTATTCAAAAAATAAAAACTTAATTTTAAATGGTAAGAATATTTCAAAATTTTACTGTACTTTGGATCAAATAAATGCATGCTTGGTGACCAGAACAGAAAAAAAAAAAAAATACTGTTCAAAACCTTTTGACTGGTAGTGCATGTGATTAAATGTATTGAATCAGTGTAATTTGTAAAAATCTATGTAAATAAATGTAATTTTTGAATAGATAATTACATTTGACCATTTAATTTATTTTTTCTTTCTTGCTTTTTTTTTTTTTTTAATGACTTGTAATTTCAGATAAAGTAAAGTAAATGAAAGACCTTCTTTACTAGTAATTTATTCATAAATCAAACCTAGATGGCATGTTTATTAAAAGTCAAGCTATTTGCACTCACTGTCCGGTCTTTATTTAGATATACATATACATATTATCATTCAAAAGCTTGACTTTTTTCAAAAAAACTAATACTTTTATTCAGCAAAAATGTACTAAAATGATTAAAATTGACTGAAATGTTTCATATAAATGCTGTTCTTTTAAATTTTCTATTCATCAAAAAATCCTAAAAAAAAAAAAAAAAAAAAAAAATATCATATTAACCATTTTCAGCACTGATAAATGCTTCTTGAGCATCAAATCAGCTAACTGGAGTAAAGATGCTGAAAATTCAGAATTGCATCACAAGAATAATTTACATTTTAAAATATACTAAACTAGAAAAAAAGTTATTTAAAACTGTGATAATATTTTACAATATTTGTTCTTACTGTATTTTTTATTTTATTTTAAAAAATGCAGACTTGGTGAGTTTTAAACAGTTGTCTACATATTCTGTAACATATCTAACAAAAATGTTCAAAACCAATAAGTATGTATATGCGACCCTGGACCGCAATCTGAGAAATTGAGATTTATACATCATCTGAAAGCTGAATAAATAAGCTTCTTTGTATGATGTATGGTTTGTTGGAATAGGACAATATTTGGCCAAGATACAACTATTTGAAAATCTGGAACCTAAGGAAGCAAAAAATAAAAAAAATAAATCGCCTTTAAAGTTGTCCAAATTAAGTTCTTAGCAATGCATATTATTAAATTAAGTTTTGATATATTTACGGTAGGAAATTTACAAAATACCTTCATGGAACATGGTCTTTGCTTAATATCCTAATCCTAATTGTTAAAGAAAAATCAGTCATTTTGACCCATACAATGTATTTTTGATATTGCTACAAATATACCTGTGCTACTCATGACTGGTTTTGTGGTCCAGGGTTACATATTTAATTCTTTCTTTAAAAATGAACTAAATAAGCAAATTAATGGTGATAAAAACTGACCCAATCTATAAAAAAAACATTTCTTCTACACACTACTGTAAAGTTAAACAGTATTAGTGTGTCACTGACAAAACGTATAATGACTAAATGACCACAGCTTAGAAACAACGTTTACCTTAGCAAAGTCTCTGGAGGCCTCTCCTCGGCTTCTCCCACCCTCGCCTTCCTCGTTCCAACTTGAGTTTCCATTCTGCAAGACAAGAGAGAAAAACAATTAGCAAAACAACGTGACAGGAGAGAATGACATCGGGGGCCACTGTCTGAAAGAACAGACTAGAAAGTGAGTTATTGGGTGTCGGGAGTCAAGACGCACAAACAGGCTTCTGTCCGCATGTCAGGAAGGCGTTCCTTAACGCTAACCTTTGAACTCCAAGGGTCTTCCTCATGTGAACATTAAGAGGTCTGAAGCTGATAGCTGGGCGACAGTGAACAGAAGCTTCAAGGAAAGTACAAATGTACCATGCGCAAACTTTTGAAGTGAAAACCGACACAGAAGAGAAGAAATTGTTGAATAAAGTTGTTATTTTTGCGCACAAAAAAGTATTCTTATAGCTTCATAACACTACGGTTGAACCACAGACGTAACATGGACTATTTTAACGATGTCCTTACTACCTTTCTGGGCCTTTAACGTTTCATTTGCATTGTTGTCTATGCATAGTCAGAAAGCTTTCGGATTTCATCTAAAATATCTTAATTTGTGTTGCAAAGATGAACGTGACGGTGAGTAATTAATGACAGAATTTCATTTTTTGATAACTACTATACACAAAAACACTTAAAATCTGTAATATCAGCCAAGAACCAATGTTAAATTGGTGTAGCTCTAGTATTAAGATTGATGCAATGTTTTTAACGCATATGCTTGAAGGCAATCAGTTATAGCACTGCGTCATCCTTGCTACCCAGAGGCCGTGACCACAAAACAGTTATAAAATCTAATAGTCCCCCTGTGCACATGCCCCGTGCTTGATTACAAGTTATCCACTGTGGCTCCAGTATTCATTTACACAAAGTCTGAAAGGAAAAGGCAGAGTGGCAATAAAGCAGTTTACAGGACTCATCCACCGCCCCACTCTTTAATATGCTAAGTGAATCACAGCTGGGTAAAAGAGCGCTCTACAGCCGGACCCTCTTCGCGTTTACAGCAAACACACACCAGCTGGGCCCGGGAGCGGGAACCCGGCAGGGAATCAACCGCGGTGGGCATCCATGCTGTGTGGCATTGTGAATGAGCGTCTACTGTATAACCTTGAGGGAGTCTGAAAACAACAAGCACTTGTGTATTGAATTCCAGTAGAAAAGGATTACGAGAAATCTTCGAGCCGAACGCAAAACATTAGCCAGCATCGAAGACATTTACAAGAACTCTGCAAGCTGTTATCAGGCTTACAGGTCAGGCTTTGGCCTTACTAATCATATTAAGGGAGAACTGATTGGCTAGTGGCCAAATTAGCTGAGAAGAGGAAGCAGATGACCATCTGGGTCACTCGAAGGAAATGAAAGCCCCTTCCCCCATATTAATTCGACAGGAACCACTACTCTAGCTGACCACTGCAAATAATTACTTGGGTGGAAGGAACACACACATGGCTTGTCCAGTGTTTGTCACATCTGAATGTGGCAAATAATGACTTGGGATGAAAGGATGAACACAAACGTCTACTCTACACTCCTAAAAATGAAGGCTCCAAAGGAGTGAAGTGATGCCATAGAACTACAGTTGAGGTCAAAAGTTTACATACACCTTGCAGAATCTGCAAAATGTTAATTTTGCCAAAAGAGGGATCATACAAAATGCATGTTATTTTTTATTTAGTACTGACCTGGATAAAGTATTTCACATAAAAGATTTACAATGTAGCCCACAAGAGAAAATAATAGTTAATTTTTTTTTTAAAAATGACCTCATTCAAAAGTTTACATATGCTTGATTTTTAATACAGTGTTGTTAAATGAATGATCCACAGCTGTTTTTTTTTTTTTTTTTTTTTTTTTTTAAATGATAGTTCTTCACGGGTCCCTTGAAAACCCCTTGAAAATCCTTTAAGTCCCACAAATTCTTTGGTTTTCCAGCATTTTTGTGTATTTGAACCCTTTCCAACAATGATTGTATGATTTTGAGATCCATCTTTTCACAATGAGGACAACTGAGGGACTCATTTGCAACTATTACAGAAGGTTCAAATGCTCACTAATGCTTCAAAAGTAAAAATGCTGCATTAAGAGCTGGGGGTGAAAACTTTTGAACAGAATGAAGGCGTGTATATTTTTCTTATTTTGCCTAATCATCTTTTTTTTTTTTTTTTATTTAGTCCTCCCTTCAGAAGCTAGAGAAAATACTTAAATGTTTCCCCAGAAGACAAAATTAGTTAAATTTACCCTTATCTTCAAATTCAAAAAGTTTTCACCCCCCCGGCTCTTAATGCATTGTTTTTCCTTCTGAAGCATCAGTGAGTGTTTGAACCTTCTGTAATAGTTGCATACGAGTCCCTCAGTTGTCAGTGTGAAAAGATGGATCTCAAAATCATACAGTCATTGTTGGAAAGGGTTCAAAATACACAAAAATGCTGGAAAACCAAAGAATTTGTGGACCTGAAGGATTTTTCTGTAGAACAGCAGAAAGTTTAACAGTTCAGGACAAACAAGGGACTAATGAACAACTATCACTAAACAAAAAACACAGCTGTGGATCATTCAGGTAACAACACAGTATTAAGAATCAAGCGTATGTAAACTTTTGAACAGGGTTATTTTTATAAACACAACTTTTGGGTACTTTATTAGAATTGTTGGTTCCATGAAGAATCTTTAACATCCATACATTTAAAAAAAAAAATAAAGGTTCCAAAATGGGGTTTCACAGCAATGCTATAAAAGAACCTTTCAATGAACATTCTAAAATCTAAAGAACCTTTTGTGATAAGGTTTCCTTGATGAAACCAATCTTTATTTTTAAAAGCGCATCTCATGAAAAACATTGATTTAAGTGAAAAACATCAATATGGGTGGAAACCACAGCTTGAGTCTACTAGATAAGTGATATCCTAACAAAAGGGCCCAAACAGAGATCTTCTAAGGTGAATACAGTCTACCATTGAGAAACCAGAGACATTAAGTCAACAGGCAGTAATGCTATAACAGGGTGGGCTTCCTAAAGTGCTATCAACACCTAGATGGAATTGCTCAACTGAGATGAAACAGTAACCTCCACTATCAAGCAGGCCTCTTTGGGTGTTAATGCAAATATACCAGTATGCTGATAGGAATGGGTGGTAATTGCATTTTGATAAGTTGGAGATCATGCTGTGTGGGACAGTTGTGTCTTCAGCACTCACCATGAGTCACTATTTAGTTGAGGCACTTAGGTTGTTTAATTACATCTTAAAGGATTCTTTTACAACAGGGCTGGGTGATATGACTATGTAAAGATTCTGCTATTCTTTAAATCTGTAGAGCAAATATATAAGGACGCCAAAAATGAAATGACAGCCTAACTCTTCAAACTGTGCAACAGACCATACTTTAAGCGTAAATGCTTTGTTGATTATAACTCTGTTGCCAGCAATTTCGTTTTGATGCGTCACATGCATTTAGCGTAAATGTAGGTAATTTATAGTCACTAAGTAACACTGCAAAATGCCAAATCATACAATTGTTCTAAGGGTTCCCCTCCCACCCCCCCAAAAATTAAATCAATTCAATAAATAAAAGAATAAATAGAGAAATAAATGGTAACAAAAGACAGAGGCACTCAAGTTTACCCACAAAACAAAAACTGAACCAAAACAAAGAACAAAAACAAAGTAGCTGACAAAAAATAAGATAAAATAAATAAATGCATTTTTAATAAAATAAATAAATAAAAAAAAGAGGTACTCAAGGTCAAAAACAACAACAACAAAAATCATTAAAAACAAAAACAAAGAAATTCCCCAAACAAAAAGAGAATCAAATAAACAACAAAAGAAAAAAACAGGAAAAAAAGAGAGGCACTCAAGTTACCCACATAAAAACAGAAACTGAATCAAAAAGAAGAAACCAACATTGTTGGCCAAATAAATAAAATAAAATAAAATAAAATTTATTTATTTATTAAAAAAAAAAAAAAAAGAACCCCCCCCCTCCCAAAAAAAGAATCAGATAAAACAAAGGAAACAAAGAAAGAAAAAAAAGAAAAAGAGAGGCACTCAAGTTACCCACATAAAAACAAAAACTGAACCAAAACAAAGAAAAAGAAATCAAAGGTGACCAAAAAGAAATAAATAAATTAAAAAAAAAAAAAAAAAAATTTCAAAACAAAAACAAACTGACAAAAAAGACACAAAAAACAAAATCATAAAATGAAAGAAATTCCCCAAACAACAAAAAGCACCAGGGGAAAAAAAAACAAAAAAAAAAAAAACAAAAAAAAAAATTACTCAGGTACTCAAGGTCAAAAAAAAACACAAAAAAAAACACAATCTTTAAAAAAAAAAAACAAACAGACAAAAAAAAAGCCACTTAAGTTCCCAAAATAAAAACAAAATGCTAAATAAAACCAACAAGAGGAATACATTTTTAAAAGGAGACAATTAAGTTTTAAATAAAAAAAAAGTTAAGTAAATAAATAAACAGAAAGGTATATTTAAGCAAGCAGTTCTTAGCACAAAAACACATAACTACATACTACTACTACTGCGATATTGTGACTTTGTCATTCCACTCATGTCTGTTTTACACTAACCATATTATATAAAAACAAATAGAAATAGATCAAGTAAACTTTCTCTGACTGGGAAAAAATAACTTATGTCTAAGTGCCACACGGCCATTGGATTTTCAAGAACGCCACAGCTGCTCCATAGGCAAAAGCATTAAAGAGCACCATGGGGGATGGCCTGGATCTTTAATCCAAATCAAATAATTGGGTCTCCACTGCCAAAAGTCACAGTCTCACTTATTCGGCTCCTTGCTGTGCCAGGAGCAATGGAGGCTGGAGAGGTGGGGGGAGGGAGTAGATCTGGGACTTTTATCCCTGGGAATTTGTAATGGATCCATTAAGAGAGCAATTCGTGGTTGTACGCCTCACTACGCTAAGTAATATTTTAAGGTGTGCGCCTGTCCAGCAGTCTCCCACGATATGAAGTCCATTCTGGGGAAAAAGTCTGCAAAATGTGCAGCCTGTACCACTGCATAAAATGTAAAGTTTACTACAAAAGGAGGCAGGTTAAAAAAAACACAAAGTAGTTTTATTAGGCCATTTTGCTTGATATGGCCCCTTTGAACAATACAAATGGCACATGGTTGAGAAGAGCCTAAAGAAAGACAAAAGGCCCCAAAGCCAGGGCCTGTAACTGCTTGTCCAAATCCTTGAACATCCTGCAAAGGCCTGAGGCAGAGTTCACATCCATTATCTCTGTCCTGACTGGGTGCTACATGAGAAAACAGATTGTCTTTCAAACAAATGGACACAGGTGTGAACATCTCAGTCCACCATGGCCCATCTCAGTATCAGAAATTTTGGAAAGAAAGGAACCGAAGGAGGGAAGATCCCAAAAGTGTACCTGTACTGGACTGCAGGGAATTTTAAATCACCAATAGTTGGGGCTGTTTAGGGCATGATGACATTTGCATGTCCTGTCTATAATACCTTGCAATTCATGCATCCCGTCTACCTATGTGAAATACATTCATTCATGTAGTCAAACTGGACTAACAAGTGAAGTCCACCTTTTCCAAAATAGTTACTTGAAAACACTTGTAGAGACGACATTTTCCACAAACACAGAACAAAAACGCAAAGAACTCAAAAACTAAAAAACAAAACTAAACTATAACAAAACCAAAAATCAAAACAAAAAAAATAAACAAGTGGCTATAAGTGAAAAATGCAATAAATAAATAAATAATAAATGTGATGTAAAGTCCACAACGAAATAAATAGATAGATAATAAAAATAAAGAAATAAATGAAAAGAAAAAAAAAAAAAAAAAAAAAAAAAAGCGCAAAGAAATCAAAACCAAAAACTAAAACAAAAATCAAAACAAAATCTAAAACGAAGGCAAAACAAAATAAAACCACAAAAATAAACAAGTGGATAGTTAAAAGTTTAAAAAAAGGTGCTAAAACTTACCAAAATAAATTTAAATAAATACATAAATGTGACTTCAAATAATAACAATAAAATAAAGAAATAATAGATAATAAAATTAATTAATAAACAGGGAAAAAACAGAAACATGGATCAAAAAAACTAAAATAAAAACAAAACCAAAAATCTAAACAAAAAAAGTAAATAAAATAAATAAATAAATAAATAATAATAATAAAAATAAAATAAAACAAAACAAAAAAATAAATAAAGAAAATAAACAAGTGGCTACAAGTAAAACAAAAAAAAATTGTCAAGTATTAATATTAAAATAGAGAAATAATAGATAATAAAAATAAAGAAATAAACGAGGAAAAAAACAGGACTGCTCAAAAAACACAAAGAACACAAAACCAAACAAAAACTAAAACAACAAAAATAAAACAAACAAAACAAAATAAAATAAACAAGTGGCTATAAGTTAAAAAAGGTGCTAAAATTGACCAAAATAATAAAACAAATTACATAAAAACATATAAATGTAATGTCAAGTAATAATAATAAAATAAAGAAATAATAGATAATAAAAATAAAGAAATAATCGGCGGAAAAAAAAAAAAAAAAAAAAAAAAAGATCAAAAACACGAACACAAAACCAAAACTCAAAACAAAAGCAAAACAAAATAAACAAAGGGCTGTATGTATAAAAAAGGTGCCAAATTTTAATCAAAATAAAAAAGTAAATAAAATACATAAATAAAGGTGATGCTCAAGTAATAATAATAAAATAAAGAAATAGTAAATAACACAAATAAAGAAATTTATGAGAGAAACCCAGAAATACAGATATCAAAAATAGCCATATTACTGATAGCCCAAAATGTACTTTTAACCAATAAAAATTATGTTCTTATCAATGACAAAACCTTACCCTTACTTTCAACCCCCCTTGGTTATGGGCACTCATGTTTTTTTTTTAGCTTTTGATTTTTTCCTAGGTGTGCTTGAAATTCCACATTCTAGTGACACTGATAAATAGATAGTGTGTGATGATAAAGCACTAAGCTGCTTTTGGTAAAACGAAGGCTGTGAAAACCTCCAGCGAGTCGGGACAGGTTTCAAAGGGGGGTTGGGGACAAACATTCTATACTTGTTAAGAGGGAAAGGAAATGGACGGACAAATAAGAAAACACCCCCTCCCATCCCCATATACCTTTCTGGTTGATTACCGTTCCCCCGTCCATTACTTGCTTCTGTTACATTTGGTGAAATGGACTAGAAACCCTCACAAATCAGAGGACGACCGCGACCAAGACACTCCCTCTATTCTCCCTTTATGCACAGGCCCCTAATGGGAATTCTCACCATTTGAAGAAAAGAAACTCTAATTCCACTTGGAATGTTTCCTCTGGGTGGGGCTGGACAAACTAGACGCAGACGCCAGCCCCTCACCAACCTCACATTCTTGCCTCTGGCCTTTAAAGATTTTTACTATCAAATGCCTCCTATTGAAGGGTTAGAGTTACCACCCGACCAGATACTTCACACTCAACTGCAAAACTGGAAACGGGAAGGGCACCAAAACAAGGCTGTAAAACATCCATCCGACAGCTCGCGATTCAAATAAACAATGTTTTCTCTCAACATCAAGATGATATTCTTAAAAGCAAAGACCATTGCTAATTGAATCACCACTGATCTATTGCACAGATGGGCTGTATTTCCAGCTGACGCCAGCGGTCACATCATCACAGGGCCCAAGAGGGTCATCCGACTGAACTTCTCCATCAAGATGGACCACCAAGCTCTGTCAAAGCTACCAGAGAAAGATTGACAGACCTCGCAAGCGCATTAACGGCCGTAACGCGCAAGAGAAACAAGCTACGCCGTGCCAATAATACGCACCAGATGTCGCGCTAACATTTGTAGCGAACGTACAAGTGCGAGGCCATCGGGTCATTGATAATTTATAAAGAAAATCATTCCAGTGCGACAGCAAACCCTGATATAATAAGAATTGATTGCTACCGGCTGGGTTGTATCGCTGGCGTGGGGGGGGGGGGGGGGGGGGGTGTTGTCAAGGTGACGCTGACAGTTAAATAATGCAACGGAGTTCGACAAACAAGATTGCTCCCGAATCCAAGGACAAACTTCCAGTGGTCCGTTCAGAAATTAGCTCTTTTGGGGGGAGGGGAGACTGTCAAGAGTGTGCGAACTAAAGCACTTTTGTCTTTTTGTTTATTCGTACACATCGCTTTTCTATAGGAACTGCTATGAAGACAGTATAACACAAACTGTGTTGAGTACACTCTTAAAAATAAAGGTTTCTGAAGTGATAGAAGAGCCGTTTTTGGTTCCACAAAGAACCTTTTCACCCACATGTCATCCAAGATGTTCATGTCTTTCTTTATTCAGTTGAAAATTAAGGTTTTTTGGGGAAAACATTACAGGATTTTTCTCCATATAGTGGACTTCAATGGGGATCAACAGGTTGAAGGTCCAAATTGCAGTTTCAATGCAGCTTCAAAGGGCTCTACAAGATCCCAGCCAAGGGTCTGACACTCTTAAAATTAAAGGTTCTTTATTGGCATGAAGAACCTTGAACATCTGTGGAATCTTTCAAATGCAGAAAAGTTTCTTTAGATTTTTAAGATGTTCTTCAAAATGGTTCTTTCAGAAACTGTTCACTGAAAGGTTCTTTGGGGAACCAAAAATTGTTCTTCTATGGCATCACTGCAAAAACACCCTTTTGGAACCTTTATTTTTAAGAGTGTGTATCCCGAAAAGATTGGTAATTTTCTTAAAAAATAATAATAATAATAATAAAAACCTCACAGATGTATATACCTTTTAACTATAAATCCTCGTCTTGCAGTAGCTTGACGCAATTTGGACCTTCAACCCGTTGATCCCCATTGAAGTCCACTATATGAATAAAAAAAACCTAGAATGTTTTCCTAAAAACCTTCATTTATTTTTGACTGAAGAAAGAAAATCTTGAATGTTTCTACACTAGAAGATTCTACACTATTAAAAATAAAGGTTCTTTATTGGCATCAATGGTTCTATGAAGAACCTTGAACATCTATGGAAGCTTTCAAATACAGAAATGGTTCTTTCGATTTTTAAGATGTTCTTCAAAATGGTTCTTTCAGAAACCGTTCACTGAAAGGTTCTTTGGGGAACCAAAAATGGTTCTTCTATGGCATCACTGCAAAAACACCCTTTTGGAACCTATACTTTTAAAAGTGTATCTACTGAAACAATTTATTATTTTCTAAAACAACAACAACAACAAGGAAAAAACAAAATACAAATTTATATACATTTTAACCACAAATGCTCGTATTGCAGTAGCCTGACATCACAAATTATGTAGTCACATTGGAAAGGCCACGCATGACGTAGGCCGAAGTGTTTGCAAAGCGAATGTGCAAAGCCAAACTCTTTTTGAACTGAAGAACTAACCGTGCATTGCCTTTCCAATGTGATTACGTAATGTGTGAAGTCATAGACGCAAATCACAGAGCTAGTGCAAGACGAGCTTTTGTGGTTAAAAAGTACGTAAATGTTTTATTGTTTGAGTAACTGGCCGTTCGTGTTGCTAGATAAGACCCTTATTCCTCGGCTGGGATTGTGTGGAGCCTTTTAAAGCTGCACTGAAATTTCCATTTTTGGACCTTCAACCCATTGACCCCCATTGAAGTCCACTATATGGAGAAAATTCCTGGAATGTTTTCCTCAAAAACCTTAATTTCTTTTCGACTGAGGAAAGAGAGACATGAACAGCTTGGCTGTTTCTACATTAAAAGATTCTACACTATTAAAGACAAAAGTTTATTGGCATCAATAGTTTCATGAAGAAACTTTAACATCCATGAAACCTTACCACTGCACAAAAGACTCTTTATCACGGGAAAAAAAAAAAAATGTCCTTCACACTAAGAAAAGAAGAGTTTACTGAAAGGTTCCTGAGGGAACCAAAAATGGTTCTTCTCTGTAGGGCTGAAACGAGTAGTCGACAAAATCGACAACGTCGACAATAAAAATAAAAAAAATAAAAAAACGTCAACAAATATTTCTGTTGTCGAGTAGTCAATTGATCTCATATGACCTAATGTAGGAGCTTGCAATAATGCTGTCTGACCAGTGTGGCGCTGTAGCGTAAGATTGTAATTCAGCCCTCCTGGATGCAATTCTAGAAAATAAGAGACACATGGCGCTTCAGAGCAAATGCAGCCGAAAATGAGCAGCGTTTGAATGAACATGTAAATATATGCTGTGCACTTTCCTTTTAATAAGATTTACAGGCTATAGTCACTTTGAAGACAAATGAAATAATATTAATTTCACTATTTAACATTAATGTTCATAAAACATTAACATTAGAATTTGTAGCTCTGTATTTGCCTTTGAAATGCTTCAACAAATTTCTCAACCAATTATACAACTAATACATGAGGTTCCTGCTGATATCGTTCAAGACCTGATGTCCATTGCGATGGACATTCAATTTTTTAAAAAATCCTGTGTTTTGCAACTCTGAAAGATCTTAAAAATAACTTTAAATATTATCATTTAGTCCTAATTTTATAACAGGCGCAAGTTACCATTAACATAACATTATAACATGCATATAAAAGGTAAAATTTGGGCTTCCTCCACTTTCTGTGTAGTTGGTTATGTCTTTCTTTTGTGATGCCTGTAGTTCAGTCAGATTAAGTTAGGAGTCATATCTTCATTGTGATTGGCTGATCAGGGACCAATCAGTGACCAGGCATTGCTCATATTATAAAAACAAAATTTTATTGGTTTAAACAAAAAATCATGTGATGTCCATTTCAATGGACGCAGGGTCTGAAAGGGTTAAATGGTGAAAAAGAGTTTTTCTGTCTGTCATCTCATTTTGTGTATAATATGATTTTCAAAAGCTGAAGTGACCTTTATTTATTTGTTAGAATATGTATAACTCAATATTTTAACTAATTATAAAAGCTCAATAGTCAAAGTCTACCAATTAACCGGTGAAATAATCAGCGATTAGTCGATTAATCGTTCTAATAATCTTAAGATTAATCGTTTATCAAAATAATCATTTGTTGCAGCCCTACTTCTCTGCCATCGCTGTGAAAACATTTTTTGGAACCTTCATTTTTAGGAGTGTATGGAGATAAAAGATTCTTCATGGAACCATCGAGGCCAAAAAAAGAACCTTTATTGTTAAAAATGCAATTGGAGGCTTCAAAGTAAGAGTTGGAATGAATATTTGGCCCCTAAAATAATAAACAGGTACTTGGTTAAAAGATTTTGCTAATTGCCGCCATATATTTCTCCTGACAAACGCTGAATCAAAGTAGCGGGGGTGTTTCTACTGACCCGATGCCTTTGATATGGTCATCATACTCGCCAAACGGGAGGCCGTAACTCAAGGCACATGCGTGCGCCGATGTCAATGGAGCCTGATTAAAACTCCATTAATCACCCTAGGTTACCATGCCAAGCTCCCTAAAAAGGGCATTGTGTCAGCTACCGCTAAAAACGCTCGGTTTAAAGGGCGCCAAGTTATCTGGAACTAGCCTCAGCCATGTGTTCAATGAAAACTTTAATGGCGGCCATTTGACCTCCTCATTGACTTGGGAGATGATTTATTGAATTCAGCACCAGTAAACCTGAAAAACAAATCAGCAACAAGCAAAAAAAGCACAGGAAGTAGAAATAACGTTCGCGACGTTCCCTAAACAAATATCCCCATCCATGGGCCTCCCTGAAAAACCTGAAAGTCCTTCTTCCCCTTGGAGATTCCAAACAAAGCTGGCGTGAACTTCCTTTATCTGCAAACTGCCAATTAATTCCCCCGTTCGCTAAGATTGTGTGTAAACACCGGCGCCGAGTTTACACCCGACTACTGCGCTTTTAGCAAAGGTGTTTACTGATTGGCTGAGGCTTATCCATTAAGTGTGAAAAGCTTCAAAAAGACAACCCCCCAACCCTCATTTAAAAATGCCATTTGTGGCATCTGTTCTCTTTTGTGTAGTCAGTGCCATCAAACCAGTCTCTTCACATCCCCCCCCCCCCACACCCTGCAATCTGATACTGTTACCACAGAGAGCATCATTAAATACTAAAGGACAGAAATAAAGACGGGTGGGACCAAAAAAAAAAAGAGGGTGGGGGTGGGATTGAAGCCCCTCAAGCTGTAAAACCTTGCTTATTAGAGAAGTCTGTTCTTGCTTTCCGTGCATTAAAGTTAAACCAAAAATACTAAATAAAAAAACTAAAATATAGAAATAGCGAACAGGTAATTAAAGTAACTAACGCATATTAATGCATTAAACCTGATTTTAAATTAGTCCGTAAAAAATGTTGTCATCAAAAAAAAATTTGGATTAAAAAAAATAATAATACTTTGCATAGAAACAATCACCAAATGAGAGATCTATAAATGAAGAGTTTATTTGCAAAGACATAACTTTTTTTTTTTAATTTTAAGAATTTTCAAAAATCATGTTTTTTTTTTTTTTTGTGCATTCCAGTTAATCTCAATCAAACTGCAGTTGGGTTCATTTGTTTAAGTAAAAATAACTTAAAAAAAAAAATACAGCTAACCAACACAAAAACATGATAACATAAAAACAGGATTTCTGGAAAAAAAAAAAAAAAAAAGTTATGCTTTTGCAAATAAACTCCTCTAATGTTTTAGTACAATTAAGCATGTTTTACCACCTAATTCTCATTACTATAACACATCTGACATTTCATTTTTTTTTTTTTTTTCACGACAATTTCCTTTATTTTTGTTTTTATTAATTTATCAGTATACTTGTAAAAACAGGTTTTATTTATTTATTTTTTTTAATCAATAAAAGAGTTTCTTTGAATATATTATATATATATATATATATATATATATATATTATATATTTTTTTTTTTTTTTGCTTGACAGTAATGTGAATTTAGGGAGAATTGTGCTTAATGTGTATAGAAATACTGTGAAATAATTTTTGAAATGATGCAAAAAATAAAAATAAAAAAAATTGTAAAACATTGTTTTATTTTATTAAAGCAAAATAAGATTTACCATGTAATTCCTTTACATAGTAGTTATTTTGTACTGTGTATATACACACACACGTCATCAAAAAGTTCAAAGTTGTCCTAAGACAAGAATGGGTGTTGTTTTGGTTTTAGGACGACTACATATAATTTTTTTTATGTGAATTTAGGGAGAATTGTGCTTAATTTTTATAGAAATAATGCTAAATAGCTGTAATCTACAACTAAAAAATCTCAATACTTAAAAACCTGATTTTATTTTATCAAGGCAATATATAATTCTCTATTTTACCTTTTAACTTGGGAGCATCCTGGATATTTTCTTGATAATTTTTTAGTGAAAAATCACCCCCCTAAAACACATTCACCACAAAGTGACTCTATAAAGCTCATTCACTGAACCCTTCCCTCTTAGTAATGAGGTATAAGTCCAACCGTCAGCCTTTTCAGAGCTCTGAATCTCCTATTGTCTCCTATACACGTGGACAAGCCTATATTTGAAAAGCAGTATAGAAGCCCTCAGACCATTACCCTCTATAAATACATATATAATGACATGGGTGTGATGAAAACATCACAGACCTGCCTGTCAACACACAACCTTCCCAAACCAACACCACAGTTGTACCAACCTGCGCGTGTTGTTACTGATCTACTGCAAATAAAACTGTGTTTGATGTCAGTAACCGCCAATAAAACCATGTTGGATGTTTCGCGTAAAAACACATGACCGTAACATCAAAGATAGCAACACTTACGGAATAAAACGGATGCACTGCTAAAAAGCACTTTGGGAGTTTCGATGTATATGTTTTATTATTCAACGCAAGTGGGGTATATGGGCTTTGATTGAAAGCATGCAAATATCAAGCCAAAGGAGTGAGCGTATGAAATTAGAGCAATCCATTTTTCCCTGATTGATCGATCACTCAAGCACAGCTGAGCAAACAAAGAGCTCAGACCTGAGGCCACTAAAATGGATGACAGCACTATGGGGAAATGCCTCTCTACATATTAAAGCCACAGAGACGGTCTTCTGAAAGACGACTTCATCGTGATTGACAAGTGTTTTAAAGAACGAAATTGCGTTTATGAAAATTACGTCACCCAAACGTGAGAACGAAGTCGTCGTCTCATGTAGTTCCAATCTTGAATAGATTTCTTTCCACTGTGGAACACAAAATGATATTTTGACAAATGTCCAATGTCCAATGTCCAACTTTGGACCCCATTGACTTCCATTATATGGACACAAAACGCTGAGACATTTCTCAAAATGTCTTTTTATGTGTTCATATAGGTTTGGAACAACCTGAGGATTCTTTAAACGAGCTTATGTAAGAGTTTCGACTACCTAAACTGTGGGAAATCTCCACGTGTGAACTGTCAGGGCGGCTCTCCAGCAGCACGCGCCTGTAACATTCTGCCTCTTGTATTGCAACTTGACAGCGTGCCTCTCTGGTCACAGGCCAAGACATTACAGCACACTGCCAAGAGCTTGTTCTCAAGAAACATCGGCGGTAGGGGGAATGACAGAGGAAAGTGAGACGGCAGGAAGAAAAGAGAGCACTCCTGTTGGGCCGCCTGCCAGAACGCCACACTTCAGGGATATACAGGGACAAAAGCCTTATGTCAGGACAGAATTCCCTAAAGACTCAGGATGAACAAACGGAGAAATTAACTGACAGAGTCGTAAGAGCGCGTCTGAGGGTACAGCTTGGCTCACAGCAGGAGACTATTGACGTTAAGGGAAGAGGAGGACAACAGCTTTGGAAAGAAGCAGAACAAAACGAGAAAGGAAAAATCAGAGGGGTGATTTCTTTCCGACGCATTTTCCTCCTTCCTTTCTGTTTTATTCATATCAGCATAAAGGGCAGCATCCCATACTACCATCATTTATAAATATACACTACCATTCAAAAGCTTTTAATGTTTTTAAAAGAAGTCTCTTCTGCTCACCAAGCCTGGATTTATTTGATCTGAAATACAGCAAAAGCAGTATTATTGTGAACTATTTTTAGTATTTAAAATAACTGCTCTCCAATTCAATATATTTTAAAATGTAATTTATTCCTGTGGCTTCAAAGCTGAATTTTCAGCATCATTACTCCAGTGTTCAGTGTCACACGATCCTTCGGAAATCATTCTAATATGCTGATTTGCTGTTCACGAAACATTTATTGTTATTATCAATATTTAAAACAGTTGAGTTCATTTTTTTCAGGATTCTTCGATGAATAGAAAGCATTTATCTGAAATAAAATCTTAAAAAGTTGTTGTTACATTATACACTATACCATTCAAAAGCTTAGAGTCAGTATATTTTTGCTTCTTTTGTTTTTGAGAAAGAAATAAATACTTTTTTTTAGCAAGGACGCTTTAAATTGATTAAAAGTGATGATAAAGTCATTTAGAATTTTACAAAAGATTTCTATTTTAGATAAATGCTGTTCGTTTGAACTTTCTATTCATCAAAGAAACCTGAAAAAAATATTTTAAATATTATTTTAAATAGTAAAAATATTTACAAATTTTTTTGCTGTACTTTGGATCAAATAAATGCAGGCTTGGTGAGCAGAAGAGGCTCACCAAAAAAAAAAATACAGTTCAAAAAGTTTTGACTTATTTATTTTTTTTACATTAGAGTAATAAAAATACAAAAACAAGCCTAAAAATGGATTAAATATTTTCTTTTAATAATTGAATAATTATTTTCAAGACTATTAAGCACATTTTAACCCTCAAATCTGACATTTTAATTCTATTTTCTTTTGTTTTGAATAAGGATTCTCATTAGTGCAACATACTACCATTATTTACTTAGTACATTTTAATTTATATTTATATATATATATATATATATTTTTTTTTTTTTTTTTTTTTTTTTTACACATTACAGTAATGATAATACGAAAACAAGAATTCTTTTTGCATTATGGTAATAACAATTTACAGGGAACTGTGCTTAATCTACATAAATAAATGACAAAACACTTCTTTATCTTAAAGCAAATTTACATTTCTATTTTTTTCTTTTGATTCTGGCAAGATCTGGACATTTTCTTGACATGTGAAAATTTCCACTCTAAAATTACATTCAACAATGTTGTACCAAGTGACTCTATAAAGCTCATTCATTAAACCCTTCCTTCTTATTAAACAGATAGACGTCCAACCCAATTCTTTTGTACACTTTTGAGAGAGTGTGTATTCCTGTTGCGCTTGAGAAAACTGGATTAGATATCCTATTCAGAGCCGATAGCGTTTCAGTAAGCCGAGATGAGCCTGTTTTAGTGGTTTCACAGTTTATGGACATGTAAAGACTCTTTACAATTCATCTCATGATCTGGCACTGCTCAAATCGTGCAGAGATGAACGAAAATATGCTGTATTGCTGCTTTTGTAGGTCAGCGGTGATAAAGCAAGAGTCAACACAATGCCTACGAATGCCTGTCATACTGAAACCCCTTGAGATTAATGACAACTGATTGAAAAATAGACACAAACCTGTTTGAATGAGTCATCGAGGCTCCAATCGGCCAGTCCGTTTGGCGTGCTGAACGATTGTTGGTCGTTAAGGGAGTCTTCAGGTTCGTCCTTTACCTTAGTGGTTGGCGACAGGGGACGTTTTTTAGCAGCGGACGGCGATGCCGCGTAGACTGGGAACGGATACGGAGGAACTCCGACAGACGCCTGCTGGAGCGCAAGGCTTTGCTTCCTGAGATACTCCAAGCCTTCGCTTTCCTCTTCTTCGCTACCGTCTTCCCCATCCATCATCTCATCGTCGTCGTCTTCGTCCCCCTCGGAGCCTCTTCCTCTGTCCATCTCATCAGTGGCGTCTTCCTCATGTACTTGGTCGGGGCCAGCGCTCATGGGCCCCCTGGCAGTTTGAGGCCCCTGGCCACCCTTCAGTGCTCTGTCTCTGGAGTTTTTGCTGTAGAAATCAGGGGTTAATGGGGCGCCCTGAGCTCTGGCGGAGGCCATAATGGCTTGCTGTGCAGCCAGCTGCTGGGCGTACAGAATATGGGCTTCCCTGAGGTGTCTCTCCTTGCGCTCCATCTCCAGTTTAGCTTGTTGTTGTCTCTGGAGCTGCTCCATAACTGCCTCCAGTTTGACTCCAGCCACACTTCCGAAAGCCGCCTGGGAAAATGCACTGGCCAGAGCGCTGTCCTGAGACAAGCTCGGCTGGTTTGTGGATAGAGAGAAATAAGCTTTTTAAACTAATTTCATTTTTTGTTTACTCGAAAAACACATTTTAAGATAAAGAAAGTACAACATACTATTTAAAGAGCTAGTTCACCCCTTTAAAAAAAATCTGTCATCATTTATTTACCTTTAAGTTTTTCAAAACCTGTATGAATTTCTTTCTTCTGAACATAAAGATAACTTAAAGAATGTGAGTTAACCAACCAGTTTTCATATTCTATATTATATAAGTCAATGGGGACCAACAACTGTTTAGTGACTCACATGCTACAAAGTATCACCTTTTGTGAAATAAAATCCAGGTTTGGAACAATTAATGACAGAATTTTCATTGACCGGTAAAATATATATAAATAAAGAGTTTAAAAACTAAATTTACGTCAAAAGTTACAACGTTCACGCAACACAACTAACGTTAATGTGTATACAAAACAATTACACCGTTTTATCCACTTGAATTCGTTTTATTCGAACTAACATCATTTACCTAAAGGTATTAAAGTTCAGCTTAACGACGCATTATCAAATAATCAAACGACGTGACTGAAGAATTCAAATGAACTTGATTCGAATTAGATACAAATAGGCTTAAACAAATAAGCACAAACGACCTGCCGGGAGGATTCAAATTTGTTTAATTTAAATGAAAAAAAAAAAAAAAACAAATACGTGTAGGCAAATCGTCACAACGGACACGGGAGGATGAAATCCGAATTCATTTCACAAGAATTTTAATTCGTATTAACAGTATTTATACGCCCCAGAAAGATTAAAGTCGCATTCCGCGGCTCGCTTATTGCCCAGTAGGCCAACCTACCTTTGACCCCCCCAATAGTCTGAATAGTACGACCGGATGTCCGGCCAAAACGGCGTGTCGCTTTACATTTTGTTAAATAATTAATATTTAGCCAAATATAGTCGAATTTGGCTGTTACTTAGCAACTAATTAAACCACAGTTTGATAGTGAGCGCAATAACAAGAAGATATCCAGAGCACAGTCGAATCATGGCTGCCCAAAAAGTATGGCGCTCTTCCAAAAACAATTAAGCTATTAAAAGAGAGAAGGAACACACGACGCAACAAAGTATCGCGTTCTGATGGAAACAAACGGAGGTGTTTTGGAATTTTCGAATCCGGCAGGACACGAATTCTAACTTTAACAACAAATAAACAACACGAGTTGCATTATCATAAAGAATCTTGAAATCATGACGTGTACAATGTGGATTTTCGCTAGATATAATAGCTTGATCACTCACGCGAAGGTTATTAGAATTAACACAGCTGACCGAGTTTATATATTTAAAAAAAATAATCTTAAATGTGCAAACAATATTTAATGCACTTGAGGTGTGCGGATTAAATATTACAGTAGCTTATCAATACATTCAACAGGGCTCTGTGCCAACAGGACGGAACTTACCACTTGCGCTTTGCTGCTACTGGAATTGTCCACCATCACTCTTTTCCAAGATAAACCACCGTGCGTGTTTTGCTCAGCGCACCGAGTACGTGTGCATCCACCCGAACGTGTAATATCCCCTCTGATAGTACGGTAATAAACCTCTCGGTGTTTGCAGAGGAAAAAAACACTCGACACTGGGGCCAGCCAAAGGGGAAACGCCTGACCTCACCTCCCGAACTGCGCGCTTAGGGACTCCCACAGTCCCCTCGACTTTTCCTCCTCTAGCCGGAGCCAAACCCCCCGCACATTAACGCACATTTAAATCCCGCCCCACTTGCTCGTGCAACAAGTTACTACGTTCTTACGTTTCTCCTTTGCAAGCAGCTAAGTAAAATATTTATAGCACTAAAACCGATAGGAGTTAACATACACTTATGTGGGTGGTTCGTGGATCTAATATTAGAGTGCCATTTTTAATTTTAGGTTTGAAATTATGCCCCTGAATTAGCCATATACGTATATATATTTATAGAAGAACGGAAATTAATAAATATTAATCTTGCCATGGGGGGAAAAATAATAAAATCTTTTTATTCAATAAGCATGCACAACAACTTTACATGTTTTGATTGTGATTTGAATTTTTTGATTTGATTTGATTTGATTTAGGTTGAACGCATTCCGGCTACGCCCTCCACTGGTTCTGAAGTGCTATAACATTTACTATAGAAGTCAAGCAGAAAAACAAGAACTGTTTACTATCCACACTGTTTTACAAGTAACAGCTTACGCAGTAATTTTTACCTTGAATGTGCGGAACTTCCGGTGTCGGGTCGGTTCCAGTTATTTTAGCTGTGCAAAAACAGTCCGTTATGCTGCTTCATATTGATTTATTATCATAGTAGCCTAATCATAAACTCAGGTTTGTAGCATAAATGGATTTTGTAATTATTATATTCACCTAACCACCTTGTTTTTCCATAAAAATGGGCGCAGTCATTTGTAAATTTTATGGGTCAGGGTTCCACATCCAGCTATTTTTAGCTGTACAAAACAGCTTGTGTTGCTGCTTGATATTGCAAATTGGTGTGTCTTTCCATGTTATTTTAAAGTATTATCTTAATTATGAACAAACTAGTTTGTAGTGCAAACCGTTTACTCCGTTTACTTTGTTATTTGGCTTACTTCCTCATTGAAGAAAAAGGTGGATGGCAGGTAATGAAACGGAATTCTCACACATTCACAGGGAAAATTGTTTGCATTTTCATTCAATTACGAATGAAACAATTCAGTACGTTCTCAATACATTTAACAGAAATAGTTTAGCACAATAACCGATAAGAGTTAACATACACTTAAGGGGCTATTTCATGGATCTAATATTAGACTGCCATTTTTTGTACATTTAGGTTCGAAATTTTGTCCCCAAATTAGCCACATATAAATATATGTCTATATAAGAATGGAAATGAACAGTTATTAATCGTACGATGAGGAAAAACACGTTTTTACATAAAATCTTCTTTATTCTTTAAGCATACACAACTTAAGTTACTTTAAATGTTTTAATTGTGAATTCACTTTTTTAAAAAAATATGATTTAGGTTGAACGCATTCCTGCTACGCCCTCCACTGGTTCAAAAGTTCTATAACATTTACTATATTAGTGAATCAGAAAATAAAAAAAAGGGTTTACTATCCACATTGTTTTGAATGTAACAGCTTGCGCGGCCATTTTTACCTTGAATGTGCGAGACTTCCGGTGTCGGGTTGCTTCCAGTTATTTTAGCTGTGCAAAAACAGTTCGTCATAATGCTTAATTTCATCATATTCATTTATTACCGTAGTAGCCTAATGATAAACACATTGTTTTATCATTTACTGCATTTACCTATCCATCATTTGTAAATTTTGTGGGTCAGGCTTCAGGTCTCATCAGCATCCAGCTGTTTTTAGCTGTATAATATGTATGATATTGTAGATTGGTGTGTCTAACCATATTAATGTATTATCTTAATTATGAATAAACTGGTTTGTAGTTCAAACAGTTTTACTGTTTACTGCACGTTGTTATTCGACTTACTTCCGCGTTGAAGAAAAAGGTGGATAGCACGGAATGAAACGGTATTCTCGCATATTCGCAGGTAAAATAGTTTGCTTTTGTATTTAATTCCGAATAAAACAATTCAGTAGGTTCTAAATACAGAAATAGTTTTTCATGTTGAAAGATTAGGTGGATAGTGTTCATTCCTGAAACAAAATAAACCAAAAAAAAAGGTGCATTTACTCCACATATGTTTATAGAAAAACGAAAATGAAAAATAATTTGGAAGGGAAAACATGTTTTTACCCAAGAATCTTTTTATTAAACGCATTCCTGCTACGCCCTCCACTGGTTCAAAAGTTTACTATCCACTTTGTTTTTAAAGTAACAGCTTGCGCGGTAATTTTTTACCTTGAATGTGCGAGAGTTCCGGTGTTCTGACTAATTGTGCTACCCTGTCAGATTTCCCAACCTTCCATTAAAACAGATGGTAACATAATTCGACAGAAAAAATGCTACCTATCAGATTTTGCTTTCAGTATGATATTAATATTGTGTGAAACTTTATTAACGTGTACAAATACCCCAACCCTAAACCTAACCTTACAGTATGAAAAATGCAATGTTGGTTGCATAATCTGTTAGGTAGCATTATTGAGCTGCTTCCAGTTATTTTAGCTGTGCATTTGCAAAATCAGTCCGTTATGCTGCTTAGATTAATCATATTTATTATCGTAGTAGCCTAGTTATAAGCACACTAGTTTGTAGCATAAATGCACTTTGTAATTATTACATTTACTTACACTTATTTTTTATTTTTTTACTGTAAGAACGAGCGTGGGGCCATTTGTAAATTTTATGGGTCTGGCTTCCGGTTTTTGAGTCCAGCTATTTTTAGCTATACAAAACAGCTGGTTTTGCTGCGTGATATTGCAAATTGCTATCTTACCGTGTTATTTTAATGTATTGCCTTAATTATGAACACTGGTTTGTAGCGCAAACATTTTTACCGTTTACTGCACGGTGTTATTCTTCTTATTATGCGGATAATGAACCGAAAGTCCCACCCATAGGCGTCCTTCCGCATTGAAGAAAAAGGTGGATAGCAGTTAATGAAACTGATGTCTAGCACATTCACAGGTAAAAGTTTTTTTTTTTAATGAATTCTGAATAAAACAATTCAGTAGGTTCTCAATACTTTTAACAGAAATAGTTTTCCATGTTGAAAGATTAGGTGGATGGAATTTTCAATCAATTGATTATAATCCTTGTTATAAAAATAGAAGCTAATACATGTCTGAGGCATCAGATGAAAACACAACAAGACTGAATAAAGATATATCTCCCTTTATTAGGTCCATCAATATTTTACAAGCAAAAGAACATAATAAAGGCCAATTAAATATAACACAAACACCATGACACGAGGCAAAGACTTCAAGTACAGTGGTCTACTCAGTCCAGACAAGAGCAGCAGTCTCCTGGAAGATTCTGTAGGTAAAAAGAAAAGATGCACATGTTAAATCAAGAAAGAAAACATCTTGCACTTTTTCTTTTTTTTTTTTTAAATTGCATGCTTAAACTCACCACAATCGCAGACATCTATGCTTTGTCAATGCCAAGCTCCTCAGGTGTAGGGATACCAAGCTCACTCAGCGTAGGCCGCAGCTCTTGGAGAACATAGGGGTAGATCTCTTTGTGTGGGCCAGCTTTGTCCTGTGTAAATAAATAAATGAGTATGAGTAAAATCAAATTAAAATGTAAAAAAAAAAAAGCCTTTTTTAAAAAAAAATCATGTTAAATAATGCAATGCAGCTTAATTAATGTGGTGTATTCTGCCAATGTCCAGAAGGTTTTATTGACCTTGACTGCCTCAAGGATGCGGATGGCACTGGCCAAATCGTTTAGCCTCCGACAGGCTCTCAGGGCTGCCTCCAGGATCTTTGGCTCAGGTACCAAGTCGTAACCGATCAAAGTGTTCATTCCTGAAGCGAAACAAAAGAGCACATGTATTTACTCTCAGTCTGTTAGGGTTTTCTTCCTTGATGCAACTGAAAACATACTTCCTTGTTCCAAAGATTTTATAAGCTAAAGATAAACAGACTGTCATAAAATTTTGAAGAAGTGATACTAACGGATCAAACTAAACCAGCTTTACAGGTTTAGCAAACACTAAAAACAAACAGAAACACTACTGTTACTGATAGAAAACAGTCTGTCTAATCATGCATCATAGATAATATCTAAACATATAACATGTAAATAAATGTAAATGCAAATAGCGTGTGTGCGTTAGGAAGTACAGTCTTTGTATTTGAATATATATATATATATATATATATATATATATATATATATACTAATATAATACTAATAATACATATATAATTGATGCAACAAGACAAAAAAAAAATTATATATATATATATATATATTTTTTTTTTTTTTTTTTTTTTTTTTTTTTGTCTTGTTGCATCAATATTATATGTATTATTAGTATTATATTAGTTTTCAAAAATGCAGATCCTAACAACAAACAAGACATTTCAAGAAATATGTTATAGTACTATACTCAGATTCAAGAGGATTTAAATAAAACACGTGGCCACTAAAAGAAGTTTATGAGGGTAAATTCTCACTTTACAAGCTCAGCAGTCGAATAGGAAGCAGACGATTAAATAACAAGGTCAAAGTGCCACCGTCACCCACCTTTCCTCAGCTCCCAAGCATCGATGTCTGGCTTGTTGAAGTAAGTGACCCAACGGGCATCAAACTCTTCATCTGTCTCCTGTTTGCCATGAGAATAAGAACGAGCAGCTACTGAAGCTGTGGAAGAGAAACACCAGAGACTTTTAGCAAAAATGACCCACTTCGTCAACCTTAGAGAATGACATTCACTCATTAATCACAGCCAAAGCACTTCCAGGAAGTACTATAAAAAAAGGCGTAAAAGGGCTGTAAGGCTCAAATCATTTCGTCTCTGTATCAGTGTTGGTCAAAAACACTTAATAGTTCAGTGACTTTTCGCATACAGGCCTAGTTCCAGTTGGAATTGGTCCAGTACTCATTTGACCTATGTTTGACTGGTACATGGTCCGACGGGGTCAATATGATACTATCATTTAAGCTATGTGCTAAAGAAGGTCAGATAATACGTTCAACTGATATTCCAAAAATGAGACGTACAGTACAAAACATGCAAACTAGATGTTTGTATGTTCAATAAGTGAAACATTCAGACGACACTACATTTGCATTTGAAGTGTGGGTTTTCACAGAGGTCAGTGCCCTGTCATAGATAGCATTCTGAAAGATTAGTATCAGTATTAGCTACACATATTCGCTTTATTTTCTATTATATATGCGCATACTTCATAGACGCAACGCTGCGGCGCACGTAGGCATTCACTTCATAATAAAACTGCTACGGTAGAGTATATGTAAACCAGCCTGCTTGAACGGCGTTCAAAACAGACATATTAATATACTAACGTTAGGTTAGTGTTTCAATGAAACGTCAATCTGACAGAAAAATGTCAGTGTGGGACGCTTTCAGTTTGAGTGTTGCTGGGCCCAAGCCTCACTCTAGTG
This sequence comes from Cirrhinus mrigala, assembly GCA_036247105.1. Taxonomy (NCBI): domain Eukaryota; kingdom Metazoa; phylum Chordata; class Actinopteri; order Cypriniformes; family Cyprinidae; genus Cirrhinus; species Cirrhinus mrigala. Next base: position 10,907,451 of record CM070031.1, read on the forward strand.
GGTCATTACAAGGACACTAAGATAAAACATGAACAAGTCTTCAAAAATGACTGGGAAAACGCGGTTGTGATATGGAAAAGCTCTTATAATAAGCATAACTTAGCGTGTGATAACTTCTGAGAGGTATAACCTTTCTTTGCAAGGTACCGGTTAGCTTGTGTGCTAAGCTAAGTTCAAGGTGTTTCCGTTAACTCTGCTTCCTATTGTCGTTTTTTCTATCTGCGGTTTCATAATTAATGGCAAATGCTGTATTTACCTGTATATTGTGGCCGTGACCTTGTTAAACTCCGAGCACCGGAGACTGAGAGTCGAAGGGCGGCTCTGAACATAGTGCGGCTCACCGGGCTCAAGCGCAGCTCGGACTGAAGAACGACAGACGGTCTCAAGCTGCGGAGGCTAGTTAAGATAGCCGACCTGCTAACACGCGACTGGCGTGTGACTGCGCAGGCGCAGTGGTTTGGCAATACGGCCGTGTATGGACTCTGGCTGGCTGCTCGGTAATGTATAGCGAGGGGGTTTGCTGAAGAGGATTATAAAAGAGCATGAAGGACAAAAGATACATTTCTGTACTGGGTACAAATCACTGTCCTGCTCTATGAGCTGCATCCAGTATAAGGACGGTTATGTATTTAACCTTCTATGTGTGCATTATGAAAGCAATCTTTGATTCTGTTATATTATTATTTTATGTATTTATATTGATATCTAATAATGGATAAATAACTCAAAACATAAAAAACGTATCCATTATTCTGCATTTATTGCAGGCCATTTATATTACGCCATTGTTATCATACAATTATTTTGATCATAATAGCTCAGTTTCATTACACATGCAGATTTTGCAATCGTAGCGTTGATATAATTTTACTTAAATATTAGTATTAGATATAAGTAAAAACGTCTATCATACGTGTTTTATTAAAAAAGTTAACGGTAAAAAAAAATGTTTTGAGCTTCTAAATGTAAATTTCATTTAAAGATGATAAAGCAACAAGCATTTATTGGCGAAATAGTTGTTGTCATCAGTAGGGGGCGGTATTAAATTTCATAAAGTAAAACCTAGAATTACTTAATTTAAAGTTAAAGTTACCTGAAATTAAATAAATAAAAAATAACGCTTTTATTTCAGTTAATTGCCAATTAAAACATTTCTAATTTTCACTCAATTTAACCTGATGTACTAAAATAACATAAAGATAAAAATAAATATTATATTTTTTAAATATTAAAAAAAATCAATTTAAATTAAATTAAAATAAAGTGAATTAAAAAACGATAAATAATAATTATAAATGAATGACTATTATATATAATAATAATAATAATAATAGAATCCAAGTTTATTTAAATATATACGCACAAATAAAATAAAATACAATATAAAATAATGCCCAGTGAGTTTACAAACTCAATTAAAATAAAATAGCAAAAAAGGAAAAAAAATATATATATAATAAATAGGTTATAAATAATAATAAAACAACAACAACAATAAGCACTATATTATTAAATGCATTATTTAAATGTAAATAAATAAATAAATTAAATACAACACGTAACAAACATTATAATAATAAAACAAAAATAAAATTAATAATAAAATAAACAATAACATATATAATAATTAAACAATAAAATATTTTAAAAGATCAAACAGTGTATTTGACCACATCAATAAAAATTAATTATATTTTATATATTGTAAAAAATACAAAAACACAACAAATTACTAAATTCAACCTGATGTACTAAAATAATAACTAACTAAATAAATAAAAATTATTGTATAAAAAAATTGTATTTGCCTATGTAAATTAATATTTGATAAAATATATTATTTATCACAATACTACTAACGTATAAAAAAGTCAAAAACACAACAAAATTACTAAAACTTCAAAAAAAATTAAAATGGAAAAAAAAAAAAAACCAGCAGGAGACAGTCTTACATTTCATAAAGTAAAACCTGGGGTTATATTTAACAAAAAAGAGAACTACAATGATAAAAAGAAGATATTTCACATTAAAATTAACTGATAAATAAAAAAATAAGTAAAAAATGTATTTGCTAAATAAAATAAATCAAAAATAACTTTTATTTCAGTAATTGCCAATGAAAACATTTCTAATTTTTATTTAATTCAACCTGATGTACTAAAATAACAAAAATATATAAAAATTAATGTATATTAAGATAAACGTGTATTTGACTATGAAAATGAATATATTTAATATAATTTAAGTAATATATTATTTATCATATTTGACTTTAAAAAATCACAAAATTAAAAAAGTACAAAAACTCAACAAAATTACTAAACCGTTACTAAAATAAAATTAAAACGGAAAAAAAAGTTGCTGTCACCAGCAGGGGGCAGTATTACATTTCATAAAGTAAAACCAACGATATAGTTAATAAAAATTAACACTAAAATGATAAAAAAAAAAAAATTCAAATTGATTTCAACAGATAAATAAAATAAATAAAAACTCTTTTATTTCACTTAATTGTCAATGAAAAATTCATTTTCTTTTATTTAATTCAACCTGATATACTAAAATAAATAAATAAATACATATACATTCATGTATAAAAAAGAAACTTTTATATATATATATATATATATATATATATATATAAAACTAATAAAAAAAATACATTAACACCCTTAAAAAATAAAATTAAAATGAAAAAAACAAAAACAAAAAAACAACAACAACCAAAACATTAATAGTAAATATGAAAGTATCCCAATCATATTAAAATAAAACTGGTAAAACCAAATGCATAATAGAAAATATGAAAAACATTGAGCAGGCAAAATGAAAGTGATTGAGTGTAAGAAATAGCCAACAATAAATTATTTGTTTTTATATTATATTTTATTTGTTTTTATTTGGTTAATTACAGACTAATTAATACTAAAAAAAAATCACTTGATCATGCATTTCATCACTCAGATTATACATTCACATTTACTGCATCCTAATATGGCCAAATTACACAACATTTAAGCAAGTTATAAATACTTCTATATGAAATCCTCCCTTTTATAGTAACATTTTTTCACTGGTTCCAGAGCGGGAATTTTATCCTGTCCCAGAGCAACTCTTTTAAGACCGGGAAACTCATGACAGCAAGGACTCGCCGGTCTTTTTTCTGCCTTTCCAGCCCCTTGGGATCCATCTGGCCATTTGCTTTCCTCTGAGAGAGCGTTTATTTCGGCTGGAGGCTGGTATCCCGGTTCCTGCGGGTCCAGCGGTTCTTTGGACAGTAGTATACAAATGGAAGGGAGAGTCCTGTGTACGGTCATCTGAACCGGGCCGCTCTCCTGGCTCTCCCACACCTCAGTCACCGTCCTGTACTGGAGCTTAGACACCTGGTGTAAACCACGCACCTTCCGTTTCATTATCTCCGCACAGGTGATGGTTTTGGTCACAGCCCGTCCCGTCCCGCTGAACAGAACCTGCGATGTTGGCGGCGTGTGTTCGTCACCTTGAATTCGAGACATGGCGAAACCCAAAAGGTTCCTGATCTTGCTTCCTTCCTTCACGCGCATTTCCAGCACCTCAGATGGCAGTCCTGGGATCGGACATGGGATTGGTTCTCCAGTGGAACAGACCTTCCTGAATCCACCTTGCTTTGGTTTGCTAGAAGATCCGATAGGGTTTGTGGAATTGGGTTGAGAGGGTTGAATAGATTTCGATTGTGCGTTATTATGAAGCTCTTGGCTCGGCATAAACATATTTCTAGGTTGTTTTATATGTTCTTAGGGCTGCTGAACTCTACTTTCAATAAGTTACAATACATTATGCTGATTTCCAGAGTAAAATGCACAGATGTGAGGGAAGCTGAATGATCTTAGCTACTAAATGTTGTGTGATTCCCAAAGCTCTGGCGTGAATGACAGGGTGTCATTTACTTCATGCTTTCTGGCCGTTGACATGAAGGAAAGAAAAAAAAAAAAAGCTGTTCTGTAAATCGAGCAAATTCATCAAAGCTGAAAGTGCTGAGTATCAGCAATTTCTCAGTCACTACCTTTGAAGCATATTTCAGTCTCTGTGAGAGGCGAGCTGTAACCAAACAAGGCAAAAAGACGATGAGTTCAGAGACAGAGCCACGCTTTAAAGGCAAAAAGCTTGGTTTGGTCAGAATTTAACATTATTTGAACTTTTATCTGAAGTCAGCATTTAGTTTATGGATGTAACCAAGCATAGGATTGGCAAGTGTATTCAAAATGAAATAAAATAAAATAAAACATATGAATAAAATATATGATTGCACTACAATAAAAATACATAAAATTAAAACATTGTATATAACAGATAAAAAATAAACAAAACCATAAAAAATAATAAAAAGTGTATTTAAGTATATGTACAAATAAAATAAAATACAATATAAAATTTAATTAAACTAAAATAAAACAAATAAATGAAAAACATTATATATAATAAAACAAGTTACAAATAATAATAATAATAATAAGCATAAATAAAACCATAAAAAATTATTAAAAATAAAATAAAAAAATCCAAGTGTGTGTAAATATATACGTACAAATAAAATAAAATACAATATAAAATTCAACTAAAATAAAATGGCAAAAAAAAATTGTATATAATAAAGTAAGTTATAAATAATAATCATAAGAATCATTATTAAATCATTAAATCACTAAAAATCTAATTAAAATTATATAAAAAATTTATAATAATACAAATAATAATACAAATAATTAATAATAATAATAATGTATTTAAATATATGATTACACACAAATACAATAAAATAAATAAATAAAATATTATATAAAAATTTTATAATAATAATAATATTAATATAAAAGCATTTAAATATATGCACAAATAAAATAAAATTCAATATAAATTCAATATATATAAAATGCATATAAAATAAAAAGTTATAAAAAAATAATAAAAATAATAAATATTATTATTATTAAATGTACTTAATAATAAAATGCATTTAAATATATGAATATGATTACACACCAATAAATTAAATTAAATAAAACAATATATAACAAATGTTATAATAACCCAAATAAAATGTAATAATAATAATAATAATATAAAAGGTATACAAATGTATTTAAATATATGCAGAAATAAAATAAAATTCAATATAAAATATATTGTAGTTTAAACAATATAAAAAACAATATATATATATATATATATATATATATATATATATATATATATATATATATATATATATATATATATATATATATATATTTTTTTTTTTACAATAAGTTATAAATAATAATAGTAATTATTATTATATGTACATAATAATTAATGCATTTAAATATATGATTAATCACCAATAAAATAAATTAAACAAAACTTAAAAAATGATATAACAAACATAATAAAATAACATAAAAATTAAATAATAATAATAATAATAATAATAATAATAATAATAATAATAATATAAAGCATGCATAAATGTATTTAAATATATGCACAAATAAAGTAAAATTCAACTATATAAAAACTATATAAAAACAGTATATATAAATAAAATAACTTATAAATAATAATCATAATAATAATTAATAATAATAATAATTATTAGTAGTAGTATTTTTAATGTACTTTTTAATACAATTAATTAAATAAAACATTATATAACAAACATTAGTATAACACAAATAATAATAATAATAATAATAATTCTTATTCTTCTTCTTATTATTAACAACAACAACAACAACATAAAACCCAAATATATTTAAATGTACAATTACATGCAAATAAAATAAAACAATACAATAAAATTATATGTAATAAACATACCATATAATAAATCAAATAAAAAGGATCAATAATAACATAAAATCCAAATGCACAAAAAAAAAACAATGAATTGAAACACATAATTAAAAATAAAATAATAAAATAAAAATAAAAAGCAAAACAAATAAATATCAAAACTGCTTTAGAAGAATTTTTCAGTGATGCATTTACCTTTATGCTCCTAAGAATTCTCATAGAGTTCCGCCGTAAACTGAAGTTCTTTATCCGCTACCGTGTTTCACCCTTGAGGTCTGGTCATAATCGGAGACCTTTTGCTTATTTACTCTTAAGTGGTGGCTGCCACACTCCAGAATGCACTGAAGACCCAATCTGAGCGCTTGTGAGGGACACACAGAGGGAGGGGGGCGGAGAGCCCAAGCATTTCTTAAAGGAACAGTCCCTCTGTCTAGCAAGTGCTCTGCACAGAATTTGAAAATTCATTCAGGCGAATGTTTTCCCGAGTCCTCCTTTAAAATTCTCGGTCTTAACGAAGTCCCGTCAATCAGCGCGTGTCTGTGGCTGATTAACATGCGTGACTGATTAAGGCTGAGAGTTTAAAAACACATCCTCTCATGCATGACGGCACAATGCAGCCAATAAACAATTATCTACATAAGCACAGTTGACTTATACAGGCATCTGCTTTTAAATATGGCTTCGGGCCAACTTATTAAATTACGAAATTGTGTTTAACTATAAAACTTGCATGCTAAATTGATACAGCACATGCAAATGTAGGTCAAAAAACTGCTATTTACCAAGCAGGAATTCATTGTTGTCTAAAGGTGGCTGTTTCGTCAGGTCTATTTCTACATCTTCTCCCTCTGTGGCTGCTGAACGCTCTCGAAGTGTTAGAGCCCCGAGGCTGTGATTTCAATCAGAGAAGAAGGCCATGCGGTTCTGCTTGACAAAATACACAGTCTGTATCCTGAAGGGGAGCATCCAACATTTTAGAGACTGGGGTGACAGAAGGCAAGGCGAGCGCTCTGTTCAATGAGACGAAGAGTGGAAAGAGTAGGAAGCATAATTATACACTGCAAAAATGTATTGGTAAATTGTTTTTATATGTAGTTTGATTAATGCATGGACATGTGATTATTTAAAATTCATCAGAAGTTGCTTTTCCTGCAACCATGGTCAGTATGAACGTATAGACAAAGCACAAAAACAAAACAGCATCAGTAACACAACACTAAAAAATAATGCTGTGGTTATTAACAAAATAATATAATGTAAAACATTTAACAATCCAATGATACATAACTGACAACAAAAATAGAAATATAGCTTTTAAAAAATGTATATAAATGTGATGGTTCGTGCAGGGATGTGTTTCTCTATCAATAAGGTGATTCATAATTATAAAATATAAAAATAAAAATATAATATATATATATATATATATATATATATATATATATATATATGAATATATATATATATATATATATAATATTTTTTTACTGTAAATGTTAATAATTTGTATTAATATTTGTATTAATAATACTTAATATTTTAAGAATATACTATAGTAAAATGTCTTTTTTTATGCTAATAATTTAATATTTATTGAATAATTTAAATTATTAGATTTATTATTTGAAATATAATACTTTAACTATACACTTAAATGTATATAACTGATAGCAATATATATTTACATACATACAGGTATGTTTTTCTCCATAATTAATGGTTCATAGTTTAAAAATATAATTTAAAAAAATTTAAATACACATTACATATGGTAAAAGAATACATACTGTACTTAAAAATATTTTTTTAATAAAATAAATAATTTTGCATGGCACAAAAACAAAAATTAGATAACAAAAATTAGAAGAAAAAAAACTTAAATAAAACAGTTCAGTACAAATAAGGTGATTTATAATTCATAATTTTAAGAATTATTTTACTGTCTGTGTGTGTGTGTGTTTATTTATATATATTATATATATATATATATATATATATTATATATATATATATATATATATATATATATTTTTCATAGAAAATATTACATAATATTGGAAACTATAGCAATACTTAAATGACTAATTTGTATAAATTAATAAATGTAGAAATTACTGCAAACTTTTATTACTAATCTTTTAATATATATAAAGTTAAAATAGTGTTAATATTTTCATGTCATGTCATGTTTTCAAGTTAAAGGTAACAAATACCTTATAACTTATAATTAACTATAATATTTTTATATATAATATAATAATATTCTATATAATAATAATATAATAATATAGGATTTTACACTTTGCTTATTTATTAATGTTATGTAGAATAATATAATTAATAATGAATGTATTATAATTAATAATCAAATAATATATACAAATAATTATATTTTAATATATTTTACATATAAAATAATTCATAATATTTACTTGTAACTTTTTAATGTCAAGTATGTTACATATAAAAATTACAATTTTGAATTAGATACAACATTTTTATATATAATATAAGAATAATATTATATATATAATTTATATATTTATGTATCATATAATAATATAAGACAATAGAATATATACATTTTTACATTTTGCTTTTTACAAGTTACAAATTATGTGCTTGTAAAAAAGCTATTTGTAATATTAATGTTATGTAGAATATTACTTTATAGTTAATAGTAAATGTATTAGTGAATGTATTATAATTAATAATATAAAATAATATACAGAAAATACATTTATTTTAATATATGTATTTTTATATATTTTTCATATAAAATAATTCATAATAGTTTCTTACAGGTAAACATTTTAAAAATATTTAAATTACTACTTTGCATAAATTAGTATAAATTACTGCAAACTTTTATTACTAATAATTTGATATGTATTAAATTAAAATATTGGTAATATACTACTTTGAAATACAATTTCATGTCAAGTATGTTACATGTAAAAATTACTTTATAATTTGAAATTAAATATAATATTTTTATTTATAATATAATTTATAATTATAATAAAATTTAATAATTATATAATTATATAATAATTATATGAAATAATAATATAATAAAATGTCTACATTTTATATTTCGCTTTTTACAAGTACAAATTATGTACTTGTAAAAAAGCTATTTGTAATATTAATATTAATATTAATGTTATGTAATTAATAGGAAATGTATGAGTGAATGTGTTATAAACAAGAATACAAAATAATATATATAATAAAATAAATAAATAAATATTAATATATTTTAATATATTTTTCATATAAAATAATTCATATTTACTTGTAATAATTTAACTATTTAAACGACTGATTTGTATCTTTTTGTATAATTTAATATGTATTAAATTTAAATATTGTTAATATGTTACTCTGAAATACATTTTCATGTAAAGTATGTTACATGTAAAAAATACCTTATAATTAAGAATTATTATTTTTATATAACAATAATATTTATATCTAACAATAATAATATAAAATAATAAAATATATACATGTACTTGTAAAAAAACAATTTATAATATAATATTAATATTATTGTTATGTAGAATATTACTTTATAATTAATAGTGAATGTATTATTGAATGTATTATAATTAATAATATAAAATTTTATGTATATATTCTTTTCATATAAAACAATTCATATTATATAAATTAGTATAAATTACTACAAACTCTTATTACAAATAATTTAATATGTATAAAATTAAAATCTTGTCAATATACTACTTCGAAAAACATTTTAAAGGGGTCATCGGATGCCCATTTTGATACGATTCTTCAATGTCTTAATGAAAAGTCTATAATATACTTTGGTTAAAAATTCTCAATGGTTTCGTAAAACAACACCATTTTTACCTTGTCAAAATGAGCTCTGCAAAAATCATCCCTTTCTGATGGATTGCTCCTTTAAATGCAAATGAGCTCTGTTTGCCCCGCCCCTCTCTTCTCTCTGTGGTGTGACGAGCTTGTTTACTTTAGCTGCATTTAGCGCCTTTAGCCTTGAAACTTGCTAACTAGCACATTATTAGGAAGGCCGATTGCAGAGATTCCTTAAAAACCCTTTTTACTCACTTCTGTTTTAAGTGAAGCTGGATCATGAATGATTCGCGCAAACATAGACGGATATATGTAGATCGGGAGGCGCATTCCCTTCACAAACAAAAAAATCCACTGCATCTTCAGGGGCTCAGATGTCGGGAGCAAATGACGACCACTATGTTCATTGTTACATCCAGCAACTCAACACCTCAATAGCTCAATCGGAGATATTCTTGTATAACTTACATCCCTGCTCCAGCATCGAAACAATGGAGGTCTGACTGTTGCAGCTGATCTGAGGTAAGACGCTCATGTCAATCAACTATCCTGGGAGCCACAACAACAGGCATCTGAGAATGACTCGATTTGAAAAAGGGGATATTATTTTTACAGATTAATTAAAAACCACTGCATGGATTTTTATCATTATAGGGTAGATGTGTGGATAGACTGCCAACACACATTAATGTTCAAACAACATGTAAAAGTGAACTTTGCAACCGATGACCCCTTTAATATTAACGTTATGTATAATATTACTTTATAATTAACAGTGAAAATTCATTACAATTGATAATATAAGCAATATTTAAAAAAGAGTCTATCTACCATATTTGGATGGATTTTCCCTGTAGCATTTTTACACAGTTTTACAGTGTGCACATGATCTTAAGTGTATTTATCTGAAGAGTGGACATATTTCAGTGATGCTACAGGAGCGCTTACAGATCTGCTGGCAAAACTGGCCCTTTCAAGTGCACTGCCAAGCAGACACTCTTATTTTAGCAAGCTCCCAGAACAGATAAAAGCCAACATGTTGACAATTACTGTTTCAATTACTTTATCAATCTCCATAGACGACACACACTCACAGCCGTTATCTGCCCGACAACAGAAAGCCAGCCGCAGGGCCTCTCTGGCGGATTTCTTTGGAAGTCTTACTAATTTAATTAAAGGGAAATTAGGTCTCAAAGAGGAGCACTGCAGATTGCAACACCCACAGGGAAATGAAGTCAAAATGAAGTTTGTTTAATGGTGTGAGGAGACCGAGTAGGGCTTCACTGAGAACTTTGGTTAAGGAGGCAATCTCGCTTACAAAGGGATGAGAGGAATTCGCTTTTCTTTCACGTACGCCGCTATACCGGGCGGCAGTCAAGAGCATTTCAAAAACAAACTGGAACAGCAAGTTCCTCTGTAGCGAGAAATATGCAAGCTTGAAAAGTGCCCGGGTAATTTTCTCGCTTATGAAAAATGGGAAAAGGGCTCCTTCATGCCTCGCTTCCGTTCTGGAACGCTTCTCCCTCACGGCTCGGTCCGAGCGCTCTTTGAACACTTTCTGCTGAGGGTGTCAGAAGTGCTCGAGCTGGGCCGTTCTGAGGTGTGTTCAGCCGTGATCTGCACTTGTAAAACATTTGTGAGGGTCAAAGTGCTCAGATGTCTCCACAGGAAGATAATAAGCACGCTCAGCCGAGGGTAGAGAGAGAGAGAGAGAGTCAAGGAAAAGGGAAGAGAAAGTGGATCGCTTAAGCAAAGTAGTGATGTCTACATTAATGAAAGATGTGCTGAGCATAAATCCAATTTGCACATTTCCTGGCGAAAACCCATGCACTTTAGAGTAAATGATGAAGAAAAATCATACGCACATTATCATACAAAAGCGCTGGAAGAAGTCAAAACAACATTTAGCCTAGGAATAGGCAATTTAGTCAAAGTGGATAATCGACAAATTGAAGCAGGTGACAAAAACAAAATATTACACTGCTTTTTTTAATCGTATTTTGTATTTTAAAATAAGAACAGTGAACAAGTATATTTTATGTGACAAATAAATATATCTTAAAATAAAATAAGTGTTATATTTAAGTCTGATAGGACTTTATTAATGTATTTACCATGTAAAATATGCAAACATCATAAAGAATGTGTGTATATATATAAATAATTATATATATATATATATATATATATATATTTAATCTATTTACATATAATGTATGAATATAGTTAAACTGTAAATGATACATTATATATTACATATATTAAAAAGTAAATATAATACATTCTAAATATATTTAAATATAGTTTATTAAAATAGTTAAATTGTAAATTATAAATTATATATTACATATATTAAAAAGTAAATTAAAAAAAAATATAAAAATATATATAATATATATAATACATATTTATTATATAATTATATATTTTATCATATAATAAATTATTATATATTATAATTATAATTTTATATTATATATTATAATTTTAATTTCAATATTACATATATTAAAATGTAATATATATATTGTTTAATTTTAATATATTGTTTTTCATTAATACTTTCATTATAAATATCATATAATATCTAATTATATATAGTACATAAAAAAATAACTAAACTAAACTTAACTAAACTTAACTAAAAATAAAAGTTACTATAATGACATTATAAACAATATATGAATAAAAACTATATATATATATATATATATATATATATATATATATATATATATATATATATATAACTCTAAATATATATATTTAGAGTTAGCTTTATATATTATTTGTATTAATGTTTATTAGTTTTTATTATTAATATTATATATAATATTTGATAATATATAGTATATATACTATTTCATGTCAATATATAACTATCATATATATATATATATATATATATATATATATATATATATTACTATACAATTATACATAAACATAATATATAATTATATAGTACTAAAACACTACATATATACGTCTGAAATATTATACATAAAATATAATTCTAAATGATAAATTATATATTATATATATTAAAAAGTAAATATGTTGTAAATACTATATATAATAGAAGAAATTATTATAGATTGTACTTATATATTAAAAATGCATTATATATATATATATATATATATATATATATATATATATATATAATTGTAAATATGTCAGAAATATATATATAAAATATAATAAATGCTAAATATATTTAAAGAAATTATATAATTGCATTATAAATTATATATTACATATATTACAATGTAATGTGTGTGTATATATGTTAACTTAATATAGTATTTGTATTAATATTTGTATTTATTAATACAATTAATATCATTAATATCAATTAATATATATATATTTATAATATACATATTCACATTTTTAACATAAATGTATTTATATTTCCATAATTTACATTTATGTAATTACTAAAAAAGTATAATGTAAAATGGGAAAGCGGAGGGTAAGGGGTCTCGGAGCAGATGCTTGCCTCATGTGGATGTAGCGCACTGTTATGAATTATTATGTGTTTCTGCTCCAGAGGAGAACAGACCCGCGGGCTAAACCGAGAAGTCAAAATGTCCTCTGGGACTTTTGCGCGATGCAACACACTATTAATTTTTTTAGGGGTCGTGACAGATATCAGCATGACAACAGACCCGTATGCGCGCGCGCGCACGCGTCTTGACATTATTGTGGAGACTTTCCATTGACATCCATTGCTTCTATAAAATTAATTATATTTCTAGGACACCCACCAGCGTTTATAAACGTTTAGAAACGTTTAGAAACGTTTTGGCAGGTTTAGATTTTAATTAAGACACTATTCAGTCCCTATATAAGTCTTAATTATGTAGGTCGTTTTAGTTCACTGTCATTGTGGGAACATCACAATTCATTCGGTCTTCTGTCATTGTTTACAAAGAAACTCATTCGTAACATGCTCTAAATTTATTGAAAAATTGCCAACATACAAATATAGGCCGTATGAAACCATGACCCATCTTCAGATTGGTTTTACGTCTTCAGACTAACATCAACAAAATCATACGTACACTTCTCGTGTCTAATGTGTCGTTACGTGTCGTTTATTGGCAGTCTTCTGCGCTTGAAGCTCTCTGAAGAGTAATGAGAACACGATGCCTTCTAGTGCACAGCACCAAACTTATTAACATTTCATGTTAAGAGGTTTACGATCCATAATAACTGGCGTCACAACATTCTCATGAAAATAAACTGAATGAACTGATGGATAGGATGCATTACACTATGTATACATACATCAAACAGTACTTAATAATGCGGAATTGTCCATAACGGTAAATGTAAACACTTTAAAATGGCAGGTTTATAGAATTATAAGCCTATATTTCATTCCCCAGTTATTTTATGCTTTTATTCTTTTAGGCAATAGAGACCCCTGGTGGGCAAAATTACACTTTTTTCCCCAACCGCTGTAAATTTAACGCTAATTAACAGCACTTCTCATGACGTAGACAAAACGTAAAGCAGCGAAAATGACTAAATGAGAAATAAATTAATAAAATGTTTATCAAAAAAGTTACAAAAGGACTTTCCCTTCTTTCCACGTAAAGACAAACTTGACTGGAGGCTAGCGTCATCAAAAACACCTAGTTTGAGGTAATTCTTTCACATGTTCTGTTCATATGTTCCCTTGTAAAATTTCTCAAAGCGTCACAGTTGTGAAACGGGTCAGTCAGGTTGATTGTCCCCCAATCACCCGCAATATCTCTTTCTGTATCCGGACGTCCTGTGTGTTGATGTTAGCATCTCCTACCTGGCCGTCCTCGTACCTAGATTGTGGGGCATATTGTGAGCCAACAGATGTAGAATTTGTGATAAGAATATGATAAAGCATAAAAATACTCACACAAAAAAGAAGCGTGTACAGACGTGATCAGAAATTGGGCAAACCCAAATATTTCCATGTTTCTGTAGATCTTTGGAAGTTATTACTATTGAGAGAAATACAAAATGAGTTAACTTAATAGTACACACACACACACAAAAGAATACATTCATTTTTGGTGAACTGTTTCTTTAATTAGTCAAACAAACCAAAAGGATAATGGTTTGAATGACATTATTTGTATTTGCTAGTATTATTAGCACCATACCCTCACACAGAGCAACACAATTTAGATTTCGACTCTGAAGAAACCTTGACTGTGTCGGTCGACACTGCAAAAGAAAAATAGCACATTTCAGTAGCGATTCAATACAAAATATTAAATGAATTTAGTGAAATGAGTGCAATCACAAATGCAAACCTCATATAACTCTGCTTCTATTCTTTCCAGTCAGGTTTGACTCTCCTAGTCTGATTAACTACAGATTGCACCTGTAATACATCCATATCAGTCCAGTCTCTACAGATGGAGTTAATACCTGTAAGACAGTGTTGACCCGGTTGTAGTGCTGTACTAATTCCTCTTTAGTAGGCATGTGGTGCTGTCCCCTTCCCATTCCTGCAGACAAATACAGTCTACAGTGAAAACTAAAATAACAGTGCTATATGGATATAGAAACGAACACTGCAGTAAGAAATTAGGAACGCTCATTCAAATACTCAAGTTTGCTTAAAATACTAATCTAGGAGTATCAGTAGTACTTGGATATATATATATCACACAGAACAATTATTATAAATCAAATATCTTGGCATTTACAAGGCAAGTTTTTAACAAACTGGAAGCTTTTGAAAGTTTTTAATATCTTTGCGAGGGGCCTCCTTCTTAAAATGAAAGGCAACTGTTTATTTTAATACATAAAGATACTGTTATAGTGAGTGATACTATAAAGACGACATGTTGTCTAAATTACCTTAATCTCAATAAATCTAAATTATTTATAATAATTATTTAACCCCTCAGTGTTCCAACGTTTCACCTGTGGAACGTTTTGCATTGAGTTAAGTTTGACAGGAACGCTAAGGGGTTAATATTAATGTTGCATTATTTTTTTAATAATTATTTATCTCACAGATTAATCTGTGATTGATCAGATTCATCACTCAGTTGTTAGAAAAAATATTAATTTATATTAATGTTTATTAATGTTTATTGTGATTGCAATTGTTATTAACTCCCAAGTTTACATTTTGCAATTCTGACTTTTTCCTTAGAATTCCGAATTTACATCTTGCAATTTTGACTGTTTTCTTAGAATTCCAACTTTTTCCTTAGAATTCCAAGTTTACATCTCGCAATTCTGACTTTTTTCTTAGAATTCCAACTTTTTCCTTAGAATTCCGAGTTTACATCTCACAATTTTGACTTTTTTTTCTTAGAATTTAAAGTTTACATCTCGCAATTCTGACTCGCAATTCTGGCTTTTTTCCTGGAATTCCAAGTTTTCATTTAGCAATTCTGACTATTTTCTCAGAATTCCAACTTTTTCCTTAGAATTCCGAGTTTCCATCTTGCAATTTTGAATTTCTCCATAGAATTCCACGTTTACATCTCGCAATTCTGACTTTACTTTTTAGAATTCCAAGTTTACATTTTGCAATTCTGAAATTCTTCTTAGAACTCCAGCTTTTTCCTTAGAATTCTGAGTTTACATCTCACAATTTTGACTTTTTTCTTAGAATTTCCACTTTTTCCTTAGAATTCTGAGCTTAAATCTCGAAATTTTTACTTTTTTCTTAGAATTCCAAGTTTACGTCTTGCAGTTCTGTCATTTTGCTTAGAATTTTCATGTTTACATTTTGCAATTCTGATTTTTTTTTCTTAGAATTCCAACTTTTTCCTTAGAATTCTGAATTTACATCTCGCAATTTTAACTTTTTTCTTAGAATTCCAAGTTTACATCTTGCAATTATGACTTTTTTCTTTGAATTCCAAATTTACATCTCACAATTCTGGCTTTTTCCTTAGAATTCCAAGTTTCTTGCAATTCTGACTTTTTTCATAGAATTCTGAGTTTACATCTCATAATTCTGACTTTTTTCTTAGAATTCTGAGTTTTCATTTCGTAATTCTGACTTTTTTCTTAGAATTCTGAGTATAGAATTTAGATTTATTTCACAGTTTTTAGAAAAAAAATATTAACAATGTATTTATTGTGAAAGTTTGTCAAGTTTTTTAGAAAAGCTTTTTAGAAAATAAAATAATATAATAATTATATATTACACATAATTTATATTTATTGTGATTAATCTCTTATTCTCTTACCAGTTTTTAAAACGCTGCACTCTGTAGACAAGCTTAAAAACTCTAACCTGAGTATCCAAATGAGATGCTGGAGATGGGGCTGAGGTAGATGCCCTTCCCATAGGCCGCCCCATGCAGCTTGTGTCAAACAGAATAAAAAGAAATATTGGCCAAGGCCCAATACTGTAAGCAGAAAATCTGTAGGCACCACACTACAGTTCTTTATTCACCACATTGAGAGTATCCGTGGTACCTGCAGTTTCGTGTAGGAGGCGTTTACAAGTCCATTTCTTAGAATAGAGTGCCAGTTTTCAATATGAGAACCACTGAAGACAGAGAACCGGTGATTAGTCTGTAATCATAAACCACTGATTATCGAATGATCTCATACTAAACTCAAACTCACTGAAAAGCGAACGTGCTGCCGTGGAGTTTCCTAGCGGTGCGAAAGCGGGCCTCTTTAGCAGGAGGACTGCTGAGGAGCAGGAACTGATGGGAGGTGTGCATGAACTTCAGTTGCTGTTAGCAAAAGACAGTGAAACAGAGGAAATGAAGGTTTAGTCACACTGCTATTTGAGAGATAATGTGATCAAACGCCCTTACTCTGCTGGAGGGGAGCTTGACAATGTGAGACCTGTTGCTGGATATAATCCTGAGAAGAAAAAGAAGATTAAGGGTCATTATGATAACAGGAATATATAACGTAAACTTGAGAATTCCATTAAAGGAAATGGTGTTTCACTCACCACTGCAGCAGAGGATGTGCAAGTGGGTCTAGTTTGTCCATCTGTTTCTTTATTTCAACATAAGGGCCCTGTAAAATATGAGGTTAGGTGTCACGCATTTCCTTGATCAGGACTATCTGAACATTGGTGTAGCTATTGTGAGTCACAATCATAGCGCCACCAGCTGGCAACAGGAAGTTTGTCACTTACAACAAGCTTCGAAATCAGTTATCCAATCAGCCCACCTACATTTATCAGAATTGCTTCAGACTTGGTTACAATAATGTAAAGACACAGTTGATGTAAAATTGCAGAAGAAAGCTTAAATAGTGCTGCGTCTATAAAATGTGAAGCTTTTTTTCACCATGGGAAGTAAAATATTTAAAAAAAATTCACAATTGAGTTTATATCATACAATTCAGGCTTTTCCCCCCTAGAAATGTGTCTATTTCTTGCAATTACTAGTTCACATCTTGCAATTTTGACTTTCACCTCAGAATTGCAAGTTATTACCTTGCACCTGTGAGTTGACATGTTGTAATTGACTTTTTTTAAATAGAATTATGAGTTTAAATATAGCAATTTTGACTTTTCTTAGAAATCTGAGGTTACATCTTGCAATTTTGACTTACTTTTTCCCCTCAGTATTTCAAGTTATTCACTTGCAAATGAGTTTACATATTTTCTTTTAAACTTTTTTCTTACAATTCTGAGTTTACATCTTTACTTTTTTCCTAGACAGGTTTCCCACACCTTGGTTAACTTCAAATTCAAGGAACTTTCAAGGACTTTCCAGGTCCGATACCCTCAAATTCAAGGACTTAATATGGGGACACATTTCAAGTGAGAGCAAGGTTATATCGTGTTTCCTTGGAAGATACACTGTTACAGTTTTCATGTGTCAAGCATTTTTTTTATTTATTTATTTTTGGCCACATGACAGAGATCTGATATTCTATTTGTCGTATTTCTGTTTTGCATAAAACTGAGGTATATTTGGCTCTGCACCTGGCCAAGTGATGGTCCTTTGGATCTCTGGCAAGCCATTCTTTGTATTCTTAATTATTATAATTAAAAATCCCCCAAAGTAGCACAATGACCATATCCCATATCAAAACTCTAAATATTTCATTTCCATGCCTAAAATGTATATTTCTCAGTCACGCTTTTGCAGATTGATCATAAACACAGCTAAAAGGCTTCCTACCAGTGGCCATTACAAAACTTAACATCTTGCACAGTTTTATCACAGGCAGAATGCAAAATGTTTCAATACAAGCATTTCAGTCAAATGTAATTTATGCAATATTTCAAACCTTTAACTCAAAGGAGAAAATCAACACTTTGCAACAGTTTAAAATCAGCCCAATTCTGTGAAAAAAATTGCTCAGCAGACATTGTGCTCATATCTGATTTTGTAAGATGTGCTCCCTTTATACAGTGTGCGTGTGATTGTGAAATTGAAAGTGAAAGTAAATAGCCGCTCATTCAAAAGAGATTTAAATACTCATAAAATAGCGGCTCCCTAATGCGCAAAAATGATATTCAATATTAGAATGGTTGCGCCATTCCATAGAAAAGAGGACATGTCCGGGGAAAAGAGCACATATGGTCACCCTAACTATTGCAAATCCATCAAGCTAGTATGCACAGTCCACGAATTGTTGGCGAGACTAGAGAGAATAATATGGAATATTTTCCAGCACTTTCAAGGACCTGTATCTATGTATGTTTATTTTCAAAAACTTTCCAGAGCCTTGAAATTTTTTTTTTTCAGATTTACAAACTTTCAAGGATTTCAAGGACCCGTGGGAACATCAAATCAACAAGTTTACATCTTGCAATTTTGATTTTCTTTTTACCTCATAATTTCAAGTTATTAACTTGCAACTGAGTTTTACATCTTTACTTTTTTTCGTAGAATTTATATCTCGCAATTCTGATTATTAACTTGCACCTGTCAGTTTACATCTCGCAATTTTGACGTTTTTCTTAAGAGTTCTGACTTTACATCTCGTAATTTTGACTTTTTTCTTTAAAATTGCAAGTTATTAAGCCACAACTGTGAGTTTACATCTCATAGTTTTTACTTTTTTCTCAGAATTTAGCTCTTAACTCGCAATTGCAAGGTTACATGTTTCATAGAATTCTGAGTTTACATTTCGGAATTCTGATTTTTTTCTTAGAATTTTGAGTTTACATCTCACAATTCTGACTATTAACTTGCAACTGTGAGATTACATCTTACGCAATTCTGAGGAAAAATGTCAAAATTCCGAGTTACATCTTTCTTAAAAGTTCTGAGTTTAGAATTCTGAGTTTACATCTCACAATTCAGACTCCTTTCCTTAGAATTGTGTGCTATAAACTAGCAATTGCAAGTTGACACCTTGCAATTCAAACTTTTTACCAATAGCCTTGTGGGCAGCTTGTTGACATATAGCGCTGTTGCGCTACAGGCATCCCAAGTTCAAATCCTGGCCGAGGACCTTTCCTGATCCTGCCCTCCACCCCTCTCTCCTACTTTGCTACCTGCCAGCTCTACACTGTCCTATCATAATAAAGGCAAAAATGCCAAAAAAACTATTCTGAGTTTACATCTTGTAATTCTGTTTTCACAATTCGAATTACTCACTTGTGTTATTTCTCGGATTGATGTGATGCTGTCTAGTGCTCTCTGTAGCCGCTCATAACTTCTTTTCTATAAATGGAAAATGAGGTCACAGAGTCATTCTAAAGATGAAATATGAAAATTCTAAAACTGCTATTTATCCATTTCACCTAAGTATCTACCTTCGGATTGAAGGCCAGAGACTTGGGGTCATGAGGGTCAACGACAGAAGGGTAAGGGTCAAAGATGATGCTTTTACGGGCAGATTCAAGTGCAGCACGACACATTGCCACCAACAGGTCCACTACCTGTACAAAAACATCATTTTAAATATACATAAAATATTATATAAAATACTAATCTTATATAAAGACGATATATAAACAATAGAAGTAACTAGTATTTTTCATTTAGCTATATAAACGTGTGTGTGATACCTCAGCTCCAGTAGCTACATCTTCTGCAGCTCCTGACATAACACCCAGAGTGTTAAAGGAGAACACGCACAGTTCTCTCGTACAAACAGCAGGCTGAACAACACACATACACAAAAGAAACTGAGTTCCATAGTTTTAAGGATTTACTGGAGTATTTTAAAGAGTTTTCCAAGCATTTGATGTACCTTGAGCATAGAGCCGTTCTGAAACACATGCTGTTCGTCACAGACCACACAATAATCGTTCAGAGTAGGGATCCTCTGCTCTGAGTACTTCATAACCTAGAGGACAAAAATGAACAATTATTAAAGTTGTAATATCATCAAAGGATTAGTTTACTCCAGAATTAAAATTTCCTGATAATTTACTCACCCCCTTGTCATCCAAGATGTTCATGTCTTTCTTTCTACAGTTGAAAAGAAATTAAGGTTTTTGAGGAAAACATTTCAGGATTTTTCTCCATATAGTGAACTCCAGTGGGAATTAATGGGTTGAAGGTCCAAATTGGAGATTCAATGCAACCTCAAAGGGCTCTTCACGATCTCAGCTGAGGGATAAGGGTCTTATCTAGCGAAACCACAACACATTATGTAGGAGGAAGTACTGACCCAGTGTTTATAAAGAAAAAAGAAAAATCGCTAGATGGGATCATAGACTGGGATCATGTAGAGGCATTTGAAGCTGCATTGAAACTGCAGTTTGGACCTTCAACCAGTTGATCCCTATTAAAGTCCACTATATGGAGAAACATCCTGGAATGTTCTCCTCAAAAACCTTCATTTATTTTCGACTGAAGAAAGACAGACATGAACATCTTGGACATAGGGTGAGTAAATTATCAGGAAATTTAAATTCAGAAGTGAACTAATCCTTTAAAAGGAAACAACACAGAGAAGAAGAGATTTGTAGTAATATGAAAGCTATGAGGTTTACCTGTACGAGGAAGCCGTACTCTAGGGTTGGGATGCTCTTGCAGTGAATTAGAGCTTGTGAAGAGAAGAAGAGCTGAATAAGCTGCCTGGTGGTGATGTGCACAGTGGATCTTGAGCCTGGGACCGCCACACTCTGTTAAAAACGTCAATCATTTGACACAAGTTGCTTAATATATTAATACATACAAAGAATATTTTCCACAAACATACTAAAGGAGAAGTCCACTTCCAGAACAAAAATATACAGATTTCTTTCTTCAGTCATAAAGAAATTACGTTTTTTGAGGAAAACATTTCAGGATTTTTCTCCATATAATGGACTGATATGGTGCCCCGATTTTGAACTTCCAAAATGCAGTTTGAATGAGGCTTCAAACGATCCCAAATGTGGTTGTAAACGATCCCAGCCGAGAAAAAAGGGTCTTATCTAGCGAAATGATCGGTTATTTGCATAAAAATAATACAATTTATATATGTAAAACGCTTATCTTGTCTTACTCTGCCTGGACTCTGTTTTTTTCCGGTTTATGACAGTTAGGGTATGTCAAAAAAGTCCCATCTCATGTTCTCCCTCAACTTCAAAATCGTCCTATATCGCTGATTTACCTTGTTTGTTAAAGGGGTCGTCGGATGCCCATTTTCCACAAGTTGATATGATTCTTTAGGGCCTTAATGAAAAGTCTTTAATATATTTTGGTTAAAAATTCTCAATGGTTGTGTAAAACAACACCCTTTTTAAATCCATCCTGTTCTGGTCGAGGTTGCTTTAAATGTTAATGAGTTCTGCTCGCCCCGCCCCTCTTTTCTCTCTGTGGAGTGATGAGTCTGTTTACTTTAGCCGCATTTAGCAGCTAAACTAGCACATTATTAGGAAAGGCGATCGCAAAGATTCATAAAAAAAACCCCTTATACTCACTTCTGCTGTAAGTGAAGCTGGATCACGAATGATTCGCGTGAACATAGACGGATATATGTAGATTGGGAGGCACATTCCCTTCACAAACAAACGTAATCTACTGCATCTTCCGCGGCTCAGATGTCGGGAGTAAATGACGACCACTATGTTCATTATTACATCCAGCAACACAACACCTCAATCGCTCAATCAGAGGTGTTCTTGTCTAACTTACGTCCCTGCTCCAGCATCGAAACAATGGAGGTTACTGTACTGTTACAGCTGATTTAAGGCGGGTCTGAGGTAAGACGCTCAACTAACTCAACTATGGTGGGAGCGGCCTCTGTCGGTGTGACGCCACACCGACAGGCATCTGAGAATGGCTCGATTTGAAAAAGGGGATATTATTTTTACAGATTAATTAAAAACCACTGCATGGATTTTTATCATTATAGGGTAGATGTGTACATACACTGCCAACACACATTAATGTTCAAACAACATGTAAAAGTGAACTTTGCATCCGATGACCCCTTTAAGGGTGTTTGATGATCTTTGCATGTTCACCTTGCAAAGACTGGGTCAGTACTTTTGCAGCAATATCCCGACCCAGTCTTTGCAAAGTGAACATAATTTTGAAATGATTTTTGAAGTTGAGGGAGAAAATACGATTGGAGTTTTTCGACATACCCTAACTGTCTTAAACCAGAAAACACAGAATTCACGCAGAGCAAGACAAGATGAGCATTTGAGATTAAAAAGTATTTAAATTGTATTTTTGTAATGAAAATAACTGATCGTTTCGCTAGATGAGACCCTTCTTCCTCAGCTGGGATCGTTTACAACCGCATTTGGGATTGTTTAAAGCTGCATTTAAACTACATTTTGGAAGTTCAAACTCGGGGCACCATAGAAGTCCACTATATGGAGAGAAATCCTGAAATCTAAAACATAATTTCTTTACGACTGAAGAAAGAAAGACATGAACATCTTGGATGACAAGGGGGTGAGTACATTATCTGTACAGTTCCGTTCTGGAAGTGGACTTGTTTAAGCAGCACAACTGTTTTCAACATTGATAACCAAAAGAAATGTTTCTTGAACACCAAAACCAGCATATTACAATGATTTCTGAAGGATCATGTGACACTGAAGACTGGAGTAATGATCCTGAAATTCAGCTTTGCATCACAGGAATAAGTTACATCTTACGACATATTCGAAAACAGTCATTTTAAATTGCACTAATATAATTTTAGACAATATCACTGATTTTACTATGTTTTTGATTAAATAAATGCAACCTAAATGAGCATAAAAAAATAGTATTACCAACCCCAAAGTCTAAACAACACATATATAGATGTCATTATAATATATAGGTATGTTCAAACGCACTTGTCCAATTGGGCTGGAGGTGTGCAGTTCTCCTTTGGTGCAGGACATGGAGCGGCTCATCAGGCGGGTCACCCTCAACTCCTGTCCTGCTGGTCTTGTCTTCACCCCAGGGCCCTGGATCAAAGGAACACTGGAGCACCTGAAGAAAAAAAATGTAATTTGATTATTTTTTGGCAATTATTGCAATGCAACTGACACAAAATGTATTCTCGCAGCATCATAATATTACGGTTAAACCACTGATGTCACATGGACTACTTTAACGATGTCCTTACTACCTTTCTGGGCCTTGAACGTGTCAGTTGCGTTGCTGTCTATGCAGGGTCAGAAAGCTTGCGGGTTTTTTATCAAAAATATCTTAATTTGTTCTCCGAAGTTGAACGAAGGTCTTACGGATTCAGAATGACATGAGGGTGAGTAATTAATGACAGAATTTTCATTTTTGGGTGAACTATCCCTTTAATATTATTAATAGCATATCTTGCACATTTATTCTGTGGAGTGTTTCGATTCTTACTTCGTTATCGGTGAGAAGATGCTAAGTCCAGCTCTGAACTTCTTGATGGTTCCTCCAGCTTTAAACCAGCTGTGTCTTTTCCTCTGTTGGGCGTTCAGGAACTCATTGCTGAGATGTTTCCATTGATTAGATATAAACGTGCTGAGAATCCTGGGAGAAGATATCAATATTTGTTGGTGTAATGATTACTGAGGCATATGCAGTGTGTCACGCTGCATAAAACAGAACAGAAAGACCGTTTACCTTTTAAGCTGAACCCCAAGGCAGAAACCATCTTTACAAGTTGGCTGAAACACCTCCACAGTGGGTTCTGGAAGAGGTTGAGATGTTTCTGTTGAGTCACTTCCTGTCTTTTGTAACTGAAATAGTCATTTATTACTCACCTGGTCCATCTAGATACTGGGACAGTGAGAAACGAAGGCGTAAAACGATTGGCTCTGTCCTCATGACCTTCCATGCTGACGCCACCTCCTCCTGCACAATGCAAACACACACAGGGGATGTGAACTTTCTGCTACGTGAGTATGCATATCTGATTAAGCATTTTCAGTGGCAGGTGGAATCTAGTCAAAAAACATTACAGTATCGGTGGGTCTCTTACATCCAGGAAGCTGACGTTAATGTGTAGATCAATATCGACATCATCAATGGTCTCATATTCCCTGAAGTATAGAGAACACAAAAATGGCACAGTTAGAGGAGTTTTTTGAGACAAAGATTTACAAATGAAGATAATTCAGTATGTAAACATGATTTTTGCATTAACAATGACATAACCTTTATATGCTAAGTTGATTTCTTTTTATTTACATATTAGCATTTTTATGGGGCTTGAAGGAGATTTAAGGGTTTAAATGTACCTGACAGAAACAGCAGTTTCAGAGTAAATGTCCCTCACTGCACCAACATCGATATCCAGCTGTGGATGTCGACTCAGGTCAGTGACATAATGACCCTGCAAAGAAACATGTAGAGCTTTTGCATATGTCCATCCATTTTGTCAATTTAGGGTACATTTCATGTCCATTGATGATAATTACATTTTTTTAAACAAGTTTCTTCAGAAATATACATTTTTGTTCACTAAGCGAAAGCATAATCTCACACAAAATATTTTGGGCATCCCGTGTTTGTTTGTTATAAATTGTCTTGATGTCCCGGTTTTTGCAGTGTCTGTTTTTTTAAGTGTATTAAATTCTATCAACTATGTTGAGCACATTATTATGGTTTGCAATATTTCTATTCTTTTCTTTTCTTTTCTGTTTGTTCTTTTGATTTATGATGAGTTCTATTCTATAGTTTTATTTGACTGTGTTCTTTTATGGAGTGTTAAATTCTACTCTGCTGTGTTCTAGTCTATTGTGTTGAGATTTGTTTTCTAATCTATATTCTGTTCTAATTCATTCTATTTATCTTTGCAGAGTTGTTTTCTGTTTTGGTTTATTCTATTCTATTCTATTCTGTTCTATTCTATTCTATTCTATTCTATTGTGGTGAGTTGAATTCCATTATGTGTTCCATTATGTATCTATTTTGTTTTTCTGGTTGATGTTGAGTTCTAATCTACTTTTTCATCCAATTATAGTGTGTTAAGTTTTTTTCTGTTGTGTGAATTTTAATTTGTGCTCTTTATTTTGTTCTGTTATGGTGTGTTGAGATCTGTTCTATTATTTTAATCCGTTTAGTTCTTTTATGTTGTGTTCTGTTCTGTTCTATTTCTATTCTATTCGATTCTGTTTGTTCTTTTAATTTTTGTTGAATTCTATTCTATTGTTTTATTTGACTGTGTTCTTTTACGGTGTGTTAAGTTCTATTCTGTTCTAGTCTATTGTGTTAAGTTTTGTTTTCTATTCTATATTCTGTTTTAATGCATTCTATTTATCTTTGCAGTGTTGTTCTCTATTTTGTTTTATTCTGTTCAGTTCTATTCTATTCTTTTTTTATTTTATTGTGGTGAGTTCTTTCTACGTTCTATTCTGTTGTATTCTAGCCTGTTTCGTTAAGTTGTTTTATTCTATGCTATTTTTTGTTTCAAGTGGAATTGTATTCTGTGCTCTGTTTTATTTTGTTCTGTTCTAGTGTGTTGAGTTCTGTTCTATTGTTTTATTCTGTTCAGTTCTTTTATGCTGTGTTCTATTTTATTCTATTCTATTCTATTCCATTCCATTCTGTTTGTTCTTTTGATTTAAATTGAGTTCTATTCTATTGTTTTATTCAACCGTGTTCTTTTATGGCGTGTTAAGTTCTATTCTGTTGTGTTCTAGTCAATTGTGTTGAGTTTTGTTTTCTATTCTATATTCTGTTCTAATTCATTCTATTTATCTTTGCAGTGCTATTTTCTATTAGGTTTTATTGTATTCAGTTATTTTATGCTTTATTCTATTCTATTCTATTGTGGTGAGTTGAATTCCATTATGTTCTTACATCTATTTTGTTATTCTGTTTCATGTTGAGTTCTAATCTCAGTTAAGTTTCTGTTCATTTATATTATTCTTTATATTATTCTATTGTGTTGTGTTCTAATCTGTTCTAATGTTAAATTCATTTTATTTATCTGTGCAGTGTTGTTTTCTATTTCGTTTTATTCTGTTTAGTTATTTCCATGATGTGTTCTCATCTATTTTGTTTTTCTGTTTCATGTCGAGTTTTAATCTACTGTTTTAATCAATTTCTTAGGAACTCAATCAAGTTGAAAATAATCTCTTGAATGATTTTATTTATTTGTTATTCATTAACAAAACACAGACACTCTACGTTTTGGCAAGAAATCTGAAAAACTGGAGCCATCTGGTGCTCCTCATACTAGGGAACTACCCATAAACCTACACTAATTGCCTGAAAACCCCACAGTGCATATTGGTATCCCCAATATATTCTACAATCAGCCACTGTGGTAAGTGGATAGACAAAACAAACAGATAATAGATAAAATAAACCTAGACAGATAGATAAAATACAAGAATGAAAGAACCAAATGAGCTTTGTTTGGTAATTTAGCAAATTAGCTTCAGGTTTAGCATGCATTTCCAGTAGATTGTTTGGTAATATGCTAACCTGGGTACCGTAGAAGAAATCCTCAACATCGCTGTCGCCATCTGAGTCCTCGTCACTCCAAAATTGCTCACCGATGCTCTGGAAAAAGTTACCACAGGTCAATCAGAGCTGATTTCCCCTGTGATGCGCTAATTCATTACCCATCCCCCATTCATTAGACACTGAATAGCCCTTATCAGTCAGTCTGTAATCTACTCAACGGGGTGACTGTGTCAGTAGGGCAGCCTACATCTTAGACCATCAGCTTGGTCTGGTTATACTGTCCGTCAAAGCACCTTATTTGCTTACAGTGCGTTGGATGATGGTTAGCATGTGAGATTTTCATACCATGCTGTTCATAGATGCTGCTCTAGTGAGTTTCCTCTGCCACATTCATCCATTCCAGCTAAGTGTGGTTTGGTTAGGCTGGTTTGGGAAGTCAACACAGGTTGAACAGAGCCGACGGAAGGGCTGTGCTCATTTTCTGGGGTCCATTAGCAAAGTCATCTCCATGGTAACCTGCGTCAACACAATGCAAGAGTGGCAATTCATTAAACGTCCATTTAGAGTTCATTTGTGTCACCACAAATTCACTCCACATGTGGCGCCCATTTTAAAACACTTATGATGTACTTAAAATTACTGCATTTATGTATTGGATGTGGTGAATTAAATTGAATTTTAATATTTTTATTTTATATACAGTATTTTTATACACAGATTTAAATTTTATAATTAAATGTAGATATTAAATACAGACATTTGTGCTGTAATTATTTTGTACACCTGTTGGATGCTCTGACAATTTCTTTAAACAATAAATGAATAGAAACATGAATGAATAAAACATAATATGAGCATAAGAAACCATTAAATATTAAACTAGTTCAATTACATTTGTGTTAGCTCTGCACTATAATAGAAAATTCCAGTCTTACCTCTTGAAGACAAGGCAGATGCTTTAAACGAGGTCTGTATGTCATAACCTTAACAAAACATCCAAAATGCCCCACACCAGGAAGCGTATATGTATAAAGTGAGTCAGCCGACACAAAGAATCTTAATTAGAAATGTATCCCTATTGTCTAGCCGTTACTGTTTCTCGTCTGGCTCCTCTCACGGGTTGCTTTTCTCGCTGTCTCCGCTGTCTGCTTTCTCCCTGACAACACACGACAGCTTGGGCATGCTCAGTGCGTGCCGTCCGGGTCATGAGACCGGCAGCTGACAGCCAGTGTGCTAGTGGCAGGAGGGGAGGAGGGGGTGAGCAGAAAAGACATGCCTTGTAGATCATGGAACAGAAGATCAAATGCAACCCCCTGCGTGTCCATGACCTGATATTCTCACCTCTTAATGCATGCTGTGTTATACACCGCCTGACTGTGTGTGTGTTTAATTCATTTAATAAAGGGCGGGTCTGTTGCTCTCTTCTGTCGTGTTGAGTTATGTTTTCTATTCTATATTCTATTCTAATTTGTTGTATTTTTCTGTAGAGTGTTGTGTTCTATTTTACTGTGTTTTTCATTTAAGTTCTTTTGTCATGTGCTCTATTCTATTCTATTCTATTCTATTTTATTCAATTCTACTCTATTGTGGTGAGCGGAATTCTATTCTGTGTTCTTGTCTGTTTTGTTCTTTTGATTTATGTTGAGTTCTATTTTAGTGTTTTATTCAGCTGTGTTCTCTATTTTGTTTAATTCTGTTTAGTTCTTCAATTCATTTCAATTCTGTTGTTGTAAGTTGAATTCCATTCTGTGTACTTGTTTCCTGTTTTTTTTTTTTTAATTTATGTTGAGTTCTGTTCTATTGTTTTATTCGACTGTGTTCTTTTATAGTGTGTTAAGTTCTATTCTGTTGTGTTCTAGTCTGTGTTGAGTCTTGTTTTCTATTCTATAGTCTGTTCTAATTTATTCTATTTATCTTTGCAGTGTTCTTCTCTATTTTGTTTCATTCTATTCTGTTCCTTTATGCTGTGTTCTATTCTATTCTATTTTGGCGAGCTGAATTCCATTATGTGTTCTCATCTATTTTGTTTTTCTGTTTCATGTTGAGTTCTAATCTACCATTTAATTCAATTTCTGTTCTTTTATGGCGTGGTAAGTTCTATTCTGTTGTGTTCTGTTGTGTGAATTTTATTCTGTGCTGTTTTATTTTGTTCTGTTCTAGTTCTATTGTGTTATTCTATTTAGTTATTTTATGCTGTGTTCTGTTCTGTTCTGTTTTATTCTGTTGTGGAGAGTTGAATTCCATTGTGTTCTCATCTATTTTGTTTTTCTGTTTCATGTTGACTTGTAATTTACTGTTTTATTCAGTTTCTGATCTGTTATGGTGTGTTGAGTTCTATTCTGTTGTGTTCTTGCCTATTGTGTTGAGTTGTGTTTTATGCTATGCTATGCTATTCTTTTGTTTTGAGTTGAATTTTATTCTGTGCTCTGTTTTATTTTGTTCTGTTCTAGTGTGTTGAGTTCTGTTCTATTGTTTTATTCTATTCAGTTCTTTTATGCTGTGTTCTATTCTATTCTATTCTATTCTGTTGTGGTGAGCTGAATTCTATTGTGTTCTCATCTCTTTTGTTTTTCTGTTTCATGCTGACTTCTAATCTACTGTTTTATTTGATTTCTGTTCTTCTATGGTGTGTTAAGTTCTGTTCTGCTGTGTTCTAGCCTATTGTTTTGAGTTGAATTTTAGTCTGTACTGTTTTATTTTGTTCTATTCTGGTGTGTTGAGTTCTTTTCTATTGTTTTATTCTATTCAGTTCTATTCTATTCTATTTTATTCTATTGTGGTGAGTTGAATTTCATTGTGTTCTCATTCTGGTGTGTTGAGTTTTGTACTATTGTTTTATTCTACTCTCTTTTATGGTGTGTTAAGTTCTATTTTATTGTTTTGAGTTGGGTTTTATTCTGTTATGTTCTTTTGTGGTAAGTTGAATTCCATTCTGTGCTCTGCTTGATCTTGTTCTTTTCTGATGTGTTGATTTCTATTCTACTGTGTTAAGTTCAATTCTATCTTATCCTGTTCTTGTGTGGTTTTCTGTTCTTCTGTGGCGTGTAAAGTTATATTAATTTGTTTTGGGTTTATTTTAATTTTATTCTATTTTGTTCTTTTGTGGTGAGTTTAATTGCTGTGCTGTGTTCTGTTCTTCTGCCGGTTGTTGAGTTCTGTGCTTTTGTGGTGAGCTGCATTTTATTCTATTCTGTTTTTTTTTGTGTTGTCTTATGTGTATGTTTTATTCTATTGTGTTCTGTTATGTTATGTTCTATTTTATACTGTTATTGTATTATGTCATTTTTTTATTATGCTGTGCTTTGTTTTTTGTTCTTTGTGTTGTATTCTGTTCAATCCAGTTTTGTTCTGTCCTTATGGCAAATCACTAAGCATTGTTGTTACACTTAAAATGAATTTTCTGTCAAAATAAACTATGGAGCATAGACAAGAATTACATCTTACAGTAACAATGTCTGGTACATTATAAAGATTATAAAATATTCAGATTAACGGTCCTGACCGGCCTCAGTTCTCAGCAAAAACATCCTGTTTCAGATATGTTAAGCTTTCAACAAAGTCATTTTCATAATTTATCATTTTAACAAGAACTTTGAGTGGATAAAAATAGGATGCTTTGTGACAGCACCTCATCATTTAGTCATTCTAGTGGGGGGGAACAACAGAGGACATCTGAAAGAGATGGATGGCGGTGGACACCGTGTGAGAGATGAAGTGCGGTCCATATAACCGTCAGAAAAGGTGCATGAACACACAAGGACTTAGCCTGCCAACAGCCCAAACCATCCCATTTGTATCATGTTCACATTACACCAATGGTGTTTTCTTTAGACATACATTTATACAGTACAGAAATTAGTCACAAAATAAATGCTTTTACAATACGCAAGTTAAGCCGTTTGTGTGATCTTAGACACAACATCCTGGCCTTAATCTGTAATTATCCTGGTCTCAGGCACCTAGTAGAGTTGGACTAATGCAGGTACTGTAGATGTAGCATTAGCACCCACATAAAAACTGCATAAAGTCACTGTGTACATTACAGACGTTCAAAAATCACAATCAAAATGTTAACACTTTAATTAAGACTCTTGATTAATTAACTGACAGTGGGGTTAGGAAGCAGTAACATTAGTCAAAATTCTAAAATTGTTCCAGAAAAATACATTTAAATAAAATACAATTAAATTAATTATCTTAAAATTAACTGAATGTCTCAACAATACCATCAGTTCTCTAAGAAATGGCACATTTGTGTCTGCATATGCATTAAAGACAGCTGAACTTCAATTAAAACGGATCTAAATTCAGCACAACAAACCTTGTATCTCTCAATGTCTGGAGATACAAAAAAACAGAGGATGTGTCAAACAGAGTATAGGGACAATAACTACAGTTTGACAAGAGCAGTACTGGCTGCTGCAGATATAGATTTAAAGTAGGGTGTGCCTAGATTGCAGGTTGTGTAAATATAACCACTGCATATAGAGACAGGATACACTTACAGACACAAGCTGCCCATGGAGTTAGCCTGATGTGTTCAGTATTGTCTGTTGTCCACTAGAGGGAGATAGTGATTGTCTTACTCCTAGAAACATCAACAGAAGAGGCAAAAGAGTGTTATAATTTGGGCTCATTTTGTGTCTGTAAGAAAACTAGATAAAAGAAAAATATTTGACCACAGAATGTAAATCTTTCAGAAAGCATATATATATATATATATATATATATAATCAATATAATTATTAATCAATATATATATAATATATATATATATTGTTATTAATCATCATTTAATAATTAGTAATTGCATTTAATTTACATTTAATTTAAATTACGTTTAAATTTACATTTTTAAAGTGAAAAGTATCTTTAGGCAGTTGTCTCTCTTAAAGTTATATAAGGTAAAACATGGTATGGTATATGATTATATTATTACACAAATGCATCAGAGATTGATGTTAAAAAATACATTAATAATCATGTTTATAGCAGATGCTTTCTAATGACTTATTACTTATGATACGTAATACATTATCAGTACATGGTGCTTGTCAAGTATGTATGAAACTACAAACTGTTATTCAGATCAATGTGTGATATGTGACCCTGGACCACAAAACCAGTAGCACGGCCAACAGGCGTGTAGCAATAGCCAAAAACACATTGTATGGGTCAAAATGATTGATTTTTTTTTTTATGCCAAAAATTATTAGGATATTAATTAAAGATCATGTTCATCATTGAAATATTTTGTACATTTCCTACCATAAATATATCAAAACTTATTTTTGATTAGTAATATGCATTGCTAAAAACTTCATTTGGACAACTTTAAAGGTGATTTTCTCAATATTTAGATTTTTTTTTGCAATTTCAGATTGCAGATTTTCAAATATTGGTCAAATATTCTGCTATCCTAACAAACCATATATCAATGGAGAGCTTATTTATTCAGCTTTAATATGATGTATAAATCCAAAAAATGGACCCTTATGACTGGTTTTGTGGACCCTTAAAATGGACCCTTATGACTGGTTTTGTGGTCCAGGGTCACATATGATAAAGCAAACTCATACCTATAAGGTGTCAATTCCTGCCAGATGTATTTTAAGCGCTTAGCTGATGTACCGTCCAGATATTTTCTTATGTCAAGGGTTTTCTTGAGACGTGCCCTTTGACATGGAGAACATACTGTACCAGAGGACGGAAATGGAGCTACAGCTTTCTTATAAGTGAATCAAAAAGACAGACAATGAAGAACATTTTCCATTTAACATTTCAAAACATGATTGTCAGTGGGCAAAACTATACAGTCTAACATAAGGAAGCTATGCATTTTTAAAGGTCATCCATACTGTTACCCATCAATCAACATGTCTGCAACACGAGCAACGACTTTCTAGTTTACACACTGAAGGGTAAGTATGTGTACTGAATTTAATGACAGACTAATTATGACAAACATTATTTGGATATATATGCAAAGCATCAAATGATTTGACCTTTGCTGCTCTGTGGAAATGGCATACAAAATAGGCAACAAATCAAACGAGCAGCACTTCTATCATGGGCATCAAAGTTTCAGCTGTAGGCCTTGAGCTATTATTAGTACTCCAGATGCCTGTAATGGCTGGTATTTATGAAATGACATGAAGGAGTGGTGAGGGTGTTGGGGAAAGTCATATACAGGCCTACTGATTTCTTTAAGTAAACAGTGAAATAAAATCGTACAATACTATAATAAATAGCGATAAAAATTAAACAGAATGCCTAATTATATGTAAATCTTAATTCATACGAGAAAAAAATGTTGTTTTGAACGTGTAATTGTTCATTAAATCTTAAAATTAAACGACCACACTCACTCCATAACTGTATCGAGTTCCTGTTAATCTGCAGGCTACGATTAAAAAAAAAATACGCGCCAAGAGAAATAGTCCGCAGTGTATATCTTAAATACATCAATGTTTTCAATATATCGTAGTATTAATATTATTAATGTAATAAAATGCGCTCGATTCAAAATGCTGAACTATACAGACCCTGTCGGAGGAACACGCTGAGCCGCGGGAAGTAGTACCGGTCAGTTCAGACTGGATAAGTTCAGACAGTGGCGGTGGGAACGATCAGAAGTTCCTGCAGGCGTTCGTCTTCTGAGGTAGGAGGCACTGTACTTAACAGATCATTTAAAAAGGACAGATCAAAATAGATACTGAGACTTTCTGCTGCTAAAATAAACGTATATTTGGACCTTAAATATGATTAGACATTTTTGTCCACTTAATTAAAAAATTAACCCGCCATTTTCTGTGGAAAATTGGAACTTTTATGCATTTAGGCAACGTTAATTGAAATCAGTTTTGTTAGAACCTTGACACGTTCTAGTGTTATATATATTTTATATTTTAATCTATATTTTATCACTTGGCAAGTTGTCTTTGTACCCTGAGATCACAGTTTGCTGGAATGTGTGTGTGAGATGTGTGTAAAAGTGAGTGTGTGCAGTCATGCATTTAAACACACTCTTCCTTTCTGGCTCAGGCAGTGCTAACAGTGGCTCTCTTTTACTCTGGTGAACCATGTGAAACCATATCATAGCTTTGTGCAGGGATCAGAATGAAATTTAAGGCATTATTCACTGAAAATCTTGCTTTCTTCAGCCTTGTATTAAAGGAAATCTGCTTGGTTGCATTGAATGTGCACTTGCAGTGTACTTTAAATCTTAAAAGTATATTATAAACTGTCCTTGCAGATAATATAAAATTAATGAAATAAAAGGCCACATGTTTCTAAACACACAAATACATTTAAAAAATACTTTGTAATAATGTCATTCATTTTAAATGCACTAAAGAAGTGTAACTTTGTCATTACAAATGTGTAGTTACAAAATATATTCCAATTTATTACATACAAGACTTAATAGAAATTAAATTATATTTAAGTTTACAACAAATGCTTGTCAATACATTCAGGAGTTTACTTTAACCATCTTTCAAAGACAACAGAAATAACTTACTGTAAGTCCTACTTAAGTTGGCACTGTTAAGTTCAATTACGTGCATTAAATATACATTTTGACTATTATACGGTTTCAGTTCATTGCAATTAACATGCTGTTAAGTGTCTAAAACATTACATTCAGTTTGCATTTAAGTATATTGTTTCAACAATACTGTTTTTCAAAGTACACGACCAGTCAAAAGTTTTTGAACAGCAAGGGGTTTTTTAAAGAGTATTTAAAGTACTATTTAACAGAACTGCTTTCTATTTAAGTATGAATAGAAAGATCCAAAGATCAGCATTTATCTGAAATAAAAAGCTTTTGTAACATACGCCATATATACCATTCAAAAGCTTCTTTTTGGGAAAGAAAATATAGAAATTAATACTTCTATTTAGCAAGGATGCTTTAAATTGAGCAGAAGTGACAATAAAGACATTTAGAATGTTACAAAATATTTCTATTTTAGATAAATGCAGGAAATCACAGGAAAAATCACAGGAATAAATTACCTTTTAAAATATATTCAAATAGAAAACAGTTATTTTAAATGATAAAAATATTTCAGAATTGTATAGTTTTTGGTGTACTTTGGATCAAGTAAATGCAGGCTTGGTGAGCAGAAGTGACTTTATTTAAAAAAAAAAAAAAACATTAAAATACATTAAAAATTACTGTTCAAAAACTTTTGAATGGTAGTGTTTGCTAAAAAGTACTTCTTTTTCACAAGGGCAGCCTTGTATGAAATTATGGTGGGAAAATCTCACTATCATTGCATAAGTCATATAAATCTGCTTGGTCCATATTTTCTCCAGGACTCTTCTAGCAGTCGCAGCTCCAGCCATGTCTCAGGCGAAGACTAAGGGCTCTGCCTTCATTCAAACGCAGCAGATGCCTGCTGCTATGGCAGAAACTTTCCTGGAGCACCTGTGTCTGCTGGACATCGACTCTGAGCCTACAGTGTCTCGCAACACAGGCATCGTCTGCACGATCGGTCAGTGAACCACTTAAGAAACTTGTAGGAATAGTGCACCCAAAAATGGCACCCATTCACTGCAGAGGTGTCCCTCAAACCATTAAGGAAATATTTTCAAAATGTTGTTTTATCTTGATGCAGGACCGGCCTCCCGATCTGTGGAGACACTGAAGGAGATGATCAAGTCCGGCATGAACGTTGCACGTTTGAACTTCTCCCATGGTACTCACGAGGTACATGAACTTATCCATTCTGGAACATAATCAGTTAGCACTTTAAAGGAGAAGTCCACTTCCAGAACAACAATTCACAAATAATTTACTCACCCTCTTGTCATCCAAGATGTTCATGTCTGTCTGTCTTCAGTCGTGAAGAAATTATGGTTTTTGAGGAAAGCATTTCTGGATTTTTCTCCATATAATGGACTTCAATTGTGCCCCTGATTTTGAATTTCTAAAATGTAGTTTAAATGCAGCTTCAAAGGGCTCTAAACGATCCCAGCCGAAGAAGAAGGGTCTTATCTAGCGAAACGATCTGTCATTTTTTTTCGGAAAATATAAATTTGTATACTTTTTAAGCACAAAAGCTCGTGTAGCACAGGCTCTGGGATGCGCTATCACAACACTACATACTATTGAATCACGTCGAATGGTCACACGGAACATAGGCGGAGCTACAGACCCAGTGTTTACAAAGACTAAGAAAGTGCAAGTAAGTCAAACACTGTTTACAGATAAAAAGGTACAACGATGTCGGACGATTCTGAAGTTTTTCGCCATACTCTACCTTTTTGAGCTGAAGTACACAGACGATGAACTTGACGTGATTCGTAGTAGTGATGGGAAGTTCGGCAAGTTCAGCAAAATGAACTAATCTTTTTTTCGAGTCTTTCCGTTCATTTTAGCAAAATATAATTAAAATGTTACGTTACTTCACTAACACATCTACTGCTTACACAAACGTTGATCACACTACAAACAAGACAAAACTATAATGCTATAAGAAACAGAAAAGATTAATTCATTGTTTACCTGGGTCTTTAGTCTATGATTAGCTCACCTCACCTCTTATCTGACAAGTTTTTGGGTTTGAGTCATTCGTTCATCACGTGACAGCCCCATAAGATGAACGAACGACTCACAAAACCCAAAGACTCGAAACAGGTGAACTAATTCCAGTACAGAACCTAATAGGATGTTGCAAATGCGCGACTGAACGAATCACTCCCCGAGACGACTCATTCTTCCTGAGTCACATTAAAGATTCGTTCAAAATAAACGACCCATCACTAATTTGTAGCATCGTGGACGCGCATCCCAGAGCCTGTGCTACACGAGCTTTTGTGCTTAAAAAGTATAAAAAATTTTATTTTTCAAAAAAAATGACCAATCGTTTCGCTAGATAAGACCCTTCTTCCTCGGCTGAGATCGTTTAGAGCCCTTTGAAGCTGCATTTAAACTACATTTTGGAAGTTCAGAATCGGGGCACCAATGAAGTCCATTATATGGAAAAAAATCCTGAAATGCTTTCCTCAAAGACATAATTCCTTTACGACTGAACAGAGAAAGACATGAACATCTTGTAAATTGTTGTTCTGGAAGTGGAGTTCTCCTTTAACCTCTACTGAAATGATCCACAAATGTATCGTTAACACAGTCTATTAAACTTGTAATAAGAGTTCTTGAAATCTTGACGTGCGCACCATCGTAGATCCTCCATTATTGTGACATTTCCCTCATCCCTCTTCAAATGTCAGAAGTTGTAAGCTGATCGTGTTAGCTGCTCTGATCTGTCTGGTCGATACATTGAGTAGAGTCATCTTGAGCTCAAGCCAGAGCGTGAGTTTAGACTCCACTGACCTCTCCCCTTTAAAAGTCATGGCTTTTTACCTTTTTTTGCATGCCACCATTGCCACAGATTACTACATTAAGCTATCATGAAGTGAGGCAGTAGATATTTCTGGCTGGGGGACTGAGAAGGTCAATAGCTCATGTTCGTCTTTAATAAAGTTGCTGCTAGTACAGGACGAGTAAATATGAGCACGCAGTTCATAGAGAGTTCCAGTGAGCATTACTAAGCATCTTTTAAAACTAGTAGAAAAAAAGTAGAATATCAAGATTGAAATATTAAATATTTGTAAAAAAGTACTATATAGTGTTATTAAATTAAAAACATGAAACATTTTTTCAATTATAGATTTATTTATTAATCTCATTATTTTAGCAAATTAAAAATGTACAAATAATTGACTATATATATGTGTGTCTATGTAAATGAATTTTATTATCACCTATATTTGCATAAAAATGTTTGTGTATTTCAAGTAATTTATTAATCTTGTTAGTTTAACTAAACTTAATTAAAATGTTCTACTTTGTTATAAAATATTTTAATATTTTACTTTATTATAATATATAATATACATGTTAAAACTTGCATTTATTTTTACTTTTATTTACATTAAAAATATTTATTTATTTTATCATCCTATTTACGATCTTATAATTAATTATTAAATTATAATATTAACATTAATGCTAGTTTTTCTTTTAATATTTGTTAATACTAATATTATATTTATTTATTTATTTTTTTAATTTCAAATTTATAACTCTGAAATTCATAATCTGTAACAATATCTGTAAAGTATCCTTTTGTATTATTTAACTCCTAAATGTATTTGTTGCTTACTGAAATAATGGTAACATGTTGCAGTAAGGTTCATTAGTTAAGTACATTAGTTAACATGAACTAAGAATAAACAATACTGCTACAGCATTTATTAATGCATTATCACAAGTTGTGTTTATTAGCATTAGTTAATGCACTGTGAACTAACATGAACAAACAATGAACGACTGTATTTTTATTATCTAACATTAACAAAGATTAATACAAACTGTAATAAATGTATTGTTCATTGTTCGTTCACGTTAGTTAATACATTAACTAATGTTAACAAATGACACCTTATTGTAAAGTGTTACCAAAATAATTTATTTTATTTTATAAATTTACATTTATCCACTGTTATTGACCCTTATACATGCTGTGATATGCTTGAGAAGTGACTATCTTGTTATTTTCTTAAACACGGTCTGTAAACAGTGAGGCGACAAGCAAAATTTGGACTTAACTAGCAGTAAAGCTGTCAGAGCATTCATATTAATTCACATAAACGAACAGTTTGAGATCAGAAGCAGTCAAATGTTTCTGTGGGTCACTGGAAACATAACCTGTCTCTCCCTGATTCTATATATATACTCTCTGTCTCTGCCTCGAGCCTGCGATTGGACACACAGGACAGAGACTATCACGCCGACTGAGCTGTAGACTTTACAGCAAGAAGACATGTTCACTTTGTTCTTTTTTGTAACATCATGTTCAGCAGAGTTTTACAGGTCTCAGAGCTTACGCTGTCAATCGATAAAACTTTAGCTTCTTTCTAAAAGCAAGAATCAGCGTACAAGCAGAACAAAAAAGAAAAATTGTCTAGGAAGAGTTTTTAATCTTTCTAAAGGACAAATAAATGGTGCAATATAATATAATAATATAATATAATATAATATAATATAATATAATATAACAATATAATATAATATAACATAATATAACACAATATAATATAATATAATGGAAGCTTAGTCCTTCTTGTTTGTACAAGCCTTTATATCTTGCAATTCTGATATTATATCTTGCAGTTCTCAGAGATATAGGGCATTATGATTTCCACGATGTGGAAAATGTGGACAGAATTCTGGAATCTAGTCATAAAAATTGAGAATTTACTGTATAACGCAGAATGTCACGGAATTTTCCAAATGTTGGATGAATAAATCGACAGTAGTTCAGTACACTTAAATCAAACTGCGATATGGACTAATGTCTGTGAATTTCTTTTGAGAAAAACTATCGCCATATCATATACAAACAGACACTTAAAGGTCTTCACAGCAACCTGTCAAAAAAAAAGTTTGGTTTAACTTGAAGAAACTGTGACAGAAACTATATTACTTAATGTAATGATGGTACTGCCACTAATAATAAAATTATTATTAAAACATTATTTATTAAGGAATATTTACCAGAAAAATTATTTAAACATTATTTATTAAAAATAAAATAAAATAAAAATTTTAAAATTTAATTTTTGTTACACTTTTAATAAATTACTATTAATTTAATAAAATTGTGTATTTAATTAAATTGTGTAAGTGTCAAGATTTTGGTTAATTAGACATGCATTTTGATTGCATTTTGAATATTTTGATTGCATTTTGAATATGATTTAATTTAACCACTGAAACAGATTCTAGAAAAAAGGAAAAAAAATGGAATATGGAAAAAAATAAAACGGAATTTGGGAAAAAATTAAATTTAGTTAAACTTTTAATAAATTGCTGTTAAATTGTGTAAGTTTCATGATTTAGGTTAATTAGAAATACTTTTTGATTAGTATTTTTTTTTTTACATTTTAACCATTAAAATAGAGTCTAGAAAAATTAAAAAGGAATTAAAAAATTAAAAAATGGAATTTGGCAAAAAATAAAACAGATTTCATAGGGCCGTAAAAAAAAATGCAACTTTTAATAAATTGCTGTTAAATTGTGTAAAATTCATGATTTTGGTTCATTAGAAATGCTTTTTGATTAGTATTTTTTTACTTTTTAACCATTAAAACAGAGACTAGAAAAATTATATCAGAAAAAAATGTCATTTGGAAAATTACATTGCAGGAAATATAATATAATATAATATGACTACTTTTTTATTTAATCAGTATTGCCCACTGTTATATATTCTGTTCAATAACCTTTTTTGTGCAGTACCATGCTGACACCATCAAGAATGTTCGTGAAGCCATTGAGAGTTTTGGACTCGGTAGCATTGAGTACCGACCTGTGGCCGTTGCTCTGGATACCAAAGGCCCTGAGATCAGAACTGGACTTATTAAGGGCGTAAGTATAGCGTCTCTTTTTATAATGTTATTATAAACTCTGTTTTAGATCTCATGTATGTATGTGGTTTGTTCAGAGCGGCACTGAGGAGGTCAAACTCGTCAAAGGTAACATGATCAAACTCACTCTGGATGACAGCTTCAAGGACAATTGCGATGATAAGATTCTGTGGCTGGACTACAAGAACATCACAAAGGTGGTGCAGCAGGGCAGCCATGTTTACGTAGACGATGGTCTCATTTCACTCAAGGTTAAGGAAATCGGTGAGTTCCAAGTTCAATGAATCTCTCCTTTCATAATTACTTGATGTTTTCAACCTTTTGAAACATGACAGCGGGACTGACTACCTTGTTTTAATATTGTTGAATGTTCCAGGTTCTGATTTCCTAAACTGCGAGATTGAAAACGGAGGCATGTTGGGCAGTAAGAAAGGCGTGAACCTGCCCGGGGCCAGTGTTGACCTGCCCGCAGTGTCCGAGAAGGACGTTCAGGACCTTCTGTTTGGGGTGGAGCAGGGCGTCGACATGGTTTTCGCCTCCTTCATCCGCAAAGCCGCTGATGTGCATGCTGTCAGGAAGGTGCTTGGAGAAAAAGGGAAGGACATTAAGATCATCAGCAAGCTGGAGAACCATGAGGGTGTGCGCAAGTGAGTAATAATACAAGGATCAATGACGTGGCGCCTAAATTTTCTGTCCACTTGCTATTTTTCAGTTAAAAATTGGTTTAGATGCATTAAAAACATGCCGTATATATGAAGTACCTCTCCTATGTATGGACCAACTTTAACTTTTCAAAAAAGATTAGTTATTTGTAATTTTTTTTGTTATTCAAAGTGTCAAAATATCATGTGGTGCGACTGTCCGGCCATAACTAATGCTTTGGAAACATCTTTGAAATTATCATTCATTTATTCAGATTAACTTTCTGCACTATTTGGCATGATTTCCAAAGTGTTTTGTAATTCTGTATAAAATTGCAAAGCATTTGTATTTATATTTATATTTATAAAATACAAACAAACTTTGTCCGATGATTTCCATTTTATGAAATATCATGTGGTGCGACTATTAAGAAACTACTGTTTTGGGAGCATCAAGCAGGTTTGGAACTCTCTTTCAAATTTGGAAAAAATAACCCTTTTAACAGCCGGCTACCACATTTAGATGTCATGTGGTGTGACCTCAAAAAAACAATGAATGTTAAGTTATTTCTTTAAGTATTTATTTTTATTATAAATTTCATAGTGACCTTTTGTGGGAAGCTAGCTTGTTTTGTTTAGGTGGCCAATTCTGTGTTTGTACATTTTGACTGAATTGGAAATATCATGTGGTGCGACCAAATATCATGTGGCGCGATGTCCCAGATTGGCAGTTTTTATGCTTTTATATTCATTTGATGGTTTATATATATAAAATACTTTGTTTTAGTATTATTTGGAATAGATTTTTATGCAGTTTAGGTTATTTCAGATGGTTTATGTTTAATCTTTGTACAATATGAGAAAAAATGTAAAAAAATAATTTAGAGCGTATAATTTTAGTTGGGTAATTATGTATTTATTAGTAATTTATTATTTATTTATTAAAAACTATTGTAATCTATTTTACCAGATTCCACTGCCAAGCAAAGTAAAATAAATGCTTCCCATAGACAACATGTTAATTCTGACCCTGCAGTCAAGCACAAACTCCAGATTTTCTACTGTAAGAAAGATGTTCATGCTGTCTTCTCAGAACCTGAGCCACCCGTGAAAAAGATGTCAGTACACACCATTTTTCAAGCTCAAGTCCACCGACTTTATTCTCCTGTCTTGTTTGTTTGTCTGACAAAATAGTGTATTTGGCATTATGATTGGTCAGATCGCCTGTTAATCAAACTCCCGGTGAAGGGTCAGTTGAGCAGAAATTTCAGAAGTTCAGAAATAACTGGGGATAAAGAAATGAATGCAGTTAATACCATGTGCTGAATTTTTCACACGTCTCTTTAAATAGATTTTTAATGATATACGGCCTTTGCATCATTTCGACCACTCGTCATATGGTGCGACCAATAATAGGAATAACCGTATTAAAATATAAACAAAATATCTCATTTTGTGGTTGAAATGAGATATTGCTTCAACATGCTTAAGTGAATGGTATTTTGTAAACAGTTTTATCAGTTATATGCAAATAAAAGGAAAAATAAGTCATTTAAGAATTCTGAAATTATAAAACAAAAATATGAGATCATTATTAACAAAAACTCAAAATAAATGCAAATACTTTGTTTCTAAATACTTTAATTAATGAGAACATCTAAAAAAATGTAAGCATTTTAAGTAAATGAATTAATTTTAATATAAATCATGGTCGCACCACATGACATTTTTTAAGGCTGTGGCCAATTCATCGAGATGAAATCACTAAAATCACTTAATTATAACAGATATCATTATTTTTTGTAGTTTGAAGTTGGCCTGTCGAAAATCCTTATACGTCAATGACCCATAAATAAATATTGAAAAAAATTAAACAAATAATAAATAAATATTTATTTAAATTTTTTTCTGTAGATTTGATGAGATCCTGGAGGCAAGTGATGGTATCATGGTCGCGCGTGGAGATCTGGGTATTGAGATCCCAACTGAGAAGGTGTTCCTGGCTCAGAAGATGATGATTGGTCGCTGCAACAGGATTGGCAAACCAATCATCTGTGCCACACAGGTTAGGACAGACACCATATAGTAGTAAATGAGCTTGCTCAGTTCAGCCAGTATAAACTGACTGTCTCTTTGACTGACAGATGCTGGAGAGCATGATCAAGAAGCCCCGCCCCACCCGTGCCGAGAGCAGCGACGTGGCCAATGCCGTGCTCGACGGTGCCGACTGTATCATGCTGAGCGGAGAGACTGCAAAGGGTGAATACCCTCTAGAGTCTGTGCGCACACAGCACCAGGTACCATCAAGAGCGCCACCTGCTGGCTTTACCCTGACTGGTGCCTGATAAGTGTACTAATGCTTCCCCTGAAACTCTTAAAGGATTAGTTGACTTCCAGAACAAAAATTTACAGATAATGTACTCACCCCTTGTCATCCAAGATGTTCATGTCTTTCTTCGGTCATAAAGAAATATTTCAGGAATTGTTTCCATATAGAGGACGTCTATGGTGCCCGCGAGTTT
The DNA here is from genome assembly GCA_036247105.1 of Cirrhinus mrigala. NCBI lineage: Eukaryota > Metazoa > Chordata > Actinopteri > Cypriniformes > Cyprinidae > Cirrhinus > Cirrhinus mrigala. The sequence goes on from CM070031.1 coordinate 10,951,446, forward strand.
GATTTTCCAAAATCCAGTTTAAATGCAGCTTCAAAGGGCTCTAAACAATCCCAGCCAAGGGTCTTATCTAGCGAAACGATCGGTTATTTTCCAAAAAAAATTGCAGTTTATATACTTTTTAACCTCAAATGCTCATCTTGTCTAGCTCTGCGACACGCATGCATACTTTATGCGGTTAAATACAGTTAGGGTATGTCAAAAAACTCCCATCTCATTTTCTTCTCTATTTACAAAATCACCCTACATCCCTGTTTTACCTTTTTTTGTAAAGGGCGTTTGATCTTCTTTGCACGTTCACTTTGTAAACACTGGTCGGTACTTCTGCAGTTGGAGGAGAAAATGAGATGGGAGTTTTTCGACCAACCCTAACTGTCTTGAACCGAAGTTCATGTAGAGTTTACTAGACTAAAACAAAAACTATTCGGATGACTAAATCTAAATGGTATTTTAGTCAGAAGACTATGACAAAGACTAAATCCAAATTTGCTGTCAAAATGAACACAGTTTCAGATTAATACAAAATTTAAAAATTTAAAAATGCCCTTGCTCTTTCGAGCTCTGTAATGGCAGTGAATGGGTGTTGAGATTTTGAAGACCAAAAAAAGTGCATCCATCCATCATAAAAAGTACTCCACACGGCTCCGGGGGGTTAATAAAGGCCTTCTGAAGCGAATTGATGTGTTTGTATAAGAAAAATATCCATGTTTAAAACGTTAAAAACTGTAATCTCTAGCTTCCGGTTTACGCAATAGTGGCGTTCCAGCGGATGACGACTTCTAGACAGAAGCGATGAACGCAGAACCACAGCAAAACTCTGGTCACGAATTAGAAGTACAAAATTATTATTTGTAATGAAAAATATTATATTTTGATATAAGCCAAGAGAAGACTGGTTTTCCTTTGCTGTAAATAAAACTTGGATCTCATGAGATTAGCATATTCTTACCGGAGCTTACGCTACATCCTACGTCATCTGCCGGAATTCCAGTGAATGTGAGTACGACAGTTAGCGGAAGCTAGAGATTACGGTTTATAAAGTGTTAAATATAGATATTTTTCTTACACAAACACATCGTTTTGATTCAGGAGGCCTTTATTAAACCTCTGAAGCTATGTGAAGTACTATTTATGATGGATGGATGCACTTTATTGGACTTCAAAATCTCAACACCCATTCACTACCATTATAAAGCTTGGAAGAGCCAGGACATTTATTAATATAACTCCAATTATATTCATCTGAAAGTAGAAAGTCATACACACCTAGGATGACTTGAGGTTGAGGGTAATTTTCATTTTGGGGTGAACTATCCCTTTAAGTTCAATTCTCTTTCACAAGGGTATGTTAGCCTTGTAAGTTTTTTGTTTTGACATGCTTGTTTCTGTGCCATGTGTAAATAGGGTAGCAAAGGTTTTTATTATTGGCGAACTGAATAGGGTTCCATCAAAATAAGTGCACTGGTGGTACCAGGATGGTATCAGAGTGTGACATGCTATGGCATTACAATAATAAGGTTCTTGTCTCCTCATTTGTCTCATTTCTTCATATTGCGTCAGATCGCCCGTGAAGCCGAGGCTGCTGTGTTCCACAGGCAGTTATTTGAAGACCTTCGCCGTACCTCCCATCTGACCCGTGACCCCACTGAATCCGTGGCGATTGGTGCAGTAGAAGCTTCCTTCAAGTGCTGTGCCAGTGCCATTATTGTGCTCACCAAGACTGGCAGGTCAGAGACACTCTCAATAACCCTAAAGGCTTACAGTGGCATTTACACACACACACATGGTTCTAATATTAGGTACAGTGACCTCTACTCAGTGTCGTGCACATGAGATTGTAAACCATATGTATGCATTGTAAGATGCACATCTTCTTATACCAGTTTAGAAGATATTTAACACTCAGTTTTATCATTTGAGTTAGGTGCATTTACTCATTTGGGTGCATTCACTAACATATATTATCCAGTTTGCCTTGAGGCTGATCGAAATGCATCTCGTTGCACCGAGCAAGACAGTCTGACCTTTGCAGGCCTGAACCTTGACATTTCATAGGCTAATTTAAACTCCTTATTCACTTGTCCAACAGTAGGCTGCAGAGAGGCAAATGTGCACCCTCATTGGGGCTCATATGCAAGAGTATGTTTTTTTAATCTGACTCCAACCGGAGAAGATACAATTTTAAGCCAGCATTGTATTTTGTCTATTTGTTGCATGTATGTCTGGAATACTTGATTCTGATTGGTCAGTTGTATAATGGCAGCTAAATGATATAATTGACCATTTTTCTGCGTAACTGTGCTAGTTTTATGTCTTTTACAAACCTCAGACACTTACTGAAGTAATTCCAACTACAGTTCCAATTTGTTAAGTGTCTTTATTTGGTAGGAAGCCAAATGAAGTGGGATAATGTACAGTCAGCCAAACATTATGGCAAAATAAAACTCTTCAGGATGTAACAAAATTGTAAAAAAGCTAAGCTTATTTCTTTATTTATTTTGTCCATTTTCAGAATTATGCTATTATGCTCTGTAATGTTTTAGAATGTAAAATGTAAATAAATGTCAACTTAAAAATGAATTATTATTATGAAAACAATAAAACACAGCTATGTTCTATTAGCGATGAAAATATTGATATAACATTAATTAGAATATTATTCTATTATTTATATTTTTAAATGATTATTATTACCCAATAATATTTTGTAATAACACTAATACTAATACTAATAATAACAGTAATAATTATTATTAATATTATTATTGTGGTTCTTTTTGAATATATATTTTATAATGTGTCACATATTAAACCATTAAAATACATGCTTCATGAAAACAATAAAACAGTTATGTTCTATTAGCAACAAAAATATTATTATTATTAATTATTATTATTATTACCTAATAATATTTAATAATATTAATAATAACAATAATAATTATTATTGTTAAATATATATTTTATAATGTGTTACATATTAAACCATTAATATGAACATTTATTATTATTGTTACTATTATTATTATGTGTTATATACTAAACCATTAAAATACATGCTTCCTGAAAACAATAAAAGCCATGTTCTGTTAGCAATAAAAATATTAATATACCATTAATTACGATTACTATTATGTATATTCTTTCATCATTATTACTTATTATTAGTAGTAGTATTATTGTGGTTATTTTTAAATATATCTTTTATAATGTGTTACATATTAAACCATTAAAAACATGCTTCATGAAAACAATGAAACACATTCATGTTCTATTAGCAATAAAAATATTAACATTAACTAGAATACATGAATTAGAATATTATTATTATTAATTATTATTACCAATAATAATTATTACCTAACTTTATAATAATAACAATAATAATTGTTATTGTTATTATTATTATTATATTGTGGTTGTTTTTAAATATATATTTTATAATGTTACATATTAAACCATTAACCATTATCAATGAAAATATTAATATTAATTAAAATACATTATTTCAAATATTAGTGTTAGTATTATTATTTAATATATCTTTTAATTTTTATTACTTACTATTATCACCTAATAATACTTTATAATAATAATAATATTTTTATTATTGTGGTTGTTTTTAAATATATATTTTATAATGTGTTACATATTAAAACATTAAAATACACGCTTTGTGAAAACAAAAAAAAGTCATGTTCTATTAGCAATGAAAATTAGTGCTCATTAGTGTAACATTAATGCTCATCTTATCCATACCTAATTATAATTATTAATATTAATAATATTATTATTTCGAATCAGTTAACTATTATTATTTCTATAATAATTCTGTCTCAATATTTTGTGTCAACCTGTCTTTGTCTCCTCAGGTCTGCCCAGCTGCTGTCCAGATACAGGCCACGTGCTCCTATCATGGCTGTGACCCGTAACGGCCAGACGGCCCGGCAGCTGCACCTGTATCGCGGCATCATCCCCATCCTCTACACCAAGCCTGCTAATGATGTATGGGCCGAGGATGTGGATCTACGTGTCAGCTTCGCCCTGGAGATCGGTAATGAGACATCCAGAGAAATCTAGCACTTCATCTAGTGTGACACTAACAGATGTACATTGATTTAGTTAAAGTCATTTACAGAGCAGCTTACTTTTTAAAGGATGCTAGCGGCAGCTAGAAAAAACTTGATCGCTTTGCTAGGCCAATACTTTACACATAGCCATGATTAACTAACCTTTTGCTGGGAGTTTGATTGACAGGCGATCTGACCAATCATAATGCTGAATCTGCCATTTTGTCCGACAAACAAACCGGACAGGAGAGTAAATTAATGTAGACGCAAATTCGGTGACACGGTTGCCGCGAACACATGATATTGTGTCTTCCACGCAAGTTGAAAATTTCTTGAGTGGAAAAAACTCTGAAAATTTGCATCACATTGTCGTGCAAGCCAATCAGCTTATTGACACGTCTGGTTGTATCAAAAAATGGAGGAAAGCATTATGCAATTATTTTATTCACGCAACTGACACGCAAAGTCGCGAATGACGCGAATTGGGCATCGTGGTTGCCGTTAATGCACAATATTGTGTGTTCTGCGCAAGTTAAAAAAAAATTTCAAATCGAGCAGACAATTTGCATGACGCGTTGTTGCGCAAGTCAATCAGCGAAGAACTTCCAGAACACGTCCAGTTTGACACGTCCAGTTGTATCAGAAAAAAGTATTTTAGTATTTTATTCGCACGTCTGACACAAAAAACATCCTGCGACTAATCTAGAATGATAACGCAATGAGAATATTCACTTCGCACACACCAAAAGCGAATTTCATTATTTGCGCAAGTAGATTACATACAAACTCAATTCAAAGTCGCAAATGGCGGGAGTTGTGTGATGCGGTTGCCGCGAATGCCCAATATCATTCCTTTCACGCAAGTTGAAATAATTTTACTTTTGTGGAAAATTTGCATGACACATTGTTGCGCAAGTCAATCAGCGAAGAACTTACTAACACGTCCAGTTGTATCAGAAAATTGAGGAAAGCATTATGCTATGATTTTATTCGCACGTCTGACACAAAAAACATCCTGCGACTAATCTAGAACGTTAACGCGATGAGAATATTCACTTCGCACACATCAAAGGCGAATTTTATTATTTGCGCTAGTAGATTACATAAAAACTCAGTTCAAAGTCGCGAATGGCGGGAATTGTGCAATGCGGTTGCCGCGAATGCGCAATATCGTGTCTTTCATGCAAGTTGAAAAATTTTTACTTGAGCGGAAAATTTGCATGACACGTTGTGCAAGTCAATCAGCGAAGAACTTACTAACACGTCCAGTTTGACACGTCCAGTTGTATCAGAAAATGGAAGAAAGCATTACGTTATGATTTTATTTGCACGTCTGACACAAAAAACATCATGCGAGTAATCTAGAGTGATAACGCGATGAGAATATCTGCTTCGCACACACCGAAAGCGAATGTTATTATTTACGTGAGTAGATTACATACAAGGTCAATGCAAAGTCACGAATGACACGAATTGGGCGACAAGGTTGCCGTGAACGCACAATATTAGGTCTTCTGTGGAAAAATTTCAACTCGAGCGGAAAATTTGCATGACACGTTGCAACAGCGAAGGACTTATTGACACATCCAGTTTGAGATCTCCGATTGTATCAGAAAATGGAGGAAAGCATTACGCGATGATTTTATTCACGCGAAAAACATCCTGCGAGTAATCTAAAGCGATAACTCTGAGAATATTCGCTACTCGTTTGGTGTATAGCGAATAGTGAAGTCTGCACCACTATAACAATAGAACGACAGATCTTTTTTTCCTGCTGGTGAACGCTAAAACATTGACCGCCAATCAGAATCCACTGACTTTAAAGCAGAAGAAAATATCACGGCAGTCTCGCTTATAATTAGAGCTGCAAAATGATTAGTCACGATTAATCGATTCAAAATAAACTTTTATGTTCGCATACTATGTGTGTGTACTGTAGATATTTATAATGTATATATAAATACACACACATACATGTATAGATTAAGGAAAAATATGTTCGATTTATATGTAAAATATTTGTATTAAATATAAATTATATACACGTGTTTACATACAATACATACAAATATTTTTTAAAAATATACACATTTATGTGTTTGTGTTTGAGTATGTATATATACACAATAAATATACACAGTTCACACCCATATAGTATGCAAACAAACTTTTATTTTGAATCAATTATTCGCGACTTGTATAAGCTCTACTTATTATCAAAACAGTGTGGACGCTAATATAGTTGTCTTTATAGATTTCATGTTTGGTGTGAATGGGTCTTTAAGGATGACAACTAAAACTATAAAGTTTTAATAATCTTTCTGATTTTATTCAAATACTCTATACGAAGTCCACACTATAACTATAACTAAACAGAACAACGCTATCATTTAAATCACTTTCAGAATATTTATTTTCCATGTGATGAGCAATAAAACTTTGACAGCCAATCAAAATCTACTAACTTTATGACGTAACTGGAGCATGCGCTAATATAGTTAGCTTTATTGTTATCTTTATAGTTATTGTTCTTGGTGTGAACAGCCTTAAAGCTGAAAGCTAACGTGTACTAAAAGTCACAAACTACAACATCAAGTTAAAGGGACAGTTCACCCAAAAATGAACATTCTGTCATTAATTATCACCCTCATGTCGTTTCAAACCCGTAAGACCTTTGGAACACAAATTACGATATTTTTGATGAAATCCACAAGCTGCATAGACAGCAACCACATTCAAGGCCCAAGACTGACACGGAAGAGAAGAAATTCAGTAAAGCTGTTGTTTTTGTTTTCTTTGCGCACAAAAGGTATTCTTGTAGCTTCATAAAATTACAGTTGAACCACGGATGTCACATGGACAATTTTAACGATGTCCTTACTACCTTTCTGGTCCTTAAAAGTGTCAGTTGCGTTGCTGTCTATGCAGGGTCAGAAAGCTCTCGGATTTCATCAAAAATATCTTAATTTGTGTTTTAAAGATGAAACGTTTTACGGGTTTCGAACGACATGACGGTGAGTAATTAATGACTGAATTTTCATTTTTGGGGGAACTATCCCTTTAATGTAAAACATGGGTTTAGATGTAATCAAGACCGTTTGATAATCATTTACCTTTGCACTTGAGTTCTTATTCACATCCTCCATTTTGGGTTTCAGGCAAAGTCCGGAAGTACTTCAAGTCTGGCGACGTTATCATTGTTGTCACAGGCTGGCGTCCAGGATCTGGCTACACCAACACCATGCGCATTGTTGTGGTGCCTTAAGCTCAACCTCATGAACTGTACCTCACACCCCCAACCCTTAGTATATTTTCACAAGCAAACGTTTTGTCAGCTGTTCAGCCTCCAACGAAGATATTCAAGTCCCAAAAATAGACTTGCGGTGTCCCTCACATGCTTAAACTGGAAAATTATTTTCATCAGCACTGTACTGTGTTTACAGTGACCTTTTTGTATCCTGAGATATTGTGGAATTCCATTATTTTTCCCTGTATGTTTTATTCTGTGTTGTTTTTTCTTGTTGAAAACGATTAAACCGATCGTTTGTTCACCGTCTGTGTTTTTATGTATTTTTAAAGCCAAGGCAAAATCACAATAACGCCACCCCGTGGACTATATTGAAAACACATTCTCGACATTTAGGTCAGTTCAATGTCATTTCTCCGTGTTAATGTGTTTAAGCAGCACCTGATGCTAAAAAACATCGAATATTTTTAGAGAAATTAGGCTGTATTTATGCTAGGTGCTTAGCGATATGCACATTTAATAGCTTGGATTAGAAAGCTCTGATTTGTTTGCCTATCGAGGTCTGTAGTCAATTAGCTGTAATATTCAAAATCACCCCTTGAGAGCATTAAGAAGATAATTTAATAAAAAGTCGAGGGTTTTAACTGACCGCTAGGGGTCAGTGTGTAATTGGACATCCAATGCACTGCATTGCACGTTATTAAAAACCAAAAGGCAAACGTTCATAATTTATTCATTTTATTTATTTAATTCATTTGGATAGCGAAAAGACACAATGAAAACCCTGAATTCTCCTCAGGGAGGAGGGTGCTGAGAAAAAAAAAAAAAAAAAAAAAAAACGGCACGGATCTAAATAAAAACTTCTCATCTTCTGTGCAGGAGCCGTTCGGATGCAGAGTGAGTCAGCAAGTCCTGATGCGCAATTAAAATTCATAACATACTGGATAACTTTTTCAAAGTTTCCACAAGGGCCGACAATAAGGGGAAACTTCAGAGCATCAGGTTTCATTCCAGACTAGGGATCCATTTGGCATTAATATAACGGGATCACGCTGTAATTAGCAAGGGCTTGCAGTCTGGGTGTACCTTGGCTGTATTGTCAGAGTGACAGGGATCAGCTGGTCAATTTGTATGCAAATAGGGTGAGGCTTAGCCAGGCTTTGATTCGCCAGCAGGGCTCGCTGACATCAAGCCGCTATGAGTGGAATTCTTACGAAGCATCAGCTCCAGTGCGGAGACGAAGTATAATAGCTGCCATAAACATCATTTCAGTCTTTGGTTTGCTCTGTCAACACTCGTTCACAAGCCATGAAGGAGAATACTTCTCTGGTGAGCGCTAAGCGAAACATACAGATTAGATGCTCGGTTTCGCGATGATACTGATGATAGGGGATAAACAGTCTAGGTTAGTGGGGGATGGAGAGGAGCATAGTGATCCACTACTGTCTCAGGGAAGTGAATGATGCTATCTCAGTTCCCCATTGGAGCTACATCAAGTGTCAGAAGCGCTGGAATCAAGGCTCAATAACTGAGAGAACAGTGGATTTGTTTTTTCAAGGACGCGACCTTGTGATTCTCTCCTTCTGTGGCTGTGTAACAAAAGCCATATGTGCTCGAGATGATGTATGAATGCTTGAAATGCAAATTAGGGCTGTCAATCGATTCAACATTTTGATAGTCAGAATAACTACATTTAATGTATTAATATTAATTATAATGAAATATAATATCAATATTTTCACCTTATTTGTCAATTAAGAATTAATTCTGTCATTAATTGTCCTTCCGAACTCCTAAGCAAAAAATTTTGATGACATCGGAGTGTTTTCACGATGCGTCATCAATCGGCCATACTGGCGGCACTTAATGTAAACAATGCCACTGAACCGAACGAAAATCGCATATTTTGCTGATTATTGCTGCTGGAAATGGTCAATTATTATCATGTTTTGGGTTGTACTAATTGGTCAGACCAGGAAAAACATTTGGAGAGTACTATAGACTGGCAAAAGTTATAACAAATCAAGGAGAAGAGCGCAAAAAGCTGTCTGAGGAACAAAAGGAGTTTGTGGTTGGCCAAACTGAACCAGGCTTTCCAAAGCAAGTATCTTGACGACATTCGTGTTTGTTCTTATCATTTCCAGTCAGGTAGGTGAAATTAGGTAGGCTAATATCTTAATTAATACTGCTCATACGTATCTTTACCACCTGTTAACTTTAGTCTGTCCTAATATTGCGCCCTTTCCTGCTTACCAAGACCTCCTATATATGATTTGGCAGCTTCCACACGTTTTCAGTCGTACGTATTCAGTCGTACATTAACCGTGCAATCCATGCTGTTGTTTATTTTCGAGTATCGCCAAAATGGCCAAGCATCCAGGTAACTGACCAAATCGTGACGTAAGTGCAAACCCTATATAGACAGCAACGGAGCTGCACATTCATGGGCAATAAAAGGTAGTAAGGATATCGATAAAATAGTCCATGTAACATTAGTGGTTCAACCAAATTCTTATAAAGCTACGAGAATACTTTTTGTTCGCAAAGAAAACAACAACTTTATTTAACAGTTTCTTCTCTTCTGTGTGAGTCAAGGTACATTCTTGACAATACCATGCATGCATCCACACACATAAAGTCATTATTTTTGTGTTCTTTGCACACAAGAAGTTTTCTTGTAGATTCATAAAATTAATGTTTGAACCACTGATGACAAAAATGGACTATTTTAAGGATGTCCTTACTGCCCTTCTGGGCTTTTGAATATGTCAGTTGTATTGCTGTCTATGAAGGGTCAAAAAGCTCTCGGATTTCATCAAAAATATCTTAATTTGTGTTTTAAAGATGAATGAAGGTTTTATGGGTTTCGAACAGCATGAAGGTGAGAAATTAATGACTGAATTTTCATTTTTTGGTTAAGCAATTTCCTGTCAGTGTGCCAGACTTCCTATTTATTAGCTGCTACAGCTTAACTACTCGAACAATAACTAACATAAAACTATTTGTGCTGCAAACCAATATGTGTACTTCAGCCTAATGGTAGTAAATTATATAATACAATAACAAGTACAGGTTTACAACATCAAGTGCTATAACAAACGCTATAACAGATGTCCATGCCTGCTCTTACTTTAAAGAAATAGTTCACCCAAAATAAAAATTTGCTGAAAATGTACTCACCTGTAGGCCATCCTTGATGTAGATAAGTTTGTGTCTTCATACAAACAAATTTGGAGAAATTTAGCATTACGTCACTTGCTCACCAACGGATGCTCTGCAGTGAATGGGTGCCGTCAAAATGAGAGTCCAAACAGCTGATAAAACCATCCACAAGTAATCCACATAACTCCAGTCCATCAATTACTGTCTTGTGAAGTGAAATGTTGCATCTCTAGAATATATCCTCTGTAACATATCCATAATAGTGCTTTCTCCAGTAGAAAAAGTTGTCTTGTCTGAATCAGGAGAGAAATATGCAGAAATCAACCACCGTTTACAAGCAAAAACAGTCCAAAACAGCTCTGAACAGTTACAATGCCTTAATGATAAGATGTTACTGATTGACTGGAACTGTATAGATCATTTGTGAATAACTGTAACGTTTTTATCAGCAGGTTGAACACTCATTCTGACGGCATCCATTCACTGCAGAGGATCCATTGATGAGCAAGTGACGTAATGCTAAATTTCTCCAAATCTGTATCATCTTGTATGGCTTAAGGGTGAGTGAATATTCAGCACATTTTTATTTTTGAGTAGCATTTGTTGTATTAAAAAAATAATAATAATGTTGTAAAATAATAAAATATGAGGATGACCTTTACTCAAGATGCTACCTGTTCAAGAGAAAGAGAAATAAAGGACACAGACGTAACAAAGAAAAACAATAAAATTTAATTTTTTTTACAATTATTTATCGATTAACATAGTTCAAATGAAATATCATATAGCTATACTCATGAATATTCGTACATACATGATTATTCAGTATTCATGATGAACATTATATTCTGTAATATTTTGAATCTGAAGCATGTTAGTCATATTACATATTGTTACCATAATTATCATCATTATAATCATGATACAGTGAAACACTGACCAAATATGGCAAGTCTGGTCATCTTCCAACTCAAAATAAATAAATAAATAACTGTCGGCAGTTGTTCATATCCCATGTGAAAATATTGCACTAATATGTCTATGAGTTCTGAATGGGACATATTCCAGGAGGAAGCTGGTTTGGATGGAAGAACTTTTTTTTTTTGTTTTTGTTTTTGGATGAACTGAAAGTGCACTGTAGACTGATGCATAATGACACAACTTGTCCATCGTAGATATGCCATACGGCTTAAACACTTTGCCATACAGTGACCATAAATTCTGGACAAATTTTAGATTATTACAATTCTCGAAAACCAAAAGGAATGAGCATCCTTTATAAAGACATAGAGGCTACCAATTATGTTGATGGGGTTAAAAATGCTACTGTGTAACAATCATTAATGATACCTCACTTTGGTTATGATAAATAATAAATGCACAGAATATGATAAAATGCTACAACATAAATGCACAGTAAAACGCATACACACACTCAGACCTGAAAAAGAGAAAAATTACAGTGTAATGTATTGTGTGCTCTGTAATACTAACAAAAAGCTCTTTGATGCTTTGATATTTAACTCATTAATATTCAACATCACATATACCACTCTCATTTGCATTTTGCCTTGCAATTTTATCCGACTTCAATGCAGGAAATGATGTTAACTCGGGGTCTGAAAATTAAAATAATGATATGATAATCAAATGCATATTGCAAGAATGGAAGAGAATTGAGAGCGGAAGGACCGAGCGATGCGTGATGACAGTATCTGCAGACTGATGATGACAGTATATAGATTAAATCATGAATATATAGATTAACAAAACAAACACATACACAATAAATAGATATATACATAGACATGTATTAGAAAATCATATAAATTATACAATATATAATAACCTGGGACAAAGCAGGGAATTTTCATGATCCACCTGTGTAAGCTTTGCTCAAAAGGAAGGACACTTAGAAAAATACTATTCCTCCTTTTACCACCAGCCACATATGGCATATCATAGCAGGCGCTAGGCTAACTATTGTGTTGTTTTTGTTATTTTAGTCTGCTGTACCTCTGGTTAAAAATGTTTAATTTCACAGATATGAAATATAATACATACTAACCAAAACATGTATTGCACAACCAGAAAGCATATATAACCTCATGCAAATTGTGGGGTATAGGCTTACTGCATTATACAAAATGTGCATCTGAACAGAAATGAAACATAGAAACTCAAATTCAAACAGGTCTTAACTCATAAGCTTTGGTAACTGCAGTGGGCTTTTTTTTTTTATAACTGCGTCATATTAGTAGTGTCGTTGCCATTGTCACAATCACCCAGTATCTTTTGTTTGACAGGAAGAAAGCTGCAATTTACAGTTCAACCTCCGTGCACGTACAAAAACCAAGCATACAGTTTTATTGCTTAAGTACTGCACAAGTTCACATACAAAGCACATACAAAATGATTGCAAAACATTCTTAATATTCTCGGTTCTGTTGTGGAAGTGAGGGGTGTCGTTCCCTGGTGTCCAGACACTAAGGCAGTATTGTTACAAAAAGGAAAGGCCATAGATACTGAGCAGTACCTCTTTGTCAGCAAGGAGGTATGTATGGGGTCAAGGTCTAGCGGAAAGATCATACTAGGTCTAGATAATTGGGATGTTGAGGGCTAGGCTTGTTTGTGCATGTGTGAACGTTTCTGTGCACCTGTGTGTGTATATATCTGTGCCACCTGCCCGGAGAGACCTGTACGGCGTGTTCTTTCACAGTGACAGATGATGTCCGACTGATGAAGTGCGACGAATGTAGCTTTGCTTCCCTGACCCAGCATAATTCCCTCCTTTAAAAAGAGCACACTATTATAACATGACAATAGCAATCGCTCGCGCACACACACGCACAATCACAAACACGCACACGTCCGTTAGAATTATTACTTTTTTGTTTTTTTGTTTGTTTTTTTTTGGAAGTCATAATTTGCATATCCCTATACAGTCTTATCATCAGACAATAATATTGCAAAAATTACTGACAGAACTTGGAAGACAAATTTAAGTCACACCTTCATTCTTCGGTCAGTTTTGTTAGTCCCACTCCTTCTTTTGGCATAACAAATAGGGAAGTCATTGGACCGATAGAAATCCAAGTAGATGAACATACACCCTCCTTCTCTGGTGAGAAATGTCAGTGTCTTTGACGTATTAAAAAACGTTACTCACTCATCGTAGGAGGGTGCAATCCATTCTCACAAGTTCGATGGGAGTTTGGGGTGCAAGCTTGGAGTCCCAGGGGTGGACCTGTCACTAGATCCATGGGCTGGTGACCCACCTGAGGACCCAGTCTGAGTTATGGACAACTTGGAAGTTTGTCTCGAAAGGACAACGTGACCAGGTATTGAGCTAAATGGTTTCATAAGGGCAGGGGGCGACGGGAGCGGCGAGTAACCTGAAGCAGATCCTCTATGATGGGATAAATCCGGTGGCTGTGGTCCTCTTCCTACCGGCTTGGACTTTTCAGGTAGTCCTGGTGTGGGGAGAGACATGGAAATGGTGCTTAAGTCTTGGGAAGGTAGGTCAACTAGAGATCCGCCCCTTTCTCTTGGTTGAGGTGGTGGTGGGAAGAGTGTGTGAGGGGTTAGGAGTGAACTTTGGGATCCCGAGATGCTAGCAGGGTGGCTGTGGACGGATATTCTCATCTTCTCCACTGTGGGACTCTGGCATGTCGGACTCCAGGCTGAAGGTGTGCTACATGGGGATGCATTTCCGGACCCATATTGTGCAAGTGAAGCAAGAGCGGATGGTTCTTGGGAAAAATGGGAAAGTACTTCCGGCTGAAAAGCAATCTGAGAGGGCTGGGAAGGGGCACTTGTTGGACTTGGGACTTGTTCAATAACGCTCCTGGGGCGGACAGGGGACACTGTTATAGGAGACTGAGAGGCTGTCCTTTCAACTTTATTCAAGTCTTGAATTGGTTTTGTTGGTTGAGGATTTGGCTGAGCCGAATGCAGTTGGGTCAGGATGGGACTTACTGAGTGCGCTATCAAAGGAGTAAGGGTGGACGTAGGGGGAACTGCAAGCTGGACGGCCTCTCCTCCAATTGCCCCTTGTTGGAAGAACCCAGGAAGTGATGCAGCAAGGCTGGGGAAAGAGGCTTTAGGAAGATGTGGTTGAGAATGAAGCTGGGCAATGCTAAAGTCTTTGGAGCCATGGGAGGCAAGGGGTCTATGGGGGAAGAAGGAAGACTCTGTGATGTTGGAGGTGGTGGTGGTGACTGTTGTTGTGATGGTGGATGGCAGGGAGCTGGAGGACGGTGGCGGAGGCGTGGAGGTAGATGATCTCTCGGTCCTGAGTGTGTCCAGAATTGGGGTTTCTATACAAGAGCTGAATTGCGAGCTGGTTGAGGAGGAGCCACCAAATGCAGCAGCACCTGAAAGTGCAGTTGGGAACCTTTTTACATACCCTGGCTGGTCTTTCAGCGAGCCAAGTAGCGGGACAGGGGGTCGGAAGAGGGTATGGGGCAAATGGGGGTGGCGAGTTAGGGCAATGGCGACCGAAGTGGTGGCTGCGGCAGCTTGTAGAGGAGCCTGAATAAGAGGCGCCCAGATGACGGGGGTGTGGGAAGATAGAGTCGGTGCTGGGTGAGGAGCTGGAGGAGGTGTCTGCATGAGATGGGCACAATGGGCCATATCCCTATCATGCTGTACAATCTGCTGAATGATCTCATTTTCTTGGTAGTTCAGAACTCCGGAATTGAGATCCCGTTGGACTTTGTGCTGGAGCACAGAGTTATGTTTCCCTGTAAAGACATAAAGGAAGACAAAAATGCATGGATAACTATTTTGATTAAAGCTATACACATGCAAAAACTGACATGTTTATTTCATTTGATTAATATGAAACGGTTCCTTGCTCCAACTGGCAAATCCAGTCAAATGGTTGCACTCGGTGAGCTATTGATATTACCTGTTGCTATTTTTACTGCAACACAAATTGGAAAATGAAATACTGAAACGGCGTTAAATTTTGTGGCTATTGGTTGTATTTTTCAGTCGAAGGGCAACAAGAGAAGTGATGAAAGTCTTCACTTTAGCCATAAGACAAGAAGAAAAGAATGCCTGAAGATGCCTGTGGACAAATAAAACTTCCTAAAGACCTGCGTCTTTGTTCTCTCCACTTTAGCCCTGATGCCTTTGAGGTTTTTAGTAGGCCACAGCTCCTGAAAGAGCTTACAAACAGCAGAGACAAGAAACGCTAGATGCCATCCTGGCATCCATATCAGTATTTTATTTGTATTCCGCGTTGTATTGCAGTAAAAATAGCAACAGGTAACAACAGCAGCTCACAGAGTGCAACCATTTCACGTCACTGAAATAATGGCACCCCCATAGTCCAAAATAAGAATAAAACAATGTGTATTTTTAAAAGAATGTAAATCTTTCTATGACATATTTCAGTCAGAGATGTCATTTATGTTATATTAAGCCATACAAGTCTTAATACCTGGGGTTCCCTTTAAAATTAAAAACTTACACTCCAAATTTACTTGTCTTATTGCTTCGCCTTTCTTTTGCCACCAACATCGCTTAAAGGAGAAGTCCACTTCCAGAACAACAATTTACAAATAATGTACTCACCCCCTTGTCATCCAAGATGTTCATGTCTTTCTGTCTTCAGTTGTAAAGAAATTGTTTTTTTAAGGAAAGCATTTCAGGATTTTTCTTTATATAATGGACTTCAATTGTGCCCGCGATTTTGAACTTCCAAAAAGTAGTTTAAATGCAGCTCCAAAGGGCTCTAAACGATCCCAGTCGAGGAAGAAGGGTCTTATCTAGCGATTAGTCGTTTTTTTCGAAAAATAAAATTTTTTATTCTTTTTAAGCACAAAAGCTCACGTAGCACAGGCTCTCGGATGCACATCCACGGGTCGTTCTTGAACGATTCATTCATTTTGAACGAATCTTGAATGTGACTCGTGAAGAACAAGTTGTCTCCTTCAGCCGTGCATGTGCAACATCCTATTAGGTTCTGTACTGGAATTAGTTCACCTGTTTTGAGTCTTTGGGTTTTTCGAGCCGTTCGTTCATCTTATGGGGCTGTCACGTGATGCTGATTTTGCTAAAATTAACGAAATGACTCGAAAAAAGATTCATTCATTTTGCTGAATGAGACTCAAAGGTCAGAGTCGGTAAAATGATCCGAACTTCCCATTACTGCTACGAATCACGTCTAAGTTCATCGTCTGTGTACTCCGGCTAAAAAAGGTAGAGTATGGCGAAAAACTCCATCTTATTTTCTCCTACAACTTCAGAATCGTCCGACACATTGTACCTTTTTGTTTGTAAACAGCGTTTGACTTACTTGCACTTTCTTAGTCTTTGCGCGTTCGCTTTGTAAGCACTGGGTCTGTAGCTCCGCCTACGTTCGGCTTGACCTTTCGTTATGATTCAGTAGTACATTGCGTAGTGAACACGCATGCCAGAACCTGTGCTACATGAGCTTTTGTGCTTAAAAAGTATACACATTTTTATTTTCCGAAAAAAATGACAGATTGTTTCGCTAGATAAGACCCTTCTTCCTCGGCTGAGATCGTTTAGAGCCCTTTGAAACTGCATTTAAAATACATTTTGGAAGTTCAAAATTGGGGGCACCATTGAAGTCCATTATATGAAGAAAAATGCTGAAATGCTTTCCTCAAAAACCATAATTTCTTCACGACTGAAGACAGAAAGACATGAACATCTTGGATGACAAGGGGGTGAGTAAATTATTTGTGAATTGTTGTTCTGGAAGTGGACTTCTCCTTTAAGTTAGGGGTGTCCAATCCTGCACCTGGAGAGCTACCTTCCAGGAAAGTTTAGCTCCGACCCCAATTAAACACACCTGAACAAGCTAATCAACGCCCTTTAGGATCACTAGAAAGGAGCAGGTATAGACACCCTTGACTTAAGCCACAGGGGTTGTTGAATAGAAGTTTACCAAAAACCATTTTTTTCTCATCGAATATCCTGTTTTAATTATAGTACATAACATTATGCAAGTAAAATGATTTATTTTGCAAAATGAATATTTTGAATAAAATAAGCAAGATGTAACTACTTATTAAGTTCCCCACTCTTCAAAGACATCTCAGAGCAGCTGTGAAAAACACAGGTCTGTTGAACTGACAGCTCTCACCTATGCGGTCAAGCCGATCGAGGGCTACGGTCTCAAAGGCGCGTCGCATCATGGGGTACTCCTCCAACACCTCGTTGAAATGGTCCACAGAGAGCGAGTACAGACGACAGTATGTGTCGGCTCTTACGCTGGCTGTTCTTCTACCTCGAGTCAGCAAACAGATCTCTGTGGACGATTCACAACATGAACAAATCGAAGGCCACACGGGAAGAACATGTATCCTACTCTTTTTGTAAAAGCAACCATGTGGAAAGAACATGTACAGTTTTAAGTAAATATGTGCGTTTTATGTATATAAATAATAGAATGAATGACGAGTAAATAAATGAATGTATAAATGGGTATACCCTAGTATCCAGGCCCTAACTGAGCATTAAACATAAATGTTTTTCAGACCTAAGTTTAGAGCACTCCAGCACTATTAATATGTGCATAAATTCACAATAGTGGGCACCATGAATTAAATATACTTGCTGTAAATGCAGTGACTCAGACTGTATATACTTTGAGGCTGCTTTTTTTTGAATGGTCTTTTTTAATCTGTACCCAGAGCATTAAAATACCATTTTGACAGCTTAGAGTTGTACTCAGCCATCATCTGTCCAGTCAGATCACAGAGTAAAAGCTCTATCTCAAATGCAGAGGAAATTTCTAAGCAGGAGGTTTGAGGAAAGGACACAGGGGACTGTCAACACTAATGTGGTAATTGGGTGTTCCCAGTCAGCATCTCGCCTTCGCACCTAAGAAATACAGTTTTACTGTGTTCCTAAAAGTTCACAGACTAGTTCATACCATTTTTAAAAGCTAAAGAAGTGAATTCGCGTGATTCCCTGTACTCTTTTATGAAAATCGTACAGTTGAAGCTGCTAAACACTGTTAGTCATTTTGCTAACTCCCACAAAGCTTCACCACTGAATTGCACAAATTAGATCACAGTTTTTTCTTGTTTTAAGCATAAATCTAGTAATGTCTTAAAGTAACAGTTCACCAAAAATGAAAGTTCTGTCATTATATACTTACCTTCATTTGGAGGACAAGTGGCCAGGCCACCGGATCTTTGATTTCTCACATGTATTTGATTATAAACAACAATAAAACATTCAAAAGGTTGAAGTGGACTCCAACTGGTTAACATAAGTTATATTGTTGTATTTTCCGAGGTATACAAGTGACTATTCACAATCTGTTTTATTCACGGTATAATACAGTAAATGATTGGAAATACTATTTAACGTCGCCAGCCACCCAGTAATCGCAATAATTTTATGCTTTGTTGCTTTTAATACAGCTCAGCTTTCAAATTCTGTCAGTTTTATCATGAAATACAAATTATAAATGTGTTTTTCCTCATTATTTCAAGTTTATAGCATGATATAAACGTGAATATCACATAGAATACAAAAAAAACCCAGTATAATTTAATGAAACAAATATCTCATTGTAATCGGAAAGATGATTAATTCACATGCCGCTTAAACTGAGCCGAATACAGGGATCTGTCCCGCCACATTCAAGAGCATTAAAAACACATTATTGTAATAGACATGTTGTTTGTATTTCTCTATAAAACTGACAGATTTTGAACGGTGAGACTTTGAAATATCCGCCGGTGCTCCCAATCCAGGCCATTTGTATGCGCAATAGGATAGAATATACTTCCAAAATATTAAAACTTTAATCTTGTAATTGCTACAAATGAGTTCTCGTAATTTTGACTTTATTCTCAAAATATTTTGACTTCATTGTCGAAACATTTTGACTTTATTTTGATAATTTCAACTTTATTGTCGAAATATTTCAACTTCATTCTTGTGACTCCCAAAATATTAAAACTTTATTCTTGCAATTGCTACAAATGAGTTTTTGTAATTTCGACTTTACTCTCAAAATATTCACTTTACTCTTGAAATATTTTGACTTTATTCTTGTAATATTTTGACTTTACTCTCATAATATTTCGAATTTACTCTCATAATATTTAGACTTTACTCTCGCAATATTTTGACTTTATTCTCATAATTTTTGACTTTATTCTCATAATTTCGACTTTACTCTCGTAATATTTTGACTTTATTCTCATAACTTCGACTTTACTCTCGTAATATTTTGACTTTATTCTCATAATTTCGACTTTACTCGTAATATTTTGACTTTATTCTCATAATTTTGACTTTACTCTCATAATATTTTGACTTTATTCTCGTAATTTAGACTTTATTTTCAAAATATTTCGACTTTATTCTCGTAATATTTTAAGAATAAAGTCAAAATATTTTGAGAGTGAAGTCGAAATATTTCAAAAATAAAGTCTAAATTACGAGAATAAAGTCAAAATATTACGAGAGTAAAGTCAAAATATTACGACTTTACTCTCGTAATATTCCGACTTTATTTTCGTAATTTCGACTTTACTCTACGAGAGTAAAGTAAAAATATTTCTAGAGTGAAGTCGAAATATTTCGAGAGTGAAGTCGAAATATTTCGACTTCACTCTAGAAATATTTTTACTTCACTCTCGTAATATTTTTACTTTACTCTCGTAGTATTCCAACTTTATTCTCGTAATTTAGACTTTATTTTCGAAATATTTCGACTTTACTCTCGAAATATTTTGACTTTATTTTCGTAATATTTTGACATTACTCTCAAAACATTTCAACTTTAGTCTCGAAATATTTAGACTTTACTCTTGTAATATTTCGACTTTACTCTAGAAATATTTCGACTTTACTCTCATAATATTCTGACTTTATTCTCGTAATTTAGACTTTATTCTCAAAATATTTTGTCTTTACTCTTTAATATTTAGACTTTATTCTCATAATATTTTGACTTTATTTTTGCAATATTTGGACTTTATTCTCATAATAACAGGACTTTAATCTTGTAATCTTCAATTTTTTTTTTATTTTTCTTAACGTGGCAACTGAAAATTTCAGGTATTAAGAACATTGTTAAAATAATCCATGTGACATCAGTGGTTCAACCGTAATGTTATGAAGCTATGAGAATACTTTTGTGTGCAAAGAAAACAAAAATAACGACTTTATACAAATTTATTGAACCACTGATGTCACATGGACTATTTTATCAATGTCCTCCTTACTAGCTTTCTGGGTCTTGAACGTGTTGCTTTGCTGTCTATGCAGGGTCAGAAAGCTGTTGGATTTCATCAAAAATATCTTTTTTTTATATAATTTGTGTTCTGAAGATGAATGAAGATCTTACAGGTTTGGAACAACATGAGGGTGAGTAATTAATGACAGAATTTTCATTTCTTGGTGAACAATCCCTTTAAAACAAGCACTTGTTAATAAACCTAATTCAAAATTTATTCTGATCAAAACTAATTTGAATTCTGATTAGATGACACATGTAGCTTGTGCTCTAGTTCATTCTGGCTGTCAGACTGTCAGTTTTACTGCTCAAGATGGCTATTTCATTGATATCTTAGGTAGTAAGAACATTTTATGTCTTGTATTCCAATTATAATAGCTTATATTCACTTTTAAGATTATAAACAAGACATTTTTGAATGCCTGCATGTGTGCAGCTGATATTTATGATGGGCACTGATGAATAATAATACTATGAGGATAAACGAGGCACTGTTGGACTTTTAAGAACCTTAAAGATGAAATGGTGTTGCTTGGGAAAGACAGGGGTAGAGGAGGCTGTAGTGATTATTTTTCTATATTTTTTAAAATCTTTTTCTCTCTGTCTAGTCGTCATGGCCAGAGTCATAAAGAACATACTGCCAAGAATTACTCCATCAAAGTACACGCACTAACTAACACACATCCTGAGGTGGAAAGGGGAGAGAAGGGTGGTATGAGGGTCAGGAGAAAAGGAGAAACACAAATGAAGAATCAGTAGCTCGGTTTCCATCCAGAGTTGCGAATTTAACTTATGCGCAAAACAAATATTGCATAAAACATTTGTGAATAAGCACAGTTTCCAAAGAGAACAAAACCGTCACTTCCTGATAAACTGGCACTATATATCACTAAGAAAAGTAGGAGAAGCCACTGAATATTATAATTTTAATATATAATAAAAAATTACTACAGAGCGAGCAGAGTCTGCTCAGCAAACAAAACAAAAATGCGTTCATCGCTTTCGGAGGTGGATGCCTGCTGTTTGGGAATGCAGTCGTGTTATTTTATTATTCCGGGAGGCAATTATACAGAAATACTTTGATGACAGACTTTGCTCGGGCATTTCGGAATGACCATAACAACATTTCAGATGCTGTGGAATGAGATTGGTCCGCTGGTTAGTTAGTTTGCCGTCCCGTAGCGCAAAGTCACATTACTTTTTTAAAGAACATGGAGGAATTCATTCAGTAAATTCGTTTCCATCTCCCATTATTGGCATTAACCCGTTTTCACACAAATCAAAAACCACCTCAAGCAAGCATAAGAATTTTTTTTTCCAAATCAAGGGATTTCTATTGAAAATTTGCAGTTTCCATCACTCATTTCTGATGCGATATTTAAAAATGTGCATACAGGGTGATGCACAAAACAAGTTACTACAGTAAAACCAAATTTTTAGACTCTATTATGAAGCTTTCCATTGCTATTCTTTCATTTACCATGAGATATCTACTGTGATTTCCTTCTCAATTGTTTTTTTGACTGCAAGACTGCCAACAAAGACATGCAAATTTCTTAAAAATTTATTGTACACAAAGTTAGAATAACCAAATTAAAAATGCAAAAAAAATGCAATTAAAAATGCTCACCAAGCCTGCATTTACTTGATTAACAATACAGCAAAAACTGCAATATTGTGAAACATCATTATAATTAAAAACTTAAAATATAATTTAAAATTTTAAATTTACTCCTGTAATGTCAAAGCTGAATTTTCAGCATCATTACTCCAGTCTTCAGTGTCACATGATCCGTCAGAAATCATTTTAATATGCTGATTTGCTGCTCAAGAAACATTTTTTATCATTATTATCAAAGTTGGAAACAGTTTTGCTGCTTAATATTTTTGTGGAAACTGTGAAACATTTTTCAAGATTCTCTGATGAATATAAAGCTCAGAAGACGAGCAAGAACAGCATTTATTGTAAATATAAATGACTCTTAATGCATCGTTGCTTCTTTAAAAATAAATCATACCAACCTCAAATTCTGAATGGATTGTATATATATATATATATAATTTTGTGCTGTTTCACATTCTATTTTTCGTAAACAGTTAAACAGTAAGCAGTATGTGGCATATACTTTGCATGGTGTAGTACTAGTACTGCATTCTCAATTTAACCAGATAGACAAGAGAAAGAACAGATGACATATGGGGACTGAGCAAGCTCAGTACTAGGCCAGAATCCAGACTGCTCCTCCTTTCTGCACTTTCACACAGGGTTTATGGGAAAAGAGATTATGAGCGGCTTGTTGAACATGTAATGACCTCAAACGAGCCCAGGCAGAAGGAAAGGGTTTTTTTGGAAAATATGATGACATTTTTTTTTTCTTGACTAAATCTGCAGCTCACTGATAGCACAAACTACTTAGTTGTGATCCCAGAACCGCACAGGAGACAGTAATAGAGTTTATAATGGCACAGAACGCCGGGAAAGAGGCTAGCTTGCATTCGGAGACCAGGTGGTGTATAATTTATTTCAAAATTTTTGCATCACCCTCATTTTCGTCAGAAAATAGAGCGTGTTGATTTGTTTGGTAGAGTCACTATTTGCATACAAGGTAAACTATAGTGTGAATAAATGATGTTTTTGCAATCTAAAAGGCATAACAGACAACATATAAATGGTGCCTTCATAAACGCCAAAATTAAAAGCAGAAAGTGTATAAGAAAAAAACAAACAAACAAAAAAGGAAATCTATGTGGATTTGTACAATGGTAATTGTAATGAGAAAAACTGCAGTGAACAGCCTCTGATGACAAGGCTCAACTCAAACTGTTATCTTCCCCTCCTTCCTCAATCTTGTGAGGGAAATTAATTTCATGAATGGTTAACTTATGCTGGGTGAGGAATTTCCCCAGGCTCCGAAAGCGTGGCCATTCACTGATTTGGTTCCCTGGGAGAACCAGCCGATAACACTGAAGAACACGGTGGTACCAGCCTGAACGTTAAGCACATAAAACCTCTCTAATAAAAACACAAAAACTTATTTGCTGCAAGATCTACATTAGCTTCTAAAAGAAAGTACTTTTTCCTAAGCAACATTTCAAAACGAACTAAAGTTGCATCAAACCATCCAAACCGACGATAACAGATTTCTTACCTCCAAAATACGATCCGTCTGAGATCTTTGTCTCTTTGCTGCCCTTTGTCAGAACAGTTAGTACACCGTGTTGGATGAAATACATCTTCTTGCCGACGGTCCCCTCTCTGATAATGTAATCTCCTGGCTGGAACACCTCGAAACGTAACTTGGTGAGCATGGAGGTCACAAAGTTTGGATCCGCGTTTGCAAACAACGGCATGGTGGCCACAAGCTTTCGACAGTTAAAACTAATGATTTCCTGTAAATGAAAAATAGACAAGTAGGTGGATAGTATTGTTCATCATTAAAATGCAAACTACGGAATGAAAGTATACACTAACTGGCTTGTATGTTACTACTAACCTCTCTGAGTGGTTCGTTCAGTTCTCCCAGAATGCTCTCCTCGTCAAACATCTTCCCCTGATAGCGATGCTCATAGTAATCATGGATCCTCTGTCGCATGTCTGCAGGAAGTTTGTGGAAGGACATGTACTGTTCCACCTGCTTATACTGTGTGAAAAATGACATATACACCATTATCAACCTGAATATTACATATTTATCTACAAGCTTAGCAACAATAGTCAAAAAACAGTAGTTCTAAAACATCCAAAAAAACAAAACAACAACAACAACAGCAAAGAAAGCAAAACATTAAGCAAAAGCAAAAATTAGCAAACAGAGAAATTTCAGTTTATCCTGTAGGATCTTTTGCAGAGTCTGAGGATTTTTGCCAAATCAGAGATTGTTTCCAAACCAAATCTAAAACTCTAATTGGCATGTGACCCTTGTTTGGAAAACAAAAACAGCAAAGAAAGCAAAAGCAAAGAAGATCAAACACACAGGAATTTTTGTTTATCCCGTAGGATCTTAGTTTATCTAGTAGAGTCTTAGGATTGTTGCCAAATCAAAGATTGTTTCTGAACTAAATCTAAAAATCTAATTGATACGTGACCCTTGTTTGGCATCCAAAACAAAATAAAACAAACAAACAAACAAACAAAAAAACAGCAAAAAAAAAAGCAAAACATTAAGCAAAAGCAAAAATGAGCAAACAGAGAAATTTCAGTTCATCCCGTAGGATCTTAGTTTAGAGTTTGGTTTATTTCCAAATCAAATCTAAAACTCTAACTGGCATGTGACCCTTGTTTGGAAAACAAAAAACAAAACACAACAAAAAACAGCAAAGAAAGCAAAACATACAGCAAAAGCAAAGAAGATCAAACAGAAAATTTTAGTTTATCCCGTGCGATCTTCGTTTATCTAGTAGAGTCTTAGGATTGTTGCCAAATCAAAGAATGTTTCCAAACCAAATCTAAAAATCTAATTGATACGTGACCCTTGTTTGGCATCCAAAACAAAATAAAACAAAGCAACAACAACAACAACAAAAAACAGCAAAGAAAGCAAAAAAAAAAAAAAATACAGCAAAAGCAAAAAAAAACAGAGAAATTTCTGTTTATCTTGTATTCTCTTAGTTTATCCAGTAGAGTCTTAGGGTTGTTGCCAATTCAAAGATCTAATAATATAATTGGCATGTGACCCCTGTTTGGTATCCAAAACAAAATGCAAAAGCAAAAAAGATCAGAGAAATTTCAGTTTATCCCGTAGGATCTTAGTTTATCCAGCAGCGTCTTAGGATTGTTGCTAGATTGTTGCTAAAGATTGTTTCCAAACCAAATCTAAAACTCTAATTGGCACATGATTCTTGTTTGGAAAAACAAAACAAACAAACAAACTTAAAACTGCAAAGAAAGCAAAACAAAAGAAAGAAAAATAACTAAAAATAAAACAAAAAAGCAAAAGTAAAAAAGATCAAACAGAAATTTTAGTTTATCCTGTAGGATCTTAGGGTGCTTTCACACCTGTAGATCGATTGCTTTGCACCGAAACAGGGATTAAAATTATTACAATGTTGCTTTTTATTCTTGGTGTGGTTCGCTTTCACACAGCAAAGTTTCTAAACAAACCAAATGTGTTAATACAAGTCATGCGTGAGTAAACTGTCCTCTAATTGGTCAAAGTTCCACGGTTTATTTACCGGGATTCCACTCAGCTGTCATCCGTATGGAACAACAACAACTTTGCGGGCTTATTGTTGCATTTTTTTGTAGCTGTCGTTATATTAATTTATAATTTTGAGCAGGAGTCCAGGATTTGTCAGAAAAACATTTTTAAAATACAACTACTACAAAGAGAGCAATAAGACGGCATTATAAAATGAAAAGGCGCGCTTTGATTTTAAATGCCGAAAACGTGCCCACACACAGACATTCACAGGTTCATTTTAAGCAGTATTAGCAAAACAACAAAGCTACTGCTTTTTACAGAACTGTAATTGCCCATTATACAATGCGACATAGCCTGGTACGTTGCTCCGTTAGATCGGATTGCTTTCTCACTACAACCGAACCGTTCCAGGTTTCTTTTTCCTTCGAGCCGAGACTACCTTGTTTAGGCGATCTCGGACTCATTGTTTTGCCGTGGATCCAAGCGCGATTGCCGTGTTCACATATGCCCAAATGAACCGAGCTAAGGGGGGAAAAGCTCCAGGTTCCGAAACAAAGTGCCAGGTGTGAAAGCACCCTTAGTTTATCCAGTAGAGTCTTAAGACTGTTGCCAAATCAAAGACTGTTTCCAAACCAAATCTAAAAATCTAATTGACACATGACCCTTGTTTGATATCCAAAACTAAACAGCAAAGAAAGCAAAGCAAAAGCAAAAAGGATCAAACAGAGAAATTTCAGTTTATCCAGTAGGATCTTAGTTTATCCAGTAGTCTTAGGATTGTTGCCAAATCAAAGTATTTCTAAACCAAATCTAAAAATTGAATTGACACCGTGCCCTTGTTTGATATCCAAAACAAAACAAAACAGTAAAGAAAGCAAAACAAAAAGCAAAAGCAAAACAGATCAAACAGAGAAATTTCTGTTTATCTTGTAGACTCTTAGTTTATTTAGTAGAGTCTTAGGATTGTTGCCAAATCAAAGATTGTTTCCAGCCGAAATCTTAAATTCTAACTGACATGTAACCTTTGTTTTGTATCCAAAACAAAACAAAACAAAACGGAAAAGCAAAAAGGATCAGAGAAATTTCAATTTATCCAGTAGTCTTAGGATTATTGCCAAATCAAAGATGGTTTCCAAATCAAAATCTAAAAATCCAGTTGTACCAATTGTTTGGTATTCAAAATAAAACAAAAAAAGCAAAACAAAAAGCAAAAAAAAAAAAAAAAATTTACCGAGTTCTCAGGTAAAAACGATTTGTTCATTATCACAAAAAATCGATTTTTTTTTAAAAAGCATCATTTGCATATGGACAATGGTAGTATATATATGCATATGATTAACATAAATGTAATTCATTACCACAGTGTATGTCAAAGTACTGTAATATATATTACCACCTGATACCATCCCTTTACAATGGTACTGTCATTTCCTTTTTAAAGGATCACAGTCCAATACACTACTTTTGTACCTGGAACAAAGACGCTCTTAATAATCCCTTGTATTTTTAAAAGTCTTGTCGTGTATGATTTTATGATTAGGTGTAAATAGTCTCTAAACCTCCCGTAGACCCAGAGGTGTTGTCTCTAGCTACACAGCCACCGATAAATAAATATTGACTAAACGTCTTGCAAAACAATAGCTCGGTCAGTGTAACTGTCCGGCTCCATATTTACGGCAGCCTTCCCAGGCTCCATTTGCAAAGCTCGGCAGTATTTTCACATCAGCGGCCATCTCCCCATTTATCATTGTCTTTCTGTTTGTCCCGCTCCCCGAGCCTGTCTCTTTCACTTCGAGGAAGGGCGTACAGTATTGATAGGGTTTATTTTACCCACGATCCCCTTGTACTGTCTCTTTGTTATTTCATTCGCGTCTCCGAAACCGGCAGCGAGCGTCTGTGGCACTGCGGCTCGGCGGCGCTACGCCTCCGCTGTCCTTTCTAATAAACTTTGTTCTGTCACTAGCCATTTTGCTTTCTCTCTCCCGCTTCCATGAACTCCTGTCTCGGCTGTCGACGGTAGCCGGTTCCAATGTGCCCTTCACCACATGCTAATGTTCCTGCCATGTCAGCTGTGAACATCTCACCGGCGCAGGCACGCTCGGTCTCTCCGAGTGGCTCTTCTATTATCATATTCAAGGGCAGGGGACAAAGCCAGCAGGATGAGTTCAAACAACAGGAAATAATGTCACGCTATACAGTTAGGTTTCAACTGCCGAGCCCGGGCGAGGGTGTGAAGTCGCTCGCCGAAATGCCAGCGTAAGGCGAGCATGACTCATGGTGTCGGGGAAGGAAAAAAAAAAAAAAAAGTGTGTCATTGGAATTCGTCCTTTTTCTGGAAATGGATGCCGGTAATCGCATTGACACTGAGGAGAGCGGTGTGGAAGCCCAAATACAGCAGGTAATGAAATCGGTTGCTAAGTTAACAGGACAAATTGACAACTTCAGACATTTTTATCCTGTTGAACTCTGCCTAACCGAATCTTCCTCTCTCTCTCCTGGTGCGTTTGCGTCTTCAAAACCCTCTCGAACAGATGTGGAGAGGAGCTCTAAATTATGTACTGTGAAACCATAATCAAAAGCGTTGGCCTTCATGCATTCAGCTTTCAGGAAAACAAAACACACAAGCAAAGGCCACGTCGTTTTTAGAGGGAAGAGGAGGAAACCTCACATCAATACGCGCTACTGTATCAACAATGCAAGTTGCCACGACAACCGCGGTCGGGCTGAATTGACTTGAATCTTTTAACGCAGCAGAGGTCAAAGCACTTGTATTTTCTTCTCATAGAAAATGACAACAGTTCAATTACCACTCCTGCACACTTGCAGGCACGCTAAAGCCGAGTATCGATCACCGCAGAGGTCAGAAACCTCCGCGACTCACTCAAAACGCAAACCGCTCAAAACTCACGAACCCTCGTCGTTTTTTTCCATTTTTCTTTTCACTCGTCTGCTCGCGACCCTGGTTTTTCTATTTTTAAACAGGACTTCAAAGACATCCTTGGATCTTGGAGTGAGGAAATTTTGTCTGCTGGGAAATCTTTACAATGCTCAACAAAGTGGGAAACGGCAGCTGCCCACCCTCATTAAAATGATCTTTGCCTTAATTGCTGGCTTACCAGCGAAGACTGTATTTTTGGGGTTTTCCATTAGTATATATTTTCTGCAATTACAAAAAGAATACAGGAGATGTTTTAACATTTTAACTACTACTAACCTGCCATTATTTGGTTTAACGAAGAGTTATATGTTTGAAATTGAAATGCAACATCAATATAATATAATAGTGTTGTCACGATACCAAAATGTTGACTTCGATACGATACCTGACTAAAATATCACGATACCTACCACTGAGCCGATCCTACGAAAAAACCATAGAACAATAGGAAAAATCATTGAATAATAGATGATCCAAATGGAGATCATGGTTATTTTATCTGTTAAAACAAAACATTTCATCCCCCCTTTAAAAAAAATTAAAATAAAATAATAATAATCACATGCCAGTGCCACTACACAGGATTATGGTGAACAACTATTGAGCTTACAGGTATCTATTGGTAAGTTCGCTTAAAGGATAAAGACAAATTTTATTTCATGATATAGTAATTTTATTTCACAACAACAAATTTATATCATGACATGTCATTTTTTGTTATGTTATCTTTGTTATTATTAATAAGAACCCAGATGCAAGTGACAAACTAAAGGACAGCTACAAAAAAACAAAGACACAAATGAAATGAAGCCTAATTTTTCCTAATTTTTAATGGTTACTTTAAAAATATACATATATATATTTCTCTAAAAGCATGTATAATTAATTGAAATCAGGAAACTTGCAGAATTTAACAACGATTTATTAAAAGTTTAACAAATATGACGTTTTTAAGGCCCGATGAAATACGTTTTATTATTTTTCTCAAATTCAGTTTTGTTTGTGAATCTGTTTTCCATTCATTTTCTGGATTATGGATCGTTTCATTACATTTTAATAATCAAAAGCATGTCTAATGAATTTATAAAGGATAATTAGATTTGATTAAGAATTAATTTATTATAGGCTATTTCTTTCTTTCTTTCTTTTTTCAGAAATACTGTGTTGTGTATTTACAATTTTCTGGTAAATATTCCTTAAACATTGCTTTAATAATATTTGTATTATTAGTAGTCTTTACATTACTTCGTCTTTACATTAAGTAATATATTCATATATTTCTGACAGTCAAGTTAAAACCAAACTTTTATTTTGACGGGTTGGTGTGAAGACCTTTAGGGTCTTCATTATATGACACTCGTTTTCCGCAAAAGAAATGGTAAAATGCTCATGAAGTGGCTCTCACAGCATTTCTAGAGATTATGTTCATGTGTTCATGTACTCATTTATTGAGGCGGCAGAGGCTGAAAACACTGCGAGTGTCATGTATGTGTGTCGTAAACAAAACTGTGCCTCTGCGCCATTCACTAACACAGACATGCAGAAATACGGCTCCTATTAAAATGCATTCTTATAGTACAGGTACTAGTAAAATGCGGAATCGTACCGTTTTTAAAAGCAGGGCATTGCGATACTTTTTAAGTACCGGTATATCTTGCAACACTATAACATAATATACAATACCTTTAAAAAGTTTGGTGTTAGTAAGATATTTTTTTAAATAAATGAATGAATAAATGAAAATATTTCTATTTCAAATAAATGCTGTTCTTCTGAACCATCTGTTAATCAAAAAATCTTTTGTATTGATATACATGTATATAGATATTTTCCTTTGGCTGTTTGACATGTTTTGTGATATTTTGTTGTTCTTTTAATAAATATTTGATCACAAAAAAAAAAAAAAAAATCTTTTATTGAAAAATAATTATGGTTTCCACAAAAATATTTGATTGTAACACTGATAACACTGATAATAATAAGAAGAAATCACAGGAATAAATTACATTTTAAAACATTAAAATAGAAATCAGTTTTAATTTTAATTTGTTATAATATTTCACAATATTACTGCTTTTACTTTCATTTTTAATTAGACAAATAGTTAAAAATTATCAACTCCAAATATACTTTATATATTAAATTATACTACTTTTATATGTAAATGTTAACATATATAAATGTAAATTATATAAATAATATTTATATATCACTTATACAACTATTTAGCAATCTATTATTTAACAATATATACAATATTATTAATTATTATATTTTAAGATAATATTTATAATACGTTTACATTTTTTGATGTTTATGATTATATATGAAACTAGTAATTATAAATACTCTTACAATGGTCCCTAACTGTATTTTGAATCTGAGAACACTTTTAAAAATCTTATCAACCCCAATATACTTTATTTTAAAATTATACTACTTTTATATGTAAATATGTGAACAAATACAAATGTAAATTATATAAATAATATTTATATATTTTAATTTATACAATTATTTAGCAATATATTATTTACTAATATATAATATTATTAAATATTATATTTTAAGATCATATTCATAATACATTTACTTTTTTATGTTTATGATAATTTCTTATTTCATAACTATGAAACTAGTAATTATCAGAGATGGCAAAAGTACACACATCCTTCACTCAAGTAGAAGTACAGATACTCATGTTTAAAAATACTCTGGTAAAAGTGGAAGTGCTGACTACACTTTTTTACTTAAGTTAAAGTAAAGAACTATGGGCTCAGACATGTACTTAAGTAAAAAGTACCCTTTACTACTACCTGTTTTAGTGTCACGCTGGTAACTGGACCTCACATCACTTTGACACATTAATACAAAATAACTTGCATTTAAAATTTGTTAGCTAATGAATGTATCAAGGCTAAACAACCACCATGTAGAACAGGGATGGACTGGGACAAAATTTCAGGCCGTGAAATCTCACACTCATCCGGGCCATCCCATACAACCCACAACAAATTCAACAACCCATGGACAACCCTATTTTTTGTATGGCTATCATATTTAAATAAATGTTTAAAATCTTAGCCAAAAGTCTCTCTCTTGAACTGCACCTTCACTTCCATTTTCCTTTTCAGTCTCTTCATTTTCCATGATATCTCTCTGGATCTCACTTTGTGTGTGTATGCTTTTTTCACTAATTTTCTTGTACCTGTCACCTTTCCCATCAGCCATTTACTGTTATGAACAGAACTGTCTCCAACTTGTTGCAAAACAACCACCTCATTATATTCTATTTGCAGTAACAATTTTATTTAAGTTTAATTTAAAGTATCACATCATGACCAGGTGTTGTTGTTTTATCTTAAAATGATTTAAGAAAACTATATTGTCTAAAGTACCTAAAGGTCAAAATTAGTACAATAATGATTACATCATGACAATATCTTTACAGAAAAATCCTAATACTGAACATGTTATTGCATTATCATGAGTTGTATTTTTCTCTTACCAAAATTAACCATGGTTTATTACTGTAAAAGTATAGTAACCATGTTTTTGTTTTTTTGTTATTTATTTATTTATTTTTTTATTACAATCTGTTTTAATTTACAACCATAGTTTTACTACACATCTCATGGTTAGACTATGGTTAGTGTAGCAAAACCATGGTTCATTTGTCATTTGTGGTTACCATGGTTTAACTATAGTAACCATGGATTTTGGTTTTAATTTTTGTAAGGGTTGTGTTGTTATCTGTGTTGTAATATGTGAACATACATATGTAAATTATATAAATAATATTCATATATTATAATTTATACAATTATTTAGCAACATATTATTTAATAATATATAATATTATTAAATATTATAATAAGACAATATTTATAATACATTACAATTTTTTTTATAATTTTATAATTATGTTTTTATTTAATAATTATGAAACTATAAATTATAAATACTATTACAATGTCTCTAACTGTTTTTGATCAAATGTTTGATCAGAAAACACTTTAAAAAAATCTTAGCAATCCCAAATATACTTTATATTTTAAATCATACTACTTTTATATGTAATTATGTGAACATATACGTAAATTATATAAATAATATTCATATATTATAATTTATACAATTATTTAGCAATATATTATTTAATAATATACAATTTTATAATACATTTACAATTTTTATTTTTTTTTTTACAATTTTACATTTTTATAATTAGATTTTTTTTATAATATAATGTAAGTAAATAAAATATAATACTACTTTTATATGTTAATATGTGAACATGTACAAATGTAAATTATATAAATAATATTCATATATTAAAATGTATACAAATATTTAACAAATTATTATTTAACAGTATATAATATTATTAAAGATTATATTTTAAGATAAGACCTATAATACATTTATACTTTTTTATTTATTTATTTATTATTATTATTATTATTATTTTTACATTTTTTATAATTTTAGATTTTTATAATTATATTTTTATTTCATAACTATGAAACTAATAAATACTGTTACAATGGTCCCTAACTGTTTAACAGCAGTATAATTTAATATAAAAATATATATTTGATCAGAAAACACTTAAAAAATCTTATCAACCCCAAATATAGTTTATATATTAAACTATACTACTTTTATATTTAAATATGTGAATTATATTAATTAATATGTATATATTATAATTTATACAATTGGATATTATTTAGCAATATATTATTTAACAATATATATTAATAAATATTATATTTTAAGACAATACATTTACTTTTTTAAAAACTTCAGTCATTTTAGATTTTTATGGTTATATTTTTATTTCATAACTATGAAACTAGTAATTATAAATACTGGTCCCTCACTGTATTTTTGATCAGAAATACTTCACAATAAACAAAAATCTTTATATATATATATATATACACACACAATACAATACAATACAATACATTACAATACAATACATTTACAATTTTTTTTTTACTTTTTAATTACAAAGGTCAACCATGGTAAAATAGTATCTTCAAGCTACTTTTAAACAACAAATGAAATTTAAATTTCAGACATCCAAACTGGACATCCCAAAATAATATTCCTCCTTTTTTGATGAAAAAAGCACAAATTTTACTGAGCAGAGTATGTATCATCATTAGCTTATTTATGAGGGAATAAATTGCCCCAAGCACCCTTAAATTATTCTGCAATAAAACGCTAAACAATTCATTTTACATTGCGATGCATGCAAACATCCACACTTTAGCCTCCCAGACCCAACTGCTTTCATCATCTCCTCTTTTTTATTTTTTTTACTAACCTTCTCCTGGTACTGCCTGCGTGAGGAGTCCAGTGATTGAATGAGGGCGGTGGCATGGCCCACAAACATGGCATAGCAGGTTGCGCCCACGATCATGCTGAGGATGGTCAGCCACACATCCGTCATGCCCACAGGAGGGTACATGCCATACCCGATACACAGCATGTGGCTCATGGCCTTAAACAGGGCGTAAGAGTACTGCTGACCCCATGTGTCATTCTGTGAGGACAGAGAGAGCGGGGAAGAGATAAAGAGAAAAAAGAACCCAAATTAAAGCAGGAATATAATTACGAGCATGAAAGACGGCAATTGTGATAGAGAGCAAAAGAAATAGGAAAGACGGTGAAAGAGGAACAAAACGTGTCGTGAAGGGACAAAGGTACGGACCAATGAGAAGGAGAGGAGAGAAAATAGCGTCGCGAATGACAGAATGTGAGAACGCGAGAGAGTGTTAGACTGGAAAAAAAAGTGACAGTGTTTCTATATATTTCTGACAGGACTCAGAAGGAGCCGGAGTAAAGGCCAGAGAGAGAGAGAAAGGGAAATATCACGTCCTTTAGCAGAAGGGTCATTACGAACGCTGCATGCGCTTTCTTGATATCAGAAGATGGAGGAAAGCAGAAGGTACTGTTTTACAAATGCTAATGAAGCATAGTCACGGACAGTGTTCGTCTTTTAGCAAACTGAGTCACTCGGCCTGGCACTTTTGGGCCAAACACTTATCATGCAGGTCCAGGATATGAT
Source organism: Cirrhinus mrigala (assembly GCA_036247105.1). Taxonomy (NCBI): domain Eukaryota; kingdom Metazoa; phylum Chordata; class Actinopteri; order Cypriniformes; family Cyprinidae; genus Cirrhinus; species Cirrhinus mrigala. The sequence goes on from CM070031.1 coordinate 10,986,323, forward strand.
GCAGCTGGCCTCATTTCAGTCAAAAATATTACTTTTACCAATTCCAGTTCAACATGATTGCAGGTTTCAGCCTCAGAGTACAAAAAATGAAAAGTAATTAAAACTTGATATCTCACAAGCAACACTTGAGTTTGATTGACAGGCAATCTGACCAATCAGGACGCAGAATCTGCTATTTTGTCCGACAAACAAACCAGACAGGAGAGTAGATTAACGTTGGTGGATTTGAACTTGGCAAAATTGTATGTACTGATGTCTTTCCGCGGTTGAAATAAAAAATATGTTCTGATGTTTATTCATGTTTATTTTGTGCTATAACTAGTAAATAGGAAGAGATGATCGGTTTACGTTCCACTTGAACTGAGGCACTACAGCGACCTGTCACGACACATTAAAGGAGAAGTCCACTTCCAAAACAAAGATTCACATATAATGTACTCAACCCCCTTGTCATCCAAGATGTTCAGGTCTTTCTTTCTTCAGTCATAAAGAAATTGTTTTTTGAGGAAAAAAAATCAGCATTTTTCTCCATATAATGGACTGATATGGTGCCCCGATTTTGAACTTCCAAAATGCAGTTTAAATGCGGCTTTAAACGATCCCAGCTGAGAAAGAAGGGTCTTATCTAGCGTAACGATTGATTATTTTCATAAAAATAATACAATTTATATACATTTTAATGTCAAACGCTCGTCTTGTCTCACTCTGCCTGGACTGTTTTTTGTTTTCCTGGTTCATGACAGGTAGGGTATGTCGAAAAACTCCCATTTCATGTTCTCCCTCAACTTCAAAATCGGCCTAAATTGCTGTTAGGGCTGGGCGATAATTCGATAACGATAATTTTCCTCGATAAAACGATATGAAGAGTTCGGTAAATGTTCGATATAATTTTTATGTGCCAAAAGCGGAACGAAACAGCGCGACTCATTTGAATCGCGCCACACGGACCGTTTATCCGCTCGGACCGAAGTTTCAACTACCGCGCTGCGCGAGCTCACTGGACAAGATGCATTTATTATCTAGATGCGGCACGGACACACCTGGAAAAACTGAGCGCGTCGCGACCGCATCGCTTCCGTTATGAGCGCAGCTGCCGCGCGCCGACATTTGAAATAACGAACTTGAATGCATGTGAACAGCTCCGTCACGCGAGCACTAAACAGCGCTGTGAGATCCAGTGTGAAACACAAATGACTCTGTCAGTCAGAAGGCTTTTCAATCTACACATCGCCATCATTTACCAAGGATTTACTGTAGTAACACTAACTGCACCATGGTATTGTTGCAGCAAAGATTCACATTGAATTTTATTACAGGAGTAATGGTATATAATTATAGTATGTATGTATTTGTGATTAAGCTACAGCATGTGTGCATTTATACTGAATATTTTTAGACTACCGTTTTTCATACAAATAGGCTACCTATAAAACCATGTAGTTATATTTTTACCACGGTATTGAGGTACCATTATGTGTGGTTTTAACTGTGTTTATCATGATTTAAAAGGTATGCTTGCTACTATGGAAGACCAATGCTTTTAAAAAAAAACTGAGGTTGCTACAATTTTTACAGATGTTACTGATTGATAATGAACAAAAAAAATTACCTCTGCATCCTCAAGCTACTAACAAATGTGCATTTCTAAGAGACATAAAAAGTGATATTATTATTATTATTATTATCATTATCAGACAACCCAAACCCTGTTTCTTAATTTGAAACAATATAACTCATTAGAACATGCAGAAATACATTTTTCTATTTAGATTTAGATTTTGTTAACGAAAACTAATGATCTGGTTTCTACAACTTTTACTTCGGAGCAAAAATCTGACTTTAAACTTGAAAGAAATAGAGATTTGACATTAATCGTGATAATTATCAATATCGACTGATATGAAAAAAATTATTGTGATAATTTTTTTGCCCATATCGCCCAGCCCTAATTGCTGTTTTACCTTTTTTGTTAAGGGTGTTTGATTTTCTTTGCATGTTTACTTTGCAAAGTCTGGGTCGGTACTTCTGCAATGATGTAGGATGATTTGGAAATGATTTTTGAAGTTGAGGGACAAAATACGATTTCAAGTTTTTCGACATACCCTAACTATCTTGAGCCAGAATACACAGAGTTCAACGAGAGCAAGGCAAGACGAGCGTTTGAGAATAAAAAGTATTTAAACTGTATTTTTTTAATGAAAAAAGTCGATTGTTTTGCTAGATAAGACCCTTCTTCCTTGGCTGGGATCGTTTACAACCGCATTTGGGATCGTTTGAAGCTGCATTTAAACTCATTTTGGAAGTTCAAAATCGGGGCACCATATCAGTCTATTATATGGAGAAAATTGCACAAATGTTTTCTTCAAAAAACATAGTTTTTTACATAATTGTGGTCTTATATCTCACAGTTTGACTTTTTACCTCAAAATTTGTCTTTACATCTCATAATTGTAACTATTTCTTTTAACTCTGACTTTATATCTCCCAATTGTGATTCTACATTTTACAGTCTGACTTGCAATTATGACTTTCTTGTGATTGCAACTTTATATTTCGAAACGTGGCTTTATCGCAAAATCTGACTTTTTGTGTCATCCTGTGGCTTTTTACGTTGCAATGTGACCTTACATCTTTGGCTTTTCTTATGGCAGTTGCAACTTTATTTATTATAATTCTGACTTTATATGTCATAATGTGGCTTTTTATTATGCAATTTGACTTTATATCTCCCAACTGTGGCTTGCAACTTTGTTACTTATAATTGTGACTTTATATCTCACAGTATGACTGTACACCTCAAAATTGGACTTTATATCTCAAAATTATGACTATTTATTTTAACTCTGACTATATCTCTGAATTGCGATTCTATATTTCACAATGTGACTTGCAATTGTGATTTTGTTTCTAGTAAATGCAACTTTATATTTCACAAGCTGTCTTTATATCTCCTAACTGACACTGTATATCTCAAAAAATGACTTCATGTCACAATTTGGCAATTTTTTAATTTTCTTATAATTGTGACTTTATATTTCGCATGTGATGTTATTTAGAAAAATCAGACTTTTTAATCTCATAATTGCCACTATAATCCCATAATTCTGACTTTGTCACAATCTGACTTTATACCTCTCAATTTGACTTTATATGTCAAACCTGCCACTATTTATTTTAACTCTGACTTTATATCTCTGAATTACGATTCTATATTTTACAATGTGACTTGCAATTATGACTTTGTTTCTTGTAATCGCAACTTTATTTTTTTATGTGTCTTTATATTGCAGAATCTAAAATCTTAAAACTTACACTGTTACGAATCTGGTCGGTGTTCCGCGGTCCGCTCACCACCAGATGTTACTCTCACCTTATCACACACTGACTGTTGCATTACACCCCGGACTACATCTCCCAGTATCCATCGCGCTGATTGTGTCAGCACCCGTGACCAATCAGCAGCGCTATAAAAGCCTCGGTCTTTCCCCATGCAAGCACGGAGTATTGTTGTTGTTGTGTTAATCATTGTTAGTGTTTCCTAGTTCCCTTGTTCCTAGTTCCCTTGTTCCTAGTTCCCTCGCCTGGCCATCTCGTCTCGACTGTCTCGCCGCCTGCCTACTGGACTCTAGCTCGTTTATTGGATTATTCTCTCGTCTCGTACCTTTATGGATAATGTTCACCGCTGATTGACCCACGCCTGCCTTTCGGACTGTTCTTGTGTTTTGCTCCTTACATGCCTGTTTGCTACTGTTTTAACCCTGCCTGTTCGACTATGTCTCTGTCTCGTCCTCTCAATAAAAGCTTGCAAATGGATCCGCTCGCCTCTCGTTTCACTCACACCGTAACACACTATGTCTCAAAAATGTTACTTTATATCTCACAATATGATTTCATATCTCTCAGTTTGGATATGCTACAATTGTGATTTATGTTTCCTTTAACTCTTTCCCTGCAAAGGGCGAGATTTTACAAGTTTCCGTGTTTTCACTGTTATACACTCATGGGCGCTATTACGCATCTCCTGAATGAGGCCAGAATCTCCCAATCAAGAACTCAGTGGAACTCGAGGAAGATGCAGAAATGAGCAATCTCTAATGTAAGCAGATGCATATGAAAAATAATGCCATCATCAACAATATAAAACAGCATATAAATGAAAACTGCCTAATGTTACTGAGTGAAATATAGCTTCAGGAAGTGGTAAAGGACTGTGCAATTTTTGGGGGTGCTGATGGAAGCGATCTACTGCATCTATCCTTTGATCATCGTACTGAATATGATAAAGATTTTCTCAGCTTTTTGCTCAAAATGCTTTTTTTATGAAACACATTCAAGTGTTGATAAAAAAAAAAAGAATGCTTGAAGCTAGAATAAAACAGATTTTTTTTTGTTTAAAAGTAGAAGCTCTGTTCTTTATTTTGATGTATTGCATGTTCAGATATTCAACAAAATATTCTGGGGGCCATAAAAAAAGTTAGTGAAAATGATCAAAAACGCTGGCAGGGAAAGAGTTGCCACTATGTAACAATGCGAGTTTTTATTTTGCAATTGCACCTTTGTTTCTCTCAATTGTAACTCACAATGTGACTTTATTTCCCAGTGTGAAATTGATCTCACAATTTATTTTTTACTCTGAGGTGAAAACAGCCTTCCATAATTCAAAATGTTTCATCCAGGCCATTTATTCTGTTTTGCAGCAGTATAAACAGCTTTTCTATTGTGCTGCATTTATATCTTCGGATTTTAAACTGAAAATGTGGGTGTTGGGATTAATAAATCATTGGGAGCTGTGCCGAAGGAAAATAAAGAGAAAACAGACACGGATCGGCCCTTCACACTTACCACCATTTTGTTTTTGGCCACCCAGCAGTCTGAAGGGAAATCCTGCAGCATGGGCACCAGGAACTGCAAGCATCCATCCCAGTGGCACAGCAGTAGCATCATTCCAATGAGATTCACAATGCGCACCATGGCGCTAGCCAGGTCGTAGGTCATGTGAAAAATCTAAAAGGAAAAGAGGTCAGGGATGTGCGACCGTGATGGCTGAACTAGAATATGCCGCATTGGGTCACAATTAAGATTTAATCCTCACTCAGTTCTAGGCCACATTGTCCTTAAGCTGGTTTTTAGTAGCGAACCGCTGGGCTTGTGGAGTATTACATAAGGTACTGTATCTCTTCTGCTAATGTCACTAATAGTTCCTAGGAGATCAGTGGGAGGCCAAACGAGAGGCTGATGTTACCCACAATCCATAACGGCACCGATGCACCACCCCCCAGTGGACAAAAAGGCGGCGTTACCAAATAGCAGTAATTAAAGTGTAGAATCCAATAGATTTCCGTTAACTCACAAGGTGGAGGGCCGATAGGGTTGAGCGATCGAAGCAATTAAAGGGTCATGGTGCACGCTTTTAACTTTGCCATGAACAAACAATGGTTAGGTTGAGTAACACGTTGCTGCCTGTAAGCGTGGCTAATTGTGGCTTGATTTAGAAGCAGCTATTCTTTGGCAGAGCTAAAATTAAATCCACGTGATGGCAAAGCAGTCCCTGATTTTCACATGTGACTGAAGTTAATGTGACTTTCTGTCTATTATGGCTGACCGTGATTATAATGAGTAGGATGTGTTCCTGGATCAACTCCATTGTTGGTTCTAGAACAACCTCACTGTTATCTGTTACCAGTCATTTCCATTTGATTTTAGAGGTGATTAAAAGACCAGTCCTGCCCATTATTTGATCAAAAATACAGTAAAAGCTGCAACATTATGAAATAATATTTCAATTTAAAATCACTGTTTTACATTTTAATGTTAAAATGTAATTTGTCTGTGTGATGGCAAGCTGAATTTTCAGTAGACATTACAGTCTCACATGATCATACTAATATGCTGATTTGGTGCACAAGAATTACTTAATTTTTATTTTTTATCATTTTTATTATTGCCAATGTTGACAACAGTGTTTTTGCTGTTTATAGGGACAGTACACCCAAAAATGAAAATTACCCCATGATTACTCGCCCTCAAGCCATCTTAGGTGTATGTGACTTTCTTCTTTCAGACGAGCTATATTAAAAAATGTCCTGGCTCTTCTAAGATTTATAATGGAAGTGAATGGGTGTTGATTTTTTGAGAACCAAAAAAAAGTACGTCCATCCATCATAAAAAATACTCCACATGGGAGGGGAGGGTTAATAAAGGCCTTCTCAAGCGATTCGATGAGTTTGTGTAAGAAAAATATTAGGGCTCTGAAATGATGAATCGCAATTAATCGCATAATAAATAAAAGTTTGAGTTTGCCTAATATATGTGTGTGTACTATGTGTAATTATTATGTATATATAAAGAATATTTAAGAAATATTTACATATGTATATTTACATATATTACAACTATATGTATTTATTATAATTTTGATATAATTTATATTATACATAACCAAAAAAAAATTGTACATAACATATTTCTCTTAAATATATACATTAATTTGTGTGTATTTATATATACTTAATTACACACAGTACACACACATATATTAGGCAAACTCAAACTTTTATTTTGTATGTGATTAATCACGATTAATCGTTTGACAGCCGTTTAAAATATTTTTATATTTAAAACTTTATCTACCGTAATCTCTAGCTTTCCCTAACTGTTGTGCGTAGGGCTGTGATGGTCGTAACGACAACCGCGATATCGCGGTGGTCTACTGCCACCGGTAGTAGTGCACGTGACATCACACACTCTATAACAGGCATAAAATAAAGTGTTTCTGCTACATTCATTCTGCCGTGGCGGGCATTTAGCAGCAACGGGCGCACCTTCAGCACAGCTGGGTAGAGATCCACAGTCAAGCACACGCAATAGGCTAAAGATTGCCGTAATGCACCGGCAAAAGTAATTACCATGAATGTGTCGGGGGAAGCAGCAAGGAGATATTTTAATTATTTATTAATAAACTAGTGTGCAAAAACGAAGCTGACGATCCTGACTTGCCATCTGCTCAATGAACACACCTTTATAGAGAAATGTGTCTTGTGTTTTTTTTTTTTTAATTGGAATTCTCCATTTTAAAGTAGTAATGTAAAAATTTAAAGCTGTCTATAGATAAATGTATCATTTCTGGCAAATATTTGCTGAGTTTCGGTTTATTTTTGTGAAGTGCTCCTATTTAACACAGAGACATCATAAAGCGCATCCTGTATGTTTTCTTCATTTTACAAAAGCACAAGATTTTGCTGATATTGTGAGTTTACACAAATTAGAGAGTTTCGGATGATATATTACTCTTACCTTTATAAGCGAAAAAATGACGGCGTATTTTAAGTTGTTTGCAAGTGATGCGCATGTGCTGCAAAGCGCGCTTCTTTATCTTCACATTTATCTAGGTTAAATGTTTAAACTAACATTGGGATATGCTTGAAGATTTTATTTTAGGCAAATCATGATGATTTGAGAAGGCTAAATTGATCAAACATAGGCTATGATCAACTCACTGTCTGAAACAAAAAACTTGAATTTAACAAACAAAAAATGTTCCAAACATATTTCTAAATTAACTTTATAAAGAAACAAAAAGAAATATAGCCTAACCACTTTGCTGTAAAAAAAAAAAAACTGGGTCTTTTTTAATTTTAATATTTAACGTTCTTATTTAGGTTACTTTTTTTATTTAGTATTACTTCTTTGATATTTATTTTAGCATTTTGTAGGCTGCTTGTTCACTGTTGGATGTGCTAAAATGCTCGCATGTTTGTAAATAGATGTTTGAGCCTTATTTATTTTGTGTTTCAAAATTATATACATATCTATTTTATACGTACACACATTATATATAGGCCTATATAATTATATAATGTATGTATTTCTGATTTCTCGGTTGGAGCATTGCGTTGGAGTTAGGGGAACTGCCTTAGAGTGGTTTAGATCTTATTTTCTGACAAAAAATTTTCAGTCCGCCTTGGGGATTTTGTGTCAATCCTCTGCATCTCTCTCATGTGGTGTCCCTCAGGGTTCCATACTTAGACCTATTTTATTTTCATTATATCTACTTCCATTAGGGTTCATTCCGTTAGGGCTCCCTTTGAAACGAAATGATGCAAACTCTATAGCACCATTGTTGGTATTTAGAACTGGTAACACCTGTGACCCCCTGATTTAGATTTGAGTGTTATAAAATAATATTCAAAGCCAAATGTTAAAAACCTGGGTGTTATAATGGATAGTGATTTTAAATTGGATAAACAAATTAATTCAGTAATTAAATCTAGATTTTTTAGTTGAGGCAGTTATCCAAAGTCAAGTATTTTTTGTCTTTTAATGATTTTAAAAGGTCCTACATGCTTTTATCTCGACCCGTCTTGACTATTGTAATGGCCTTTATGAAGGTATCAATCAGGCCTCCCGCAAACGTTTACAGATATGCTGCTGCTTGCATCACAGGCACAGGCAAACGCCAACAAATTACACCCATACTGGCCTCTCTTTATTGGCTTCCTGTTTGTTTTAGAATTTATTTTAAGGTTTTAGTTTTAGTTTATAAGTCATTAAATGGACTGGCACAAAGTTACCTTTCCCAAAACTTCGGAATAACTGGCCTTAACCCCCAGGAGCCGTGTGGAGTACTTTTTATGATGGATGGATGGATTGGATTTCAAAATCTCAGCAGCCATTTACTGCCATTATAAAGCTTGGAAGAGCCAGGACAATTTTTTAATATAACTCTGATTGTATTCATCTGAGAGAAGAAAGTCATATACAGTGCCCTCCATAAGTATTGGAACAGTAGAGACAAAATTGCTTTGTTTGCTGTGGAGTCGACATTTGCAAATATGATTAAAAGATGAATATGTGACAAAACTACAGAATGTCACAATTTATTATTAGCGGTTTCAGCACATACATGTTTTACCAAATGGACAGCACTTTTAGAGTTCATTCCAATATCTGATGTGAGCATAAGTATTGGGAAAGTTGAACTTAAGGCAGATGTAAAAGACTAAAAGCTATTATTTTGTTGCAGATCCCTTGCGTTTAATCAGAGCAGTGAGTCTGCGACCCATAGACATCACCAGACTCTTGGTCTAATTCTTTGAAATGCCTTTCCCAGCCTTTAATGCAGCCAGTTCCAACTGTTGCTTGTTTTGGGGAGTTTCTGCTTTTAGTCTTCTCTTCAACTGGTGAAATTCATGTTCAGTTGGATTTAAATCTGGAGATTGATTTGGGTATTCTAAGACTTTACATTTTGTTTGCCCTGATAAACTCCTTGACTGAACTGCGAGGCTGTTTTGGGTCATTGTCCTGATGCAATGTGAAGCGCTTTCTGATGAGTCTGGTGGCATTTTCTTGAATACTGGTAGCCAAGATGGTTTTGTACCCTTCCAAATTCATTCTGCTGCTGCCATCACACATTAAGTCAGAGCCTGTTCCGGAGACGGCAATGTATGCCCATGCTATGACACCACCTCCACCATGCTTTACAGATGAGGTTGTATGCTTAGGATCATTTGCAGTTCCCTTCTTTCCTCCACACTTTTGATTTCCCATCACTTAGATAAAGGTTAATCTTTGTCTCATCTGTCCATAAAACTCTACTGGCTTTTACAATCTCTAATCTTGACTTTCTATTTTGGTGCTGGTCAGAGGTTTGCATTTTGCTGTGTAGCTTCAGCAATTCTATGTCAAAGTCTCCTGCGGACAGTCAGAGCATCACCTCAGCTGTTGGTGATTTTACAGACATTTTCTCAGCTGATCAGGTCATTGTTGGCTGCTGATGTCTCCGGTGGTCTCCAAACTCTTGATTTCTCCATGCCCTTTGGTTTTTCTATAGCTCTAATTGACTTCCAATTTTCTTTTAGCATCCAAATTGCTTGCTTTTCTCTTAGAGTCAGCTCCCTCGTCTTCATCCTGGTTTGTCTGTGTTATCATCGAATGCAAGACTCAGAATGCAGAAGTAATGGCTATAACTGATACGACACATTTCCTGCTTTTAATATCTGAACAAATGATGCAACAGGACACAGCTGATCACTCAGAAAGACCTGTGAGGCAACTGTTCCAATACTTATGCTCACATCAGATAGTGGGATGAACTCTAAAAGTGCTGATCTTCTTAGCTGGTAAAACGTTTATGTGTTGAAACACCCAATAAGAAATGTGACATTCTGTAGTTTTGTCTCATATTCATCTTCTAATCATATTTACAGATTTCTTTTACTCCACAGCAAACAGAGCAATTTTGTTTTTACTGTTCCAATACTTATGGAGGGCACTGTACACCTAGGATGGCCTGATGGTGAGGGGGTAATTTTCATTTTTGGGTAATAGTGATACACTTTTTTCAGGATTTTTTGATGAATTGAAAGTTCAAAAGAACAACATTTCTACTACTTTTAACAGTAGTGGACATATCAAAATCAAAGTACTGTTAGATTTTTGTCATTTTTGAGCTCAACAGCCCAAATCCCTGATTTCAGAACAACATGAGAGTGAGCAAATAATGGCAGAATTTTCATTTCAAGACGAAATATTGGGGTATGGGTTATATTACAGTTAGATTTGTGTTTATGAGAAATGAGTATATTTGTTTGGCTGAAATATTGCTTCAGGACCACCAAAAGAAACCACGGCCAGCTCCATTATTAGTACGGGAATATCTAAAAAGTTCATATCACAGTTTACAGCCTAAAGAAAAGGTGTTTATTTGAGAAAAAGATATTACAATCTAATAATCTATGAAGGTGCATCTTACCTCCTCCCATTGGTGGATGTATCTAATGAGTCTGGACAGTCTCAGTAGCCGAAGCAGACTGAGTATTTTCGTGAAACGCACAATCCTTAACGCTCGTGCCGTCTTGTAGAAGTCCGAGTCGATACGTGTCTCCACAATGAGGAAGATGTAATCCACAGGGATGGAGGAGATGAAATCCACGGCGAACCAGCTCCGAAGGTACCTCACCTTGATCAGCTGAGGGTCCAGGATGATTTCCGTGCTGTCTTCTTTGACGATCCCCGTGCGGAAGTTCAGCACTAGGTCAACCAGGAAGAATGTGTCAGAGACCACGTTAAAGACTATCCAGGCGGGGGTGTGTTCATCTTTGAAGAAGGTGATGCCTACGGGGATGATGATCAGGTTGCCCACCATCAACAGGAGCATGATCAGGTCCCAGTAGAACCTGGAGGACATAAAACGGACAAAGTGTTTATTTAATGCCTTAGGAACAGAAGAGTCTACTTGACCTTTGGAGACATTAACGATTGAAAGCAATTAAAGATTGTAAATTACAATTAAGTGCTTCTTCTTAATAGTACTTAAATTCTGTTTTACAAACGCACATGCACAGAAACATTTTTACCTGAAAAATGCATTGTACAAGTTAGAAAAATGTTTCATAATAGACAATACATTTATTTTTAGAAATAATAGTAAATAATGAATATCCATAATAATTATTAAGACTAACCAATAAAAGTAAATACTATCAATATAAAAAATGTAATATTATAATAAAAGTATATAATTATATCATTATAAATTAATAAAATAAATAATTGTTAAATCTGTTTAATCAACATTACGCATGTTTTATTTTGTTTTACATTACAATTTTTATATTAGAATTTACATTACATAAATTAAAACAAATTAAAAATCATTTTCAGTAATCGAGATAAGCTGAAATAGAATAAAATGAAATATAAATATTAGATTTAGAACTTAAATCCCTAAATGGAATATTGCTTTGTCAAATAAGTAGTAATAAGTTAAAGTATATATATATATATATATATGAAAAATGACAAATACACATAAAAACACTAAAACTTAAATTAAAATTAAGATTTAAAAGAATTGAAAGAATGAAGAATTAAAATCTATTTTATTTTATGTTTTTCTTTTCCATTTTAATTTTTGTGTTTATTTTTTCTGACTCTGTTTTATTGGTTAAATTAAAAAATATTAATCAAAAGCATGTCTAATTAATTGAAATTGTGAAACAATTTAACCTTAATTTGTAATAAAAGTTGAACAAAAATTGAATTTTTAAAACCCTATGAAATACGTTTTATTTTCCCCTCAAATTCATTTTTTTTTTAAACATAATTCTGTTTTCCATTAATTTTCTCGATTCCATTTTAATGGTTTCATTACATTTTAATAATCAAAAACATTTCTAATTAATAGATTTTATTTAAAAAAATACAATTTTATCATTTTATTTATTTATTTCAGAAATACTGTGTTATTTACATCTTTCTGGTAAATATTCCTTAAAAAACAATGCTTAAATAATAGTTAAATTATTAGTAGTACTATCATTACATTAAGTAATATATTTCTGTCACAGTTTCTTCAAGTTAAACCAAACTTTTATTTTGACCTGTTTCTGTATGTATATGATATGATGATAGTTTTTCTTTAAAGAAATGGTAAAAATCTCATAAAGTTCTAGAGATCATATTTTTGTGTTCATGTACTTGTATATTGATGCAGCAGAGGCTGAAAACACCACGAGCGTCACACACACGTATGTGTAGTAAAGCAAGCCGGGGGTCTGTGCCATTCATTCACACAGAGACACACAGAACATGCAGGATTCATATTTAAATTGTATTTTTGTGGCTTAATATTCACAGACACTAGTCCAAATTCCATGATATTCCCCAATTTACAGTAAATTCCATTTTTATGACTGGATTCTGCGATTCCATCCGTGTTTTCCACATTGTGGAAATCATAGGGCCCTATGACAGAAATATAAAATTTAAATTCACATTATTATACATCCTGAAACACCTTTGAAAAATATATTTTGTGTATAGGTTTAAAAAGAAACAACAGCATATTTAAGACCAACCAGTTCTGTAGATAAACTGATGCGCTATCAACACCAAGGTCATGGGTTCAATTCCCAGGAAATAATTGATAAGATGCATGCCTTGCAAGCAGTTAGTAGCTTTGGATAAATGCATCTGCCAAATGCATGAATGTAATCGTCTGCCATCATTTCCTCAAAACAAGTATTACAGCGCCAGTAATCAGAAACACTAATCTAAAGACCGCACTCAGGATTCCTTGAAAACGCTTCATGAGCTCAGACCCTGACTGACGCTGGAAATGGCTGGCTGTCTGGTTGGGCTATTACTTCTCGTTTATGGATGAGTTCCCTGTTTGGTAATTGGATGTGTCGTACGTATGTAAATGAAAGGGGCTGGAAGACATCCAGGAGACCTCTGGCAAGACCGCCATTTCATCAATAAAAGATCCGCTGGGTGAAAACGTTTACACAAAAACAAGCCGCCATAATTCCTGAATGCAGCATTAATTACCCCATTGGCCCTGATGATGCCAAAATGAGCCTTTTTGGTTGCGTGAAACATTCAATAATGCTACTAATATTTCATCTAATACATCATTGGATGTACAACACAAACTAAAGTCGTGGATTTGCCTTCTTCATTTTTACTGTGGTAGAGAGCTGGTTGGTTACTACATTCCAGTCCTTTGCGGCTGAGTTGCAATTAAGCAGAAATCGATCACACAGAGGGTTGATAAACCATCCAGCTCGGTATAGATTGCAAAGAGAACGAGGCTCTCAGCATTTCAGAGTTGTCCAGTGGGATTAGGTGTTGTTTGACACCATGGAAAAGAAAAAAACACTCAGTTCGATTTTAGGCCCTTATATTTGTGTATAAATAGGTCACCATGTTTTCTTCAGTAACAAATTGTTGATGAAATGATCAAAAGCAGATTAACCGCAGTATTGGATCATGACTGAAGGTTGCTGTTATCAGCAATCATATTAGCATAAACAACCATAAACAAAAAGAATTGGGTCATTCCATGTCAAATCAAACAGAGGTCCTCAGAGGATAAAAAGTTTAATTTTGATTTAGATTTATTTATTTTTTGTTAAAGAAACAAAGTATAAAGCCAAAATATTAAATGGCATGAAACCAGAATCTAATTTAAGAAGCAAATTCTCACAGGATATTCAGATACCGTATCTTTAATACTTCTTAGTTACAGACACGCAAACTTTGGGAAAAGAGTATTTATGGCGCTCAAGCAGGTATGTTCTATGCAACAGTTTTGATAGAGAGAAACAAGACACATTCCTAGTTTAAACATTATTTGTTCATCAGACATTCTTCTTTAAAATTAAAAAGATATCGCTGTAAGCATAATGACTTACATTAGTTTCTGACCACTGAATATGCGTGCAATTTAACAACTTACTCATGACGCCAGATTGAGATCCCCACATATCTGGAACTGAACCATATAGAGCCTTAAAAATTAAGATACCAAACAATAAATTTGTTAAGAACCAGTATCTAAAAGAATATTGACATATTTCATTTTTTTTTTTGAATTACAGGCACACAAACTGGGGAAAAAACATGTGCTTTTACCAATTTTTGAACTGCCACTATTGGCATATAAAGCAATATTCTTGGCCGATATGCTCAATTTTCATATTGTCCTATTGTCAGCCTGTGAGATCACTGATACACAATATTATTGTGCTAATTTATTTAATTATTTACTTAGTTTTATTGCCGGCAAATAAACCAACACCAGCATAAGGCTAAAAGCAGCCTAATTTTTTTCAGTATGACTTAATTTGTGTTTAACATGATAACAATTTAATAGAAACATTGAAAGTTACTAATGCTTACATTTCCTTAGTTATTCAAAAAGCAGCTACATAAAACGAAAAAACATTTACACTATCAAAGAACATCATCACTGACTAGCCTAGCGCAAGTTTATGCACTTGCGCTAGGCTAGTCACTCCCTGTCCTATACAAAGTAAATACAATAGTTACCTCACTGTATGATGAATACATTTTTACACTATACACGTCTGCAGCGCGAAGGGGGGGCGTTCCCCCCAAAACGAGTTACTGTGCCCCCCTTTTCCATCTTCTCCCCTCCTTGCTAAACGGGATTGATTTCGAAAGTGAAAGTGAAACCGGAAAAACAGCGTGCATAAGAAAGCGCGGCAAGTTTCCAAAGCGCCCCAGAAGCGTCTCTCTGCACTGCATCGCTAAAGTTAGGCGCCTAATCTATTTTTGACAGATAACAATAATAATGTCTTGCTATCGTCAAAGGCAATATCTCTGACTATCGTATCGACTGCAGTATTGTGTCAACTGATTTTACCAACAGACCTACCAATCTGTGTGTATAAATGGCATAATTATGGTGTCATGGTATTTCTAAAGTCATTTTTCCACCCCTGCAATTTGGCTCCAAATCTCAGGTGATAATTGGCATTTGACCCTAGGTGTGGGCAATATGACCAAAATCTTATATCACGGTAAGAGTAATTTTATTTCACAGTAACGATATATATATCATAATATAGTTATTATTGCCTTAAATAAGGTCTTTAGGATATCAAAATTTTTGATACCATAGAAATCTCATAATTCTTGTCACCAGTGTCAATATCACAAAAAACTACTAGCCTAAATTCAGTAAAGTAAAATAAAATATCTCAAGCTCACTGAAGACAAGTAGACAACAGTCAGTGATTAAATAAGAATAATAAACTAATTTCAAGCAATAGAAAAAAACTACAGTAGAACAAATAAATGCGAAATGCTACATACATGGTAAAAACACTGCATATTCTTCACTTTGTAAATAAAACACATTTTTCTTATTAAAGTTACAAAAGTGATTTAGTCAAGAGCAGTGAGAGATTTTCTTTCTTTTGTTGTTTGATTCACATGAATGACAGACAGCAGGAATATTAGACTGCTGTCACTTTATAAGCTGCCCGGATCCAATATACTGTTACACGTTTTCTTTCTCAGCTGTTTGCTTTCACTTAAGACCTAAATTACTGTGTTTACGAGCATACTTGCAAAAACTGACATTTTGACACATACACGTGTGTGTGTTTAATCGTTCAAGGCCTATAAAGTGGCAAAAATAACTCGTTCAATACTCCTGTGCTCTGTGAAACAGTCACTCAGACAGCGTGCACATTTAGCCTAATGAGTTTGCTGCTGATTGGATTTCAACAGCTTGTTTTTTAACCACAACGCTTAAAGAAGTTCACTTCCAGAACAAAAATTTACAGATAATCTACAGATAATCCCCTTGTCATCCAAGATGTTCATGTCTTTCCTTCTTCAGTCGTAAAGAAATGATCTTTTTTGAGGGAAACATTTCAGGATTTCTCTCCATATAGTGGACTTTACTGGTGCCCTGAGTTTGAACTTCCAAAATGCAATTTCAGTGCAGCTTCAAAGGGCTCTAAACGATCCCAGCCGAGGAAGAAGGGTCTTATCTAGCGAAATGACCTCAAATGCTCATCTTGTCTAGCTCTGTGTGTATTCCGGTTTAAGAGAGTTAGGGTGGGTCGAAAAACTCCCATCTCATTTTCTTCTCCAACTTCAAAACCGTCCTTTTTTTTTTTTTTTGTAAAGGGCGTTTGATCTTTGCGCGTTCACTTTGTAAACACTTGGTCAGTACTTCTGCAGCGATGTAGGACGATTTTGATGTTTTTCGACATACCCTAACTGTCTTAACCCGGAATACACAGAGTTCACGCAGAGCTAGACAGGATGAGCATTTGTGGTTAAAAAGTGTATAAATTGTCTTTTTTTTTGCTAGATAAGACTCTTCTTCCTCGGCTGGGATCAACTAGAGCCCTTTGAAGCTGCATTTAAACTGCATTTTGATGGTTTAAACTCAGGGGCACCATAGAAGTCCACCATATGCAGAGAAATCCTGAAATGTTTTCCTCAAAAAACATAATATCTTTACAACGGAAGAAAGAAAGACATAAACATCTTGGATGACGAGGGGGAGAGTAAATCTGTACATTTTTGCTCTGGATGTGAACTTCTCCTTTAAAAACACATACGTTTTCATGACCACGTAGCACAGCAACATCATGTGAGTGTGTAAACGTGATAGATACAATAGGCCAACTTTTCTACCGTTTAATCATGTCTACTGGTATATCCTACAAAATTACAAAATATTAATCAATGGCATTTTAAAATTTTGTTTTTTATCACTATGTACAGTATGTTTGTCTGTCATCTGAATGTGAACAAATTCAAAAATTTGAGCTAGGGAAGTTGTTGAAATGGTGAAATTTGGTGAACTTTGACGCAGAATGACCCAGCTACATTTTGTTTTACATCAGCTATGTGTCTGTTAAAACTGACTGAATATTCATATTGTCTAATTAAATTCTCACAATGATAATGTCCCTCGCCCTAAAATGACCTAAAACTAGCATCTTATTAGTTTAGCTTTCTTAACATGCTGAAAACATAACATACTCTCAAACTTACGGTATTAAATACATCAGATAACACTTACAATAGGACAAATTAAGTATCTGAATAATGCTAATATTATATGTGCTGCTTTTCTGGCAAGATAATAGTATAATCACATATATGTTAAATACCTACTTTTAAATACAGCATAATACAAAATCTGGGTTTAACCAAATGGAAAAATAGCACTTCCACATTGCAGGGCTCTATTTTACATTGCTTGAAATGAGCTTTGGAGGAGATTAAACAAGAACAAACCATCTATAGGAAGTGTCACTAAATCTGCCAGATTATTTCCAGACAGTTTTCAGATTATAAAGGATTTGCCACTGACATTTACCCTTGGACAGATGCTCCAGTGGTCAAAGCAGGCAAAAGAATAAGTTTTACAGCAACATGTGCTGAACTGTTTGTACCGTACACTTATGCAAGAACTAAAAGCGACATACCGATACCAAGATAAGTTCGACAACTAAATAAATGCTATACAGCAGGCAAACACAAATCTGGGACAGCTGTCATTCACAAAATTTACTGTCCCCAGACCTTATGTGCTTGTATAATAAATAATATTTCTCCACTCCTTAAAATCAGTGCAGAAAATATGAAAAAACAACAACAACAGATTTTGTCAGGGCCTACCAATTAGTTAGTAATCTAATCATATCACATCACATCACATCACAGTATTTTCTTGGTCCACTTAATCTGCGGATTATATTATAGCCTGTAAGCTTCAATGTTGTCTGTATTATTCTCTATAAACGCAATATGTATATGCAACTGTCAACCCATGCTGTTACTAGAGCAGTAATTGTATTGAGAATATCCAATATCTATCACATCAACCATAGTACCACTGTAACCACATTATAGATATTGTTCTCTTCTCAATTCACGTGTGTAAACAAATAATATATCATAGGAACATACACTATAAACAACAAGAATCCGCAAGAGGCGTTATTCAATGTCATTTACAACCAAGTCACAATATAAAATGGACTTGAACTTAAAAAAGCTTGAAAAAGTGTAGATTGCCCTTTATTTTGAAATTGTGTGGATCTTTTAACAACCCTATTTAGGCTAAAAATCAACTAACAGACGAGGGCCACTGTTAAATGACAGCAGCGGGAACACATTTTATCCAAACAAAAGCCTTTGCAATAATCAGCTTTCTGTTACAATCTGCCAAAAATACACTCTCTATTCTCCTTCTCTATCTGTTGCTGCTTAGCATATTATGAGTCCTAATTGTCTTTCCCAATCCCCATCCCTCCAATTGTGATGATCTCTCAGTGGAATCTGTGTCAACTCTACTCACCAGATCTAGCCATCATCCAAACGCTCTGCACCACAGCTCAACCAGTCGCTCTGGCCGCTGGAGTTCCCCGCAGAAAGCTAATGTGTTGGGTACATAATAATAGGTTTATGCAAGACTATTGCCATGATTCACTTGGGTGGCTGTCATGCCGCCGACATGCAAAAAATCAGCTGAATTCAGATAGCCTTAAGGCTGTTTCTTTAACTATGGGCACTTTTGGCCTTTTGGACCTTTAGAAAGTGAACTCAACACAGGTCTACAACTGTAGAGATGAAAGAAACAGAGCCCTCTGCTGCATTTTAAAAATATCACTCTATAACCAAAAACCTTCAAACATCCACTTGATCATAAAACACCACACATGAACAAATCAAATAAGTTATCATAAAAAAAAGTTAACAATAGCCTATGGCTATTAGAAAACTGAGGAAGAACATTTAAAAAAATATTAATCACTTTTACAGTCACTACTCAGAACAAACAGACTAAGCATGGAGAATAAAAGCATATAGTTGCTTTACCGACCATTCTACTTGAGTTTTAGGATTTCATCATTGTTTTTTGTTTATAATCCATCGTGTCATCGCGTTCATGACAGACGTCCCGCTGAATCCGATCAGTTATTTATTTAAATATACGCGATGGAACATGAGCGCCAAAACGGCATTGGTTTATGTTTTAGCGTTAGAGCAGATGAAACATGTTTAGAAAAAGCAAACAATGTTAAATTTACCGCTGTGTTGCGCACAGAATCGCTGCGCGTTTTCGTGATTTTCGCCGTTTCTCTCTCACGTAACAGCTGGGTTGCCAGATTGTTACAACAAAAATACTCACAACTAGCCAAATCGCGTTTCGGCGGTCCTGCCGTAAAAATCCCGTTCCGGGTGGTAAAACAAACATTTTAAGGCATGGTTACCCTAGTTGAATTCGCATTCCAGGTGCTAAATATCACGTTATTGGGTCGTTTTAACCCGTGGACATGAAAAACAACCCGCGACAACAGTGTTAAAGTAGAAAAACCGTGAACTTGGCAACACTGTTGACAGTGAGTTTCTCCGAGGCTCGGCAGTCTCAACTCAGGTTTGTATAAACAAAAACAATGTATTTATTTAAATGAATACATATTTAGAATAATTTCACTTAAATATGTGTTTTCTTAGTGTATTGTGTCTGTATGTTATTGTATGAAGAGGGTTTGCACTTAAGTCACGGTTTGGTCAGTCTATATTGGAGATGCTTGGATGTAAACAACAGCATCTATTGTATGGTTAATGTACTACTAAATATGCTCTGCTTATTTATGCTGTCTAAACCACGGAAAAAAAAATGTGTGGAAGCTGCTAAATCATATAGAGAAGGACTTAGTAAGCAGGAAATGGTGCAATATTTTGACAAACTAAGCTTAATAGGTGGTAAAGATAATTACAAGCAGTATTAATTAAGGTATTAGCCTCATATTTCACCCACCTGACCAGAAATGATAACATTTTCAGCTGCAATAATCAGCAAAATTTGCGAGTTCTTTTCGTTTCAGTGTTATCGTTTACGTTCAGTGCCACCAATATGGCCGATTGATGATGCGTTGTGAAAACACTGCCATTTTCATAGTTTTTGCTGTTTCTCTCTCGCTTAACAGCAGGGTTGCCAGGTTGTCACAACAAAACCCGTCCAATTGCTTCTTAAAACTAGCCAAATCGCATTTTGGCTTCCCGCCGGTAAAAAATCGTGTTCTGGGTGGTAAAATACGCATTTTTAGGCCTGGTTACCCTGGTAAAATTCTTTCAGTATATACTGATACTAAGTTTTAAACTGGAACAACAAAAAGGCTAAAAAAACAACGATTTTTTTTTCTTAATATTCAAAATAATAAGTAATATCATTATTTTCAATAATTTGCAACTTATATCTGTGAATGTCTTTTACATTCTTACATTAACCTTCAAAATTATACACAAAATATGTTTGTTTTAATAAAAATTAACCACTGAGACATAAAAGTGCATAACATTGAAGTAATTGAAGTGAATTGTTTGAGCGCATCACAGAAATTCACATCCATTGAAGTAATACGTTTAGTCTGTAATTTAATAAACAGGCTGCAATGTTTGCTTACACGAGTCCAGCGCTCTAAATGATAGAGGGAAATTTTTAGCTGTGTGAGAGGGCACTGCTTTCATTTTCAGTTGAAGCTAATGGAGAAATGATGTGATGCACCATATTGTTTAGCAGAAAATTGTATTTCCTATTCTTTCCAAATGCGCTGCAGAGCAGAGCTGCTCTGTGGTGATTCATTAAAAAAGCACATCTTTTTGCTTACCTTATTCCAGAACCCCTTGAACACTGATCCTAACCTTCCACCCCCCTCTCAACAGCCTCCCTCCACATTCTGACACTCTCTTCTCGTTTTCTGCATCATCCAGGTGATGCAATCAGCAAATGGAAGTCCCTGCATCGCCCAACCCCTTTTCTAACAGTGCTGAGGGGAGGAAGGTCAGAGAGCATGGGGAGAGAAGGATGAGTCAAGTGCAAGAGGAAGCAGACAAGGGCAAATGTGAAAATGACACCTGAAAATGCCAGACGACTAAGGACGGTGACTCTTGTGACAGATAAAACTTTACAGATCACCTGCTGCTGTGGTCATTTGGTGCTCAACAGGTCTAGATACTTCCTGAAATAATATTCATCTTATATGGTCATAAATGTATAGTTTCAGCAGTACAAATTACAGGGAAACATTCTAAGAAAATCTGTAAAAAAAAAAAAAAAAAAATACTGTGTCAGTATGAATATGATTTTCCATACTGATTTTTTTCCATAGGTGTTTTACTCATATTCTGATTTACATATTGCATTGTCTTGTGTTTTAGTTGCAAATTAAATGTAACAGATAATGTCCTGGCAGAATTACCAGTACCTTTTCCATTTCTCTACACTGTTGAACAATATATTTGGTTGTTTTTTTGCCAAATACAATGAAAGTGAATGGGGTCCAAACAAAGCACAAAAATCATTTTGTTTGGATCCCTTTGACTTTCATTGTATGGACAAAAGAAGTTACAAACTTTATTGTCTTGTATTTTATGGGGCAAATGACATGTAACAGATAATGTCCTGTCAGAATTATCAGTACCTTTTCCATTTTTCTAAGAAAATACTATTTTAGTCTTTCTACTTCAAAATTTTCATGTTTAATTAAATGCTACTTGCTTTTTCTTTGTAATTAACTGTGAAATTTACTAGCAATTTCTGAGTGAAAATTACTTCTACACCTTTGTTTTTCAAGTGCACTGTAAAAAATTAGGTGAAGAAATAATTTTCTCTAAAAAAAACTGCTGGTAAATTTGATGAATAAACATAGTCCAATAATCTTTGTTTGTACTATATATATATACATATGTAATTTAGGAGTAAATGGCATGAAACAGATAATGTCCTGGCAAAATTGCCAGTATCTTTTCCATTTTTCTACACTATAAACAATTTTCGCTAAGAAATTGCTAGTAAATTTGACAAATAATTACAAAGAATTGGCAAGTGACCCTGAATTAAATGTTAAATTTTGTAGTAAAAAGACTAAAATAGTGTTTTTGGGTAACACTCCAATAATCTTTTCTTATTTATAACTTTTTCCCATAGATTTAAAAAAAAAAAAATCTGTGTAGTTTAAACAAACAAAACAAAACAAGAACATTCTATCATCAGTTACTCACCCTTATGTCATTTTAAACCTGTATGACTTGATTTATATGTGGAACAAGAGAAGATCTTTTTAAAATATATTTGGTTGTTTTTTGCCATATACAAGAGAAGTCAACTGGGTCCAAACAAAACACAAAAATGGTTTCGTTTGGACCCCATTGACTTACACTGTATGGACAACAGCAGTTACATACTGCATTGTCTTGTATTTTAGGGGTAAATGAAATGCAACAGATAATGTCCTGTCAGAATTTCTACACTGTAAAAAATATTTTTGAATCTTATTATTATTAGAATACAAATACTTTTTAATTCAATCTGTTATTTGCCTTATCTTTGTAATTAATTGTGAAATCTACTAGCAATGTCTGAGTGAAAATTGTTCCTACAGCATTATTTTCCAAGTACATTGTAAAAAATTTGGTGAAAAAACAATTTTTGTGAAGAAATTTCTAGTAAACTTGACAGATAATTACAATGAATTGGCTAGTGATGCTGAATTATGTTAAATTTTGTAGTAGAAAGACTGAAATAGTATTTTTTTTGTGCAAAATATATTTGTTTTAGTGTAGGAAAAAAATCAGTGTAGCTCAAAAAACAAAAACATTCCATCATCATTTTCTCACCCTTATATCACCTGCAGGGCTTTTATTTTATATTTGGAGGATATTTTGAAAATATATTTGGTTGTTTATTGTTACATACAATAGAAGTCAATAGGGTCCAAACAAAACACAGAAATGCTTTTTGTTTGAACCCCACTGACTTATATTGTATGGACAAAAGCAGTTCTTCAAAATATGTTCTTCTGTGAAGAAAGAAAGTCACACAGGTCACTTGAGGGTGAGCAGATGATGACAGAATTTTCATTTCTGGTGTTGATTCAACATTATCCTCCTTTCCACTGTACGCCCCTGACCTCACATCATTTATTTGAACTGATATCTAAACCAATGTGCCAGTCGCTCATTAGAAGCAAATAACTGCTTGGCTTACACGCCGTCCTGAGGCCATGTGGTCCATTTCAGCTACCTGACTGTTAGTACTGCCCCCTCCAACTCGGACCGTTCAGCCACACCGACCAGAGTGCCATTAAATAAATTGTGTTGTCGTAATCCTCTCTGATGTTTGCTCCCAATAATGCCCGTCGTCATGTTAACCCATTTTGATCACCCTATTTCCCGGCCTGTGCAGAAATGGACAATCTCTGTTTGAGTGAAAACATGTGAACAATAGCTAAATATGATTGTGTTGCTCATTTCTATGCAGTAAAGCGAGAGATTACAGTTGACTCCTGTGCCTGGTGCAATGAAAGTTTCACGCAATACATGCAAAACAATCACAGAAACTCCTAGACAGGTGGCGTTGGTGACACTGTTTGCCCTTGCAATATGTGGATGGTATCAATGTCATTCAAACAGTAAAGAGGTGAATATGACCAGGTGAAGGCAAAAGCATGATTTTAATATCCTCAAGGACACAGAAAGACGCTTTTAAAAACACAAGTATGAAAAGACAAACGGGCTAGTTTAATTTTGGAGAGCTCCTTGCTGGAGGCCTGCGGACAGATAATTAGACACGGGATTACCTGAAGTCACTGTATGGGTGAATGATCCAAAAACCTGCAGATTTGACCCGTTCCTGCTCGCGTTCCACCGCCTTCTCGCTCCCGAACATTCGAAGCGAGAACTTGTTGACCCCCGGTTGGAGCATCGCGCCAAACTGCCTGTGCATAAAGCCCGCCTGGTACAAGCGCTCGTCGTCCGGCATGATTTGATCGATACCTTCCAACTTTACGAAACTCGACTGTTCTTCAGAGGGCGCCTGTTGTGCCCCGTCGCCGCGACCGCCCTGCGCGCCCTCGCTCTCTCCGGGTCCGGGCTGCTCCGAGGGACCGTCGTCCTCGGGGCTCGCATCCCCGATGAGGCATCTCTGCTCCGCCAGATCCGCGTCTGGAGCATGCCGACTGGTGATGGAAGAGAGGCTGCCTCTGAACCTCCGGCAGTCGCCGTTCACGTTGGTTCTGAAGGGTCTCCCCACATCGGTCTCCGCGTCTCCGCTCTTGGCCTCGCTGACACCTTTCGAGCTCCCCGTGGAGGAGGGTGAGGGAAGATGCTTCATCTTGACACTTTTCCTCCGAGTGTCCTTGTCGCTGTCTTCGCCGTCTCGAGTCATAGCACCCTTGTGTCCAAACTGATGTGGCAAGCTGTAGAGCCGTTTGCGCATGGAAGAATGCACCCTATCCATTGTGATCGACCACCTTAACAGAACAAATGACAGTCGGTATCATCGGAGAGGAGACGCAGGCTGGAAAATAGGTCGTCAAAAATATGAATGCACAAATATGCATCCCGCTGCATCTGTAATACCAGACACCGATTCCGAGAGCGCAGAATCAAAGAGCGCACACTGGATGCGGGAAGACGGACGGACGTGTCTGAATGAGAAACAATTTGACGCGCGTCTCAATGACAAATCATTGCACCCTCCTTTTCAAACTACTCTTCAAACAGCACTTACGAAGCCCCCGGCCATTGACACATCCGTAATCCAATGTGCAAAAGATGTCCAGTTCAGTTGTGGTAACATGCGTGGGGATGGATAATCTATTACGTTGCCATAGAAGCGCAGACAGCAAATAAGCACGCACCACCTAAACCGACTGTTAGGGGTGTAGCAAAAAAAAAAAAAAAAAGAACGTGACATGACATTGCCCGTCTTCACCAAATGATTCGCCGATGTGTATTTTCGCCCAATAATAACATAAACATTTCTGAATGGCAAAAGTACAGTTTTTACGTCATTCTGTCTATTACGTCATGATACCTTGGAAAAGAATTGGTATTGTTCCATGCTAACAGCTGAGTATTGTTTATCAGTTGGCTTGACAGGATATGACTAGCTGGGTGGTGAGAAGTCAAAACAAAAAAGTATGTATTCGTTCTACATAAGCATTCACACAATTCAACAGCGTTTTCGAACGTTCCTGGAAACATAAAAGTTTAAATCGCGTTCGGTGAGAACGTAACCATAGCAACAGTTAACCGCTGGAACGCTGTTTATCGGACGTAAAGCGGCAAAACACGTGACTTTATTGTCCTAAAATACAAATAATATGTGACCCTGGACCACAAAAAACAGTCATATGGGTCTATTTTTAATGAATAAATAAGCTTTTCGTTGATATATGGTTTGTTACGATACAACTATTGGAAAATCTGAATGGGGTGCAAAAAAATCAAAATATTGAGAAAATCACCTTTAAAGTTGTCCAAATGAAGTTCTTAGCATATTACTAATCAAATTTTTTTAAAATAAGTTTTGATATATTTACGGTGGGAAATTTACATGGAACATGATCTTTACTTAATATGCTAATGATTTTTCGCATAAAAAAATCGATCATTTTGACCCTAGCTATTGCTACAAATATACCCGTGCTGCTTAAAACTGCATGGTCTCTTTATTTTTTGTGGTTCAGGGTCACATATAATAAAGTGTAAAATAAAAATGTCTTTTAAGTTAGTTGACGGTTATTTGGGGTTTCACATGACCCAGGAAATTATAAACAGAAATTACGTTATGAAAATTAACCATGGTTTTACCACAAATAAAACCAAAAAACCATGGTTACTATAGTTAAACAATGGTAACCACAAATTAAGCATGGTTTTGTTACTCTAACCATGGTTTAACCACGGCATCTGTATTAAAACTGTGGTTATACAAATGGTAATCAATATGTTTAAAAAAAAAAAAAAAAAAAAACATGGTTAATTTTCTTCAGGGAAGACAACCTCTCTGAGGGTCAATTAATAATTTGCACACTGC
Source organism: Cirrhinus mrigala (assembly GCA_036247105.1). Taxonomy (NCBI): domain Eukaryota; kingdom Metazoa; phylum Chordata; class Actinopteri; order Cypriniformes; family Cyprinidae; genus Cirrhinus; species Cirrhinus mrigala. The sequence goes on from CM070031.1 coordinate 11,012,490, forward strand.
TTCGAAGTAGACTAATTTACCCTTACAAAAATTAACCATGGTTTTACTACAAATTAAACCAAAATAGCATGGTTACTATAGTTAAACCATGGTAACCACAAATGAACCATGGTCTTATTACTCTAACCATAGTTTAACCATGGTATTTGTAGTAAAACTTTGTACGTTATACAAAAACTAATCAATGCACCAAAAAACAATGGATATTATACTTTTACTATAATGAAACCATCATTAATTTTCATAAAGGTTTTACCACAAATAAAAAAAAAAACATGGTTACTATAGCTAAACCACACATTAACCATGGTTTTGCTACTCTAATCATAGTTTAACTATGGTATTTGTATTAAAAACTGTAGTTATACAAATGGTAATCAATAAGCCAAAAAAACATTGTTACTACACTTTACCCATAGTAAAACCATGGTTAATTTTCATAAGGGAAGTCAACCTCTCTGTAGGTCAACGAATAATATGCTGCTTCGAAGTAGACTAATTTATTATTCATATTTAAGTACTTTTGAGAAGCTTTATGATGAAAAGACGTGATGAGACAGTATTGTGTCAGGTTAGACCAGATGTATGATGTATCCCAGACAGCACACGTATGTCTGCACCCTGATAGCACACATACATCACAGAGACGTCTATTTGACGTCTGCATTTACATCTGGAAGACGTATCAAATAGACAGATATCAAATAGACGTCTATTAGATGTCTTTAAGATGTTTATGATTTAGAATATGTGTAAAACACAACAGATGCTTTCCAGATCAAGTGATCTTTAACAGTCTTCAAGATGTCTGTTAAAGATCACTTGATCTGAAAAGCATCTGCTGTGTATAAACATCTGACTGACGTCTGTAAGATGTCAGTTTTACACACATTCTAAATCATAAACATCTTAAAGACATCTAATAGACATCTATTTGACGTTTTATAGGAAACGTCCTATAGACGTATTGCAGATGAGCAAACACTCTAAAAAATACGTCTTCCAGATGTAAATGCAGATGTCAAATAGATTTCTCTGTGATGAATGTGTGCTATCAGGGATGGTTGACAGACAACCATGCTAGCATCATTGCTAAAATGCTGTTCAGGTTTGGTTTATGCAGGTGTAGTGCTGGTCTAGTTGGTGAACCAGTAGTTAGTAAAGCTGCAAGTTATGCTATTGAAAAGGTCTAGTGGGGACAACAGCTGTGTCGTTTTTATGTTTATGCTGTGTTTTATCACGTTTAAGAGCTTCACAGCTCATGTGATTGTGAAATATTCAAGCCATTCATTTCGAATATATCCATGTTATGGCATATTTCATTTTTGAAAACCATACAGCCTTGCTTTAGAACAACTGTGCTTCATCTGATGTCATGGTTTTTATTGTGCAGTCCAGATACAACATAACATGTCAGATGGTGAAGTCAGGGCATCAAGTGATCTGATGAAACTAGATACTGAGAGAATAATGGCACTATAATCTGTAAGCGCCTGGGCAAAGACAGCTTTCTGCCTTTTGAGCAGAAAATGCATTGTGACAAACACTGCCTTTCCAGGAATCATCCATCCCTATGGCTATGGTGGAGAAATGACCGTGAGATTATTCTGTGTGGATGTGATTTTTGTGTGTATGAAAATATCATCTTTCATTCTGTCATACGGTAACCTGCTGTCTGAATACCAGCCAATTTCACCTTGCGATATTTGTATGGATTTATAGTGTTCAGGTTATATTAATGAACTCAGTCTTAAAAATGATCACCCCTCTTGCATATCTGTGGCAGAACATAAATGTTCTATTATAGTAATGTGCTATATAAACCACACTCATGTTTACACCACAGACATATGGTTTAAATGGAGCAGCTAATAATGAGAGTAGATGATAATACTTATGTAAATGCCACATCCAAATACTGTTGCACAGCTCATTTTGGTGCAATGTCTATAACTGAAAACTGAGAGGGTGGGGGAGTGGAAACAAACGTCCAGAGACATTAAGCGTTTGGAGGGTCCGAAGTTTCAGCCTTGGTCAGCAATGCCCCCCTCTGGTGCACAGACATATTTCTTTTAGGACTGCAGGCAACAGTGCCAACCCTACGCTAGGATGATTTTTTAACCTTTAAAACACCCACACAAAGATGTTGATACTGAAGCAGATGGTTCTACTTTTTTTTCAAAAAAACAATGCAACATTGTGTAAGTTGCACTTGGGCATTTTTAGCTTGTAATGTTTTGCAAATGTCATTGTTTGTTGGTATGTGATTGTTTCCACATGCACATTGATTAATTACCCATAATAAAATTTATGTAAACTCATATTTGAGGAATAGCTCACCCAAAAAAAAAAAAAAAAAAAAAAAAAAATTTCATTTTTAATCACCCTCAGGCCATCCAAGATAAGTTTTTTCATAGAAACAGATTTGGAGATATTTAGCATTACACTTGCTCACAAATGGATCAATTGCAGTGAATGGGTGCCGTCAGAATTGGAGTTCAAACAGCTGATAAAAACATCACAATAATCCACACCACTCCAGTCCATCAGTTAACATCTTGTGGAAAGCTGTGTTTGTAAGAAACTAATTTGTGCATATTTCTCTCCTGATTCAGACAAAACTACCTTTTCACTGGAGAAAGCAATAATGTGGATTTTTAAGGTTGAAAATAACATCTTAATGATAAATTTGTTGGAACATCTTACAAAATGTTTACTGATGCTCTGGAGTCATGTGGATTACTTGTGGGCTATTGTGTCGTTTTTATCAGCTGTTTGGACTCTCATTCTGACGGTACCCATTCACTACAGAGGATCCATTGGTGAGCAAGTGGTGTAATGTTAAAGTCTCCAGATCTTCTCTGATGAAAAAACAAACTCATCTACATCTCAGATGACCTGAAGACAACGACCACATGTTATAAAAAAGGACAACGCGTTTAACTTTAGATATTTTAATTGTTAAAAATGACATGTATATGCCTTAGTCAATTGATATAATATTAATTTCTCTTCACATTCTGACTTAGTAGACCCTTTATATGTGTAAGGAGCTCATGCAGTGATGTTTTAAACCATGTGGGTTGTTTTTCATGGTTCGAACAGTGCACTCTGCTAACATATAATATATTAAAGCTTAATTATACACAACCAAAAGCTAACATTAAAAAAAGGTTTGTTCTACTGTATGTATAGATATTGCATAGAATAAAAGCCATGCTGTATACTATGCATACATAAAAAGCAATCAGCCATGTAGACTTACAGAGACAGATAAGGTACATAAGTATAAAATGAAGTCACTGGTTTGCAAGAGTATTTGAAGAGATAAGTGCATCAGTATGAAGAACATTCAGTTAACTATAGATATTTCAAGTGATTTCATACATCAATGTACAATACATGTACAAATTAAACATGGTAGGACATTTCGCAAAGCCCTTAATCGATTGATAGAATCGTATGCCACCTTACCAAACGGTATGCAGTAATATGATAATCTGTACAAAAACTGTCATACCAGAGTCATGGTGGCATATTTGCGATAAGTTAAAGGCTTGCTCGAACAGAAGTCATTCATAAATACACAAACAAAAAAAGCCTGTATCAAACAGTAATTATCTTGCATGCAATTATTATTTTTGTACCGTTGCCCGACATGGAAAAAAGTTGACTTGAATAAAAGAGATTCTAAATCATGCAAGAAAATGTTCTGAATCAGGTTCCGTTCTCTTCGCTCGTCCTTCCCACACCAGATTTATAAGGCATGCCTTGGGTGCTCCTTTCTTCCGCTTTAACTTCTCCTCCTTTGATTTGTTTACCAATGCGCTGAACCGTTTATGAGTAACGTTCATATGGTCATGATGTGAATGTCTTTATCTGTAAACAACACAACAGTGACAAAAGTGGGTTAATTATGTGGCTTTCAGACTAGGTACTGACTGAGCAATGTATACATCTAGTTCTTTGATATTCATTACATGGCATTCTGCCATGAATAGATATTTCCTAATATTCACCAACGTCCATGACAACTTTCTATATCAGTCAGCTTATCGGCCAGGTTCACAAAAAAAAATAGTTTTCGCCTTTAAAAAAAAAAAAAAAAAAGTGTATAAAGTGTATAAATCACTCGCTTTTTAAAAGATAAAAGAAACATTTCACATCTCTCTCACCTCCCCTGAGCCCATTGAGGTTTAACAAACTTGCTAACGCATGCGGTGAGTTTTTTGGGGGGTAATTGAGAATGAATGGGAGAAAGTTCTAAATATGGAGAAAAATCGCCTTTAAAGTTGTCCAAATGAAGTTTTTAGCAATGCATATTACTAATCAAAAATAAAATGTTGATATATTTACGATAGGAAATTTACAAAATATCGTCGTGAACAATGATCTTTACTTAATATCCTAATGATTTTTGGCATAAAAGAAAAATCGATAATTTTGACCCATACAATGTATGGGTCTAATGTTTTTGGCTATTGCTACAAATATACCAGTGTTACTTGTGACTGGTTTTGTTGTCCATGGTCACATCTGAGGTTTGATGAGTGATGATCCAAAAAATAACATAATAGTTTAAAGTTAACTATTAAAAAGAATAGCTGAACGTAAGTTCAATAATAAAATATTTTTTTTTGTAAAATGTAAAATGCTTAAAAACACTAATTTGATTAGATTCATGCTTGGCTTTAATATACAGAATATTGACTACATTGTTAATGCAAAAATATAAAATAGAATTGTTTTTCTTTTTTTGATAATGTAAGTAATAAAGAAAACAAAGAAAATGTGACATGAATTTACATTTGATTAAAACTATTTTTGAGGACCTCATTATCATATGTGACCCTGGACCACAAAACCAGTGATAAGGGTACATTTTTTAAAACTGAGATTTATTCATCAAAAAAAAGCAGATTAAGCTTTCCACTGGTGTATGGTTTGTTAGGACAGGACAATATTTGGTCGAGATACAACTATTTGAAAATCTAGAATCTGAGGGTGCAAAAAAAAAGAAAATCACCTTCAAAGTTTTGATATATCTACGATAGTACATTTACAAAATATCTTCATGGAACATGATCTTTACTTAATATCCTAATGATTTTTGGCCTAAAAGAAAAACTGATAATTTTGACCCATACAATGTATTGTTAGCTATTGATAAGTTTTTGACACTTAAAATGCATGAGTCCAAAAAATTAATTAATTAATTTAAAAAAAGATGATATTTCATTCAAAAAGAAATTATATGCTTTCTGGTAATTTCTACATTTTAAGTGTGGCTTTGTGTAGAATATTGATTACATTGTTAATGTAAAAATATAAAATAGAATTGTTTTTCTTTTTCTAATAATGTAAGTGATGTTAATTGAACCAAGAAAAATGTGACTGTGACATGAATTTACATTTGATTATTTTTTGAGGACCTAATTATCATATGTGACCCTGGACCGCAAAACCAGTCATAAGGGTCAATTTTTTTAAATTTAGATTTAAATCTAAATATTAAGGAAATTGTCCAAATGAAGTGCTTAGCAATGCATATTACTAATCAAAAAATACGTTTTGATATAATTACGGTAGTAAATTTACTAAATATCTTCATGGAACATGATCTTTACTTTAATATCCTAATGATTTTTGGCTTAAAAGAAAAATCTATAATTTTGACTCATACAATGTATTGTTGGCTATTGCTAGGTTTTTGACACTTAAAATGCATAAGTCATAAAAAAAAAGATGATATTATGTTCAAAAAGACATTTATATACTTTCTGGTGATTTCTACATTTTAAGTGTGGCTTTGTGTCTAAATTTCCCTGCTACTATAAGCACTCTTTCTTGTTTCGTGTTCAACTGATATTAATATTCTCAGTGTAACTGAAGACTCACCTTATAATGATGAAATCAATTTGTATTTCTCTGACGTAGGTTTTTATCTTTGTGGTTGTTGGTGGAATTAGTTTTCCTTGAAGGTGAGATCATAAAAATGAGTCAGTCACAATCCAAAAGACAAATCCAGCATTTTACACTCGTTCACATATTATTATGTTTTCTTCATTCACTGTTTCTTTATATTCTATGCATTCTGTATAAATTACACATCCGCTGGCATCAGTTATCTAGGACAGTTGCATCATATTAACTCTTATTTAAATGTAAATCTGATACTTACATTGGCCCAGCTGGTTCGTCATCTTAGGCAGAATGGGAAGCAAAACAACGACAATTTTAGTTCGAGTCTGTAATGGTTCCAGCTGGCACAATATTCGCATTATTGAATAAATACTGTAGATTGACTGCATTAAGTAGCTAAAAGCAACTCAATGCCACATTGTCTTTAATATTTAAGTTATTGTTGCGGAGTAGAATAATACAGAACAAAGACTTCGCTTTGATGTGAGAAATGAAAAGGCTTGCACTATATAACAGTACAAAAACTCATAGGAAATACACACACACACACACACACATATACATATATATATATATATATATATATATATATATACACACACACACATGTATGTTTGTATGTATGTATATGTATATATATATATATATACACACACACATACACACACACACACTTTCAGCTTTTTAAACAGCACAAAATGAAAGAAGAAAAGAAATAAAGATAAAATCTCATGCTCATGCCAACATGATTGCATTTGAACAGACTCCAATGAAAAGGATGTACAGAAATGAAGGTCATTTGAAGGTTAAACTGCAACAGAACAGACACCATTCCAAAAATTAAGGCAAAATAAAATCCCTTTTCAGCCTAAAATTTAAAAAAAGACTTGTAAACAAGCTAAAATACAGTAGAACAGTGAACAGTGATTCTGATAGGTTCAATCAAGCCGCATGCAGTCTTTCACTTACCACAGTGTTTTAGGTTGTGCCATTCAGAGAGAAAAAAACGTGTTAACGCTGTTAATTCTTAATGACTAAATGATATGAACCACTAAAAATGTGATTTAACGCTAAAATAATAATGCAGTGATTCATAAGTCACAAACGCCTGCACAAAATGTGTATAGCCTACTAACCACACGAAGCTAAAAACTGAATTTATACACCTAACGTTTTATTTTTATATACATGTATGCACACATTTATGAACAATGTACAATACTAAACACGTTTTAATCAAACACAACGCATTAATTCGACATTTCTGTCTGACGATGAAATCAATACTGAAGAACACCACAAGGTGGCGATGTTGGACAGACAACGTCTCATTTAACGTCACTAGAGCTTAAGTCGTTAACCGTTTATTGTTTAGTGCTAAACCAGTTCTTGTGGAAATATCGTTTGGTAATGATTAAATGTAAGAAATATCAAACATAACTGATTCCCAAAGCGAACCTAAGGGCTTTAAAACAAAGAGTTTGTTTTATATAAAGTCAGGGCTAAAGTAAATATACTGGTATGCAGGAATACATTGTGCTGGACTGACCGGTCTCGTTTTCCCTCGCAATGCATTGTAGGTGAGCTGTACAGTAAGTGGCGTGGGACTACACCTCCACGCACATCAATAATTCACTGCCCACTACCTAACCATACACCACAGAGTCATATTTCTCTCGAATATCAGATTAGAGTTCAGATGACCTAACGCAGGTGCCCTACAGGACAAGAGCAGTGAGTGTGTGTGTATGTGTGTGTGTGTGTGTGTGTGTGTGTGTGTTTGGTCTGGATGGCCTCAGACTGAATTATTAAGTAAGAGACCAGGTCAGGATCAAATAACAGAGTGTATGGTTTTCCAATAAACGAGTCAAAGGTTTTGTGACGCAGTCGGAGAAAACTAAATTAGTAAGTACTGTATAAGATGTATAGGACAATTGTCTTTAAATATAGGCCTAATATGTGAATAAATATTACATATACTTGTGTTTCAAAAGTTTGGGATTAGTACAATGTCTGAAATGTTTTTTAAAGAGTCTCTTATGCTCATCAAGGCTGTGTTTAATAAAAACAAACAAACAATAAAACAGTAATATTATTGTGAAATGGCTGTTTTCCATTTGAATCTACAGTCGAGGTCAAACGTTTACATACCCCTTGCAGAATCTGCAAAATGATAATTATTTTACCAAAATAAGAGGGATCATACAAAATGCATGTTATTTTTTATTAGGTACTGACCTGAATAAGACATTTCACATGAAAGATATTTACATATATTCTTCATACTGTGTTGTTATGTGAATGATCCATAGCTGTTTTTTTTTTGTTTAGTGATAGTTGTTTGTGAGTCCCTAGTTTGTCCTGAACAGTTATACTGCCTGGTGTTCTTCAGAAAAATCCTTCAGGTCCCACAAATTATTAGTTTTTTCAGCATTTTTGTGAATTTGAACCCTTTTCAAGAATGACTGTGTGATTTTGAGATCCATCTTTTCACACTGAAGACAACTGAGGGACTCATATGTAAATATTACAAAAGGTTCAAACACAATCCATTAACAGTCAGGGGTGTAAACTTTCTGAATTCGACGATCAGGGTATATTTAACTTATTTTGTCTTCTGCGAAACATGCAAGTATCTTCTGTAGCTTCTGAAGTGAAGTACTAAATGAAAAAATATGATATTTAGGCAATATAAGAAAACTGTACACATCGTCATTCTGTTCAAAAGTTTACACCCCCGGCTTTTAATGGATCGTTTTTCCTTCTTCTGGAGCATCAGTGAGCGTTTGAACCTTCTGTAATAGTTGCATATGAGTCCCTCAGTTGTCCTCAGTGTGAAAAGATGGATCTCAAAAATCACAGTCATTGTTAGAAATGATTCAAATACACAAAAATAGTTAAAAACCAAAAAATTTGTGGGACCTGAAGGATTTTTTTAAAGGACAGCAGGCAGTTTAACTGTTTAGGACAAACAAGGGACTCATGAACAGCTATCACTAAACAAAATCTATTACCAATCTAATACCAATCTATTTTCCATAACTGTGTAAAGTAAATATTAATCTAACATTAATAGTCTATATTGAGACCCACCCTTTTAAACTCACCGTCAGGAACATCGTCAGGCTTCTTGCGCTTCTCGTAGATGACGATGATCAGCACCAGGATGAAGATCTCGGCGAGGACCCCCAGGAGGGGCCACAGGGGGGCCAGGTGGCTCCTGACGCGCAGAACCGATGTCATGGAGTTGGTGCCGATGGTGTTGGTGGCATTGCACTCGTACTCTCCGGGGTCGGAGATGATGTCTAGGTTGATGATGGACAGCTCGGAGTAACCGTCCTTGCTGCTGATGAAGAAGCGGCCAGAGGAGTTGTCAATATCCTGGGAGATTGATGGAAGAGGAGGAAAACCGGGGACAGATAAGGAGAGGTAAGGAAAGCCACTGATTATACGCTTAAAGAGACAGTCTGACCCCAAAGCAAAAATTCTGTCATTAATTCATGTCATTCAAAACGTGTAAGACTTTTGTTCTTTTTTGGAACACAAATTAAGATATTTTTGATGAAATCCGAGAGCTTTCTGACCCTGAAATTACGCTTGAACCACTGATGTCACATGGACTATTTTATCGATGTCCTTACTGCCTTTCTGGGCTTTGAATGTGTCAATTACGTTGTTGTCTAAGCAGGGTCAGAAAGCTCTTGGATTTCATCAAAAATATCTTAATTTATGTTCTGAAGATGAATGAAGGTCTTACGGGTTTGAAACAACATTTAGGTGAGTGAATGAATTTTCATTTTGGAGTCAAAATGTCCTTTTAAAACAACCAAACATAAGATTTAAGATTCAAGATTCACAAGATGTGTCAAGATGCCCATACCATACTGAGGCCGTTATCAAGTTTGTGCCAGGTCCACATGGGATAAGGATAACCCACGGATTTGCAGTACAGGACAGCTTTTTCACCCTCATTCTTATTCTCGCTGCGCTTGTGCCCCGTGATGTCTGGTACAGCTATGAGAGGAAAGCAGAAGGACAGTGAGACCTTCGCTATTAGAACAGATTTCATTGCGCAAAACCTTATTAAGCACCCTGATCTTCAATCACTGCGTGGACGTTTTTTTCCATGTGTCATTCGCAATGTCATGTTTGTGTAGTAAATATAGCTTAAAACTAGAGGTGGATCAGGAAATATTAAGAAAATATACCATGATTGCCCCAGAACATGGGAATAAACAAGGAACTTAAGTCCACAGCGATTTGATGTGCTGCCACACAAGCCGATTTGGATGAAAATGCTAAGAGCAGTGAAAACAATGACGTTTTCTCCTTCACATTTATTCGGTTGACCTTTTTTTCCCAAAGAGATTTACAGTGCATTCAAGGTAAAATTTTCCCATGATTTACTCAGGAGCTGTGGCTTTCTGAAATTGCTAAATGAGTGTGAAGTTCTGGTTCAGGTTGGTCCAAAAGACTAACTAATAAGCCTAGGAATGCACCAATATTATACCAAACTACTATGACCAATAACTTTAATAATAAATGTGACCCTGGACCACAAGACCAGTCTTAAGTAGCACGGGTTTATTAGTTGCAATAGCCGAAAATACACTGTATGGGTCAAATTTAAAAATTCTTTTATGCCAAAAATTATTAGGATATTAAGTAAAGATCATGTTCCATTAAGATATTTTGTATGTTTTCTACCGTAAATATATCAAAACTTAATTTTTGATTAGTAATATGCATTGCTAAGAACTTCATTTGGACAACTTTAAAGGCAATTTTCTCAATATTTTGATTTTTATGCACCCTCAGATTCCAGATATTCTAATAGTTGTATCTCAAGCAAATATCGTCCTATCCTAACAAACCAAACATCAATGGAAATTACCCTTATGACTGGTTTTGTGGTCACAAATGGTGGATAAGAAATAATACTGTTTTTAAACCTTGAAAATATAACTATATGCTTGCTGTTGTCACCGACATATTAAATCTAATAAGATAATATCTCAAAGGAATACATATATATCATTTAAAATGTATACTGAATATGTGGGGCCATAATGAGATGAATCACAGTCAAATCTCTAAGGCTTAGTCAGTGAACATATCAACATATCTGTATACTGAAGCACTAGCATCAAAAGAAGGCATATTATTCATGATATGCCAAGTACCCCCACAAATATGCAGAAAAACATTCACATGTAAATCATCTCTACATTTTGTGATTCAAAAGTCAAATAATGAATCATGACAGCAGTTTTTTTTAAAGGTTAGTTCAGTCTAAGTGACAACAAATACCTCAGTTAAGAGATGGGAAAAGCGAGAGAAAAAGAGACAGATTTACATCCCCACCCCCTCAGACATGCAGGCCACCATCTGGTGCCTGTGAGCCGACCGCAGGAAAGAGGTGACCAGGACACGCTTAAACCGCATGGCACTTTACCAGCCGATGATCTCTAACACACAAACCAAACAGCCGGGAAGCTTTAAAGGCCATTATTAAACACATGATCACAAGGAGATCTGGGCTGCCTGACATTCCGGTATACACCCATTGATGACTTAGACATTTCTCAGTACAAACTAAACAAAAATGGGGGGGGGGTATATACATAATAATATATATATATATATATATATATATATATATATATATATATATATATATATATATATATATATATATTATATATACACACATACATACATACACACACCTGTATAAAGAAGGGCCAACAGGAAATAATTATAAAACAATTTGTGTGTGTCTGTGTGCATATATATATATATATATATATTTTTTTTTTTTTTTAAAGGTGTTTCTTCTGCTCATCAAGGATGCATTTATTTGATCAAAAATACAGAAAAAACAGTAATATTGTAAATTATTATTACAATTTAAAATAATGGTTTTCTGTTTTAATATACTGTAAAATATAATATTATCATTACATATTATCAATATCATTACTTTAGTCTTCAGTGTCACATGATCCTTCAGAAATCATTCTAATTGATTAACATTATGCTGATTTATTATCAGTGCTGGAAACTTTTTTCAGGATTCTTTGAATAAAAAGTAAAAAAAATAAACAAATAAACAAAATAAAAAACAGCATTTAAAATAGAAATATTTTCTGACAATATAAATCTTTCCCATCACTTTTTATTAATTTAACACATTCTTGCTGAAAAAAATAATTTCTTTCAAAAAAGAAGAAAAAAAAAAGAAGAAAACAATTACCCCCCCAAACATTTAAACAGTTGTTTATTATTACAAAAGATTTAATAAGAGCATAAGAGACTTCTTTAAAAAAAAAAAACAAACATTAAATATTTTTCTGATCCCAAACTTTTGAACAGTAGCATGTGTGTTTGTATATATATATTAACATATAATTATTATTATTATATATTAATGTAAATTATATATATGTATATGTGCACTCTGTTTTAAATTAATATATTCATGATTTACATTTATAGATTCTACCTTATATTACTTATACAGGTAACTAACAAGATTTGCTCTCTCTCTTTCTCTTTCTATATAATGAAAAAGTATCATGAATTTTTTTTATTAAAAATGTAAAATAAAAACATACATATGAAACTAGTCTTAAGTAGCATGGTTACATTTGTAGCAATAGCTAAAAATACATTGTATGGGTCAAAATTATAGATTTTTCTTTTATGCCAAAAATCATTAGGATATTAAGTAAAGATTATGTTCCATGAAGACATTTTGTAAATTTCCTACTGTAAATATAAATATAAAAAAAAAAACTTAATTTTTCATTAGTAATGTGCATTGCTAAGAACTTCATTTGGACAACTTTAAAGGTGATTTTCTCAATATTTAGATATTTTTGCACCCTCAGATTTTCAAATATTGTCCTAACAAACCACACATCAATGGAAAGCTTTTTTTATTCAGCTTTCAGACAATGTATAAATCTTAATTAAAAAAAAAATTGACCCTTATGACTGGTTTTGTGGTCCAGGGTCACATATACTAATTATTAATATTGCAAACAATTTAGCCTGTACTGCCTAGTGAAAAAACGTGGATGTTTTTCCAACTCAACCAACCAGGCTCACAATCATGCTGTCATGGCCTTTGCGAGCGTCCAATCTCCGCTCTGACTCAGCATGTGCTATGTGGAGGAGATGGAAAGACAAGCTGACCCCACAGACAGGTTCAAAATGTCAACACTCATCCAAACCAACTGAAGATCATGTCATAGAACTCCATGTCATAAAAAGAAATCAGTTTTAAGAAACGTGGGGTATTTTGAGGGCATCTTACCTTTTACCTCAATGGTGGCGTTTGCTGAAGGGGCCATATCGAATGTGTACACACACATATACTCGCCTGAATCGTCTGGCCGTGGTTTAATAAGTCTGTGTAAAAGATAAAACACATTACACTTTTAAAGTGTAGGTACTATAGGTGTTTTTTGTTAGTACCTTAGCATAATACAAAATGATTTAGAATAACACATCCACAGGTGAGGAGAAATCTAATGCAGGTTAAATGTTAGCAGTACTAGTGTGCCTATATGGTTAGTCTGATTAGATTAGGAGTCAGGCAGAGAGATTAGCAACACGTGCTGGTAGAGACAGAGGCCTCGCACGGGATTTAGAGCAATGCGGAGCAGAGCAGCATCAACAAACATTCAGTCTGAGAGTCACTGAGGTAATACATTTACAAAACAAAGGCCAACTCAGGTAATGCAAATGATTATATGATGCCTAATTTTTAACACCTAGAAGCCTGTATTGGCATATTTTGATCTGATAGTGGCATAGAATGATATACTATGAAATATTGTTAATCTTCTTTGCTGAAAATTTTCATATTTTCCACTTGGAAAATTAGCTGTAGGTCAACAAAAACCTTTACTTTGTGAAAACACAGTGATCAAAATTAGAGAACAGTAACCATTGTAACACAAAAGAAGATTACAAGTAAAATCTTTGCTGTCAGAAATTAGTAGAAGTGTTGAGGCTCTTGCTTTGAATGACTTGCGGCCGCAGCACATCTGCGGCCGCAGGACATCAGTAGTTTCTCACACTGTGCTGGTGTGATCTTGGTCTACTCTTCTTCCATTCTCTTCCATAGTTTGGTAATTGTAGTGGGTTTCCAGAGATTTTCCAGAGATTTTAAATCAGGTTTCAATCAGGACTCTGGCCCGGCCATTTCATCATTTCAGTGCATTATTTGCAGGCTAATTGGAGATGCTTGCAGGAAAGAACTGCATGTTGCTGAAGGAAGTTCTGATAAACATTTGCATTCTCCTGTCATGTATCTATGTAAGACATCCCTCAAACCACAACGCTTCCTTTTTCCTTTTTCACTTTTCGCTGACTTCTTTATGCACTTGCGGTTCAGACTTCGTCAGTTTGATGCTGTACAAAATGTTTCCCATCAGACCCAAAATAAATTAGACTTGCTCTCATAACCAAAGTGAACTTTGGACCAGTTCTCCTTCCTTCATACAACATGCTCCTCAGCAAAGGTGAGCTTAGCCTTTTCATTCTTTCTGCTGATGAGAGGCTTGGTCACTGCAGAGTGTGCTTTCAGTGTGAATTTTAAACGACTTCTCTTGAACTGGCAAGCAATTCCAGCTGCAGTGCTGAACCGATTCTCCACTGAGAGTCTCTGCATTATCCTGTCTTCTCGTGCATTTGTCTTACGTTGACAACCAGTCTTAGTGTCATTGTAAACCTGCAATATTCGAGGAATCATAGATTTGGAATGACCAACTTCTCTTGCAGTGGCTGAAAGTGTCAACCCTTTGACCTTTGTCTGGGCAAGATCCTCAGCCACCTTAGAGCGGCCCGCCATCTTGCAATCTCAGTGAAAATTGGAGGAATGCTGCTAGTTAAATAAGGTTTGTCATATAATTAAGGAAATTACCACCAGGTGTCAGATTAACACTAATAACTTGGAGGTATCTGTAAGTGTTCTCTAATTTTGAGAACACTCAGAGCTCTTTTTCAGATATCTCAATTTTTTTTATACTGTCCTTCAGAGTACAATTTATTTATGAAACTGCCCTTATACTCCTGTTAGGAAAACTTCAAATAGGACTTAGCAGTGACCTTGACATGTAGGAAATTGCAGGTTGTTCTCAAATTTTGATTTCCTCTGTATATGTATATATAAATATAATATAGCTGCAAGAAGTGAACTAAGAAGCCAAGAACAACAGAGGCTAAATAAAGAGACAAGGAACTGTCTTTAATTACTCACTATAAAGACATTAGTATATACAGCATTTTACTGCAAAATTCATCATTCGCCAACTTCATCATTCGTTATGCAATTTATGAGAAATCTGTTATGCGTCAAATTCGTTTATGAGAGTAGTTTTGTATATCTAACATTTTTTGATAACCTGCACGGTCTGAAAATGAAAAATTGTGAAAAATCTTGACCCACAGAACTGTCATTCATCATGCACTTTATGAGAAATTCTTTATGCACCAAATTGGTTTATGAGAGTAGTTTTGTATATCTAACATTTTTTTAAAAACAGCACGGTCTGAAAATTAAAACTTGTGAAAAATCTTGACCCACAAAAATGTACGCATATAGCCTCATGTCCATTTTTGCGCCAACTTAATTCGTTATGCACTTTATGAGAAATTCGTTATGCGCCAAATTCGTTTATGAGAGTAGTTTTGTATATATTTGATATTTTTTGATAATTGGTTCGGTCTGAAAATTAAAAATTGTGAAAAATCTTGACCCACAGAAATGTACATGTTGGTATGCATTCAACCCTGTATGAGCCAAGGAATCAGATGGAAAAAGAATTTTGCTTTTAGAGCAACATTGAGCTGTTGGTGGCACTAGAGAGTTTGAAATAGAGGCTCAAAATTTGCTATGGTTGATGTTGAGACTGTCCTCTATCTGTGTGCCAAATTTCATAACTTTTCCGCAAGCGGTTCTATGGGCTGCCATAGACTTACAGAGCTGAAGAAAATAAGAAGAAAAAGAACAGAAGCAATATGCGCCTTCAGTGCTTGGACTCTAACAAAAATACATTTATAAGTACGTTTATAGCAAGTATACACAAGTATTACTACTAGGGCTGCAACTAACATATTTTGCTAATTGATTAATCTGTCAATTAATTTACACACGCTATAGGCTGTAAACAAAAATGGTTTCAAATATCAAGTGCATGATGTGGCAATCTGTAAATATGTTTACAATATTTGTGATACCATCCAATTTAACTTCAATTTCATTTGAATACATAAGTAAAATGATTATCAATAAACAAGTTAAATAAACTATGACATTATGAATGAATATTGCACACACATATAACAGCACCTACTTGTATTCTGTGTTTTTGCTTTCACCCCTTGTGTCAGAGATCTCCTCCCCGTTCTTCATCCAGTAGCTCTCACGGTGGATGCTTTGAGAAGCTGTAAGGTTGCACTGAAGCGTGATTGGTGGGATGTGGTAACCCATGGGCAGAATCATGTGATCCGTTGACTCAATTGATGGTTCTGGAAGCACAGATGTATGGGTCAAGGCCAGAAAAATATAACATCACACTAACTAAATGTGATAAGGAACACACACACAAATGTGGACATTGAAAAACACATATCGGCTGACTGTTGTACCTTACCAGATCCCATGGATTCCTCGGAACAGAAAATGTAATATCATCATGGTCAAAACCCTGAAATATCTCAATAAGGAGGACAAGGACATTTTCCACTCAATAAGGGCTTCTTGACTATAAAAATAGGTCACTGCCTGTATATGTAGCAGCTACAAGGGCAAGAGTAATCTACTAGGATGGTGCTCTGACCATTTTTTCCTCTGATTATAGGCTACAACAAAAGGAGGAGGAAAAGGGAAGATTCACTACAGTGAAACGCTGGCTAAGGCACTGCACTAAATGGAGGTAAACTCAAGGGGACGGATGGTTTATTTTGGCCACACCATTAGCGGGGACAGTTTAACTCACTCTGCAACACGGTAACTGTTGCCTGGGCTCGTATCCAGGTAGTGGATGGATTCTGGCGCAAATCATTACGCCGTGGGTCGTTACTGGCCCTGCACTCATAAATCCCAGAATCCTCGATGGTGACGCGAGTGATGGCTAACACGCTTACGCCGTTGACACCGTATGCCGTGTTGATGGACACGCGTTGCCTGCGCGCGCCATCCCACAGCTGGAAGAAGCTGTCGGCCCTGTTCACCTCCGCGTACCACCATTGGATCTCAGGTGTGGGCTTCCCCACAACGTCACAGTACAGCTCAAACGTGTCGCCCGTCAGCTTAGTCTCAGAGAGGGGCGACTTCACAAACCCCGCTGAGGGGCGGCACAGAGACGGGAAGACGAGGAACCGTGACAAATAAAGAGATGGGAGGAAAAAAGGACAGTGAGAGGGCAGTGGGTGGAAAAAAGAAAACAAAAGATTAAACTCAAATTACAAACCAAAAGTGAAACAAGAAATAATTACACAATTGATGAATGAGAAAATGAAAAAGTTTTACATTTAGTATACTGATAAATTTTGTTTATATTATGTTTAATTGCATTAGCATAGAAGCCCATTTCTGCCACTAAAAAAAAAAAAAAAAAAAAAAAATATGTAATTGTGAGTTTACATCTTGCAATTCTGACTTTTTTTTTAGAATTGTGATAAAAACTTGCAATTCAGATTGTTTTTTTCAGAATTTTAAGATATAAACTCACAATTGTGAGCTATAAAGTCAGAATTGCAAGATATATATTCTCAGTTTTGAGAACATATCAGCCTTTTTTCCCCCTCAGAATTGGACTTCGTAATTCGCAATAGTGAGGGTTTTTTTTTTTTAATCTTACAATCCTGGGGGAAAAAAAAGTCAGAATTGCAAGATACAAACTTGCATTTGCTAGAAAAAGTCAGAATTGTGAGTTTTTATCTTGCAATTCTGACTTTATTTCTCGCACTTGCAAGTTTATATCCTACTATTCTGACTTTATAACTCACAATTGTGAGTTTATTTCACACAATTGCAAGATACAAACTCAGAATTGTAAGAAAAAAGTCAAAATTGTGAGATGCAAACTTGCATTTGTGAGAAAAAGTCAGAATTGCGAATTTATATCCTGTTATTCTAAGAAAAAAAAAAATCAGACACCATTTCATGCAATTGCAAGTTTATATCCCGCTGTTCTGACTTTATGACTAGCAATTGTGAGTTTTTATCTTGCAATTCTGACTTTCATTTCTCATAATTGCGAGTTTATATCCTGCTATTCTGGTTTTATAACTCGCAATTGTGAAATTATATTACATAATTCTGAGAGAAACGTCAGAATTGCGAGTTTATATCCTGCTATTCTGAGAAAAAAAAATTCTGACTTTATTTCTGACAAATGCAAGTTTATATCCCGCTATTTTGACTTTATAACTTCCAATTGTGAGTTTATATCATGCAGTTGTGAGGAAAAAGTCTGAATTGAAAGAATATATCCTGCTATTCTGACTTTATAACACGCAGTTGTGAGATAACACAATTCTGAGAAAAAAGGTCAGATTTGTGAGTTTTATCTTGCAATTCTGACTTTATTTCTCACAATTGTGAGTTGATATCCCGCTATTCTGACTTTATAACTTGCAATTGTGAGTTTATATCATGCAATTCTGAGAAAAATGTCAGAATTGTGAGATATAAATGATGAATTACGGGAAAAAATGTCAATTGTGAGGTACAAACTCACATTTGCGAGAAAAAAAAGTCAGAATTGTGAGTTTATATCATGCAATTTTGATGAAAAAAAAAAAAAAAAAAAAAGAGTCAGAATTGTGACATAAAATGACATTTTTTATACGGTTGTGGAAACGGGCTTCCATACGTTAGTGTTATTAGGTGCATATGTTTTTTACCATGTGCAGAAAAGAAGATCTTGCACAAAAGTGTTATTTATTCACTTGTGTATATTTAGAGTAAAGGAAATGAGGTCAGGGGCCTCATCCTTATCGCAGTGATGTAAAAACTCTGATATGACCTATATTTTATCATTAATTTTCCATCCTGAAGCACACATTTTAAAATTCTGTCCAACACCGAAAACCCAATAAATAATTTTAATTAATGGCTAACAATTAAAACATGGCTTAAAATTGTATATTATTTTGTCTAATATATATATATATATATATATATATATATATATATATATATATATATATATATATATACACACACATACATATGATACATATAATTTTGTACTGTACATTTCAGCAAGTTTAGTACTTCATCTGGGTATTCTATGCACACACAAAACTGTGCAAGATACTACATATTTATGCAGTACACTAGTTTCTCATCTGCTATTCCAACTATAACTTGTTTGAAGATAATGCAATTGATTTTACATAAAGACACAGTGCACAGCCTTGAACGGTGTCGTCAATACAGCACTCTGAATCCGAGCACCTCAGTGCAATCTCTCTATTCATGTGTGGGTGTGCTGACAGACAGGCGGTTTCCATAGAAGCATACTACACTAGTTGAGCAGGTAGGCCTTTAAGAAGAGGGAGGGCTGCCCACCACACTGCATGCATGTCTGCCGCCCCCTCATTAACCGCTGCGCAAGCTGATTGCATTCACAGATATGAAGCTAAGTGTTAACAGTCAGTGCAATAAGTGCATGTTGTATGCATAAATGTATGAATAAAATAAAAATAAGTAAATAATGTTGTTTAAGCACTCAAAGCATCATACTATGGGTGCACATATAAAACATAGCTAGATTTTATTTATTGAAGTGTCACTTAAACGTATAAATAATAGTAAATATGCATATATATAAATAACTATATACATATAAGCTTCAAAAGTCAAAAATCAGAACAAAAAACAAACAAAAAGTGAATGTGACTACTACGCTAAACATTTGTTTAGTTTAAAGGATGTATTATGGAATCAGTCAGTCAGTTTGAAATGGGGGTTTATGCTAGTAGGAAGAACAGACAAAAGATCAATAGCACAAATAAAAAAAATAAAAAAAAATGTAATTCAGAATGTTTCCTTTGAGGTTATGTTACATAAATGTGCAGAGAGGCTTTTTACTGTTTACACTGTATTAATCAGAACATGATATTAGTTAAGTTTACACATGGTAGCCTATACTGCTGGTTACTGCTGATAATTGCTATGATGATAAAACGTTCATAAGGACATAATGAGAAATAAAGATATGGATGAATAAACAGATATGGTTTTTACATCTAAACTGATTTTGTACTTAATAGGTGATACAACTTGCAAATGCTGCATTGATAAAAACAATAATAGAAGCATGTTTTCTTTTGACCTGATGATGGCAAAAGAAAAAAAAAAAAAAAAATCTCAATTATTGTTAAACTATGATACCAACATACTGTGCATCCCTACTCGAAAAGTTTCTATTTTGAGGTTAGTGCATCTAAGCTTCAGGAACTAATGGACTTGTAGTTACTGTATATGTGGACAGGGCTTGTAAGCTATTGCATATAGTCGCTTGCTAAAGATAGAGGCAAAACCTTGTTAGCCTAAACCAGCAAGCACTGTTGTGCTCTTATGCCTGTAACCAAAGACAGCTATGCCAAAATGATCCATTTGATCAAATGCGTCTGTGTGTGTGTGCTCACGCATTTGTACGCGGGAGATAAAAAGCGTGTGAGTGAGATGAAAGGAAAAGTGTTGGGTTTGATCTTCATGTGAGCTTCATGGCCCTTCATAAACAGGCGATGGCACAACAGTGGGTTGTGACCCACAAAAGGAACCCAGATCTGTTCTGATAGGGTCACAGTAACAATGATAAATGTAAATCTCAATTGTGATGTTTTATCAGTCAGTAGTTTGGACTCTCATTCTGGCGGAACCCATTCACTGCAGAGGATCTATTAGTGAGCAAGTAATCTTAAAGCCTCCAGTCCAACAATTCATTTCAAAAAGCTGCGTATAATAAATAAATCCACCATTAAGACGTTTTTAACTTCAAAACATTGCTTTTCTTGCTTTTAAGACTCTCATTCTGATGGCACCCATTCACTGCAGAGGATCCATTATAATTTACAAGACTCCAGTCCATCAATTAATGTCAAAAAGCTGCATTTTGTAATAAACAAATCCACCATTAAGACATTTTTAAATTCAAAACGTTGCTTTCGTTGCTTTTAAAACTCATTCTGGCGGCACCCATTCACTGCAGAGGATCTATTACTGAGCAAGTAATCTTCAAGACTCCAGTCCATAAATTAGTTTCAAAAAGCTGCGTGTTTGTAATAAACAAAACTATCATTAACATGTTTTTGAATTCAAAACATTGCTTTCATTGCTTTGAATGTTTTTTTTTTTTGTTTTTTTAAAGATATTTTGCAAAACACACTTGCACACTAACTGATCCTCTGCAGTAAATGGGTGCCGTCAGAATCAGAGTCCAAACAGCTCATAAAAACATCACAATAGAGTGCTGCAGTCGTGACGTCAAAACAGGTCTTTCAATTCATCACACACAAAACATTTAAATAACATTTTTGTGTTTACCGCAGACCTCATTTCACTCATAAATTGAAAATAAATAAATAAATAATGATAATAATAATAAACAAATAAACAACAACAATAATAATATTTTATATATATATATATATATATATATATATATATATATATATATATATATATATATATATATATATATAAATCTCAAGAGCACAAGTAGCGAAGTATTCTGGGTTTTGCTGTCACTCTATAATCCACAAGACTCCAGTCCATCAATTAATGTCTTGTGAGGTCCAAATCCATAATTGAGACATTTTAAATATTTTAACGTTGCTTTTGTTTCACTCATTCTGATGGCACCCATTCACTGCAAAAGATCCATTAGGGAGCACGTAATCCACAAGACTCCAGTTCATCAATTAATGTCAAAAAGCTGTGTGTTTGTAATAAACAATTCCATCAAGACATTTTTAATTTTAAAGCATTGCTTTGTTGCTTTTAATACTCCGTTCTGTCTACACCCATTCACTGCAAAGGTGAGCCAGTGATGTAATGCTAAATTTCTCCAAATCTGTTCTGATGAAGAAACAAACTCATCTATACCTGGAATGCCCTGGAGGAGTACATTTTCAGCTAATTTAAATTTCTTGGTGAACTCTTCCTGCACTTGCAGACGCATATGGTTATGCCTATGTTTAATTTTTTTCATTGCAGTAATACATTTTATAACGTTATAGATTGAAAAAACTTGAGTCCTGGAGCAAAACCAGTTGAAAACCACCAAATACACTCGATGGGTCACCTTGAATTAGGTGTTTAACACAAACTAGAATTTATACTAACTACTTTTTCAGCTTAATTAACTCATGTTACCTACAAGTCCTGTAACAATCCATCAGATTAACGATGTAATGTAATAATAACGAACGCGTTAGTCAAGCGGCGGTAATTCATAACAGGTTACGACCAGGAGACGAAGTCGGACGGGCTCATGTGTTACCGCTCATTAACCGAGCGCGTTCATGACGTCATAATGCACCGCGGTGCTCCTCCGTTAAGACTTTAACGGGTCCGCGCGCCCGGGGAGGACATTAACGCCATGCATACCGCTGCTGCATCGGCTCTATAAATAGAAACATGCAGCAGAATGGACTGCTGCTATTTACGGCGCTGCAGAGGACCGGTGCTCAAAGCGGGCACCTGCCTCTATTTGACGAGCGCGGAGATGTACGCAAACGGATCGCTTTGCGTCGGAGGAACAAACGGGAGAATTCCTGAGTCACTAGCCGCATGCAAATCAAGCACAAGTGCGAAAACACACAATTCTGCATTCTGATCGGTCCGCGTTGGATCAAGCAGGTTTGGGTTTGTGACAAGCAGCCGATGACCCACCTAAACACATCCAAATGATTCTCTAGGAAGGGAATCTTCTTTAAAAGAGCTACAAATAGACGCTCCCTGTGGGACAAGTCACCAAATATTAAAATGTAACCTATTTGTAAGCATGCTTAAGTAGAACGGTCGCTTTTAAGACGGAATTGCAACATTTAAACCTACAAGGACGCATTTGCCTAAATATTTAATAGGATACACATAAATGTCACCCTTTAAAGCCCGGACGCCCATTCAGTTTTGAGTATTTCCGAAAGCAATGCTGAGGATTGGTGAGAGTTTATCCGGCGCGGTCGAGGCAAATTACCTGCACGTGCCGCAACCATTAAAACCTTCATGAAACGGTTCTTTAAATGCAAAACATTTGCCAAGTCCTTACCGTTCTGAGCGGAGCCCGAATGCAGCATCAAGACTCCGACTAATATCACCAACAGATTCCCCGCGTAAGACATTTTCTAGGTCGTCTGGCTACCTGGAATATGTGTGGAGGGATGCAGAGGAGAGGGAGAAGAAGAGGGCTGTCGAGGAGGATGTGAGTGGAGAGGGAGCTGCTACAATGACGAGGCGACCCTGGATGGAGCTCGAATCGGGTCACGCAAAAAGCCCGTCGCCTAGCAATAGCGAGCGCGGTAAGTAGATGCCGCCGCTACTCTTACATCCGGTTTAAAATGAGGCTTGTGAAGACGGTGGCGCTGTCCTCTTAAATTCCCGCGATAGCAGACCTGTCCTGCCTACATCCCAGAAAGACGGACACAATCCTCAGGTGATTATCGTATCCTTTTATGGAGGTCTTCAGGGGCTTCGTGGAGAAAATGGACTTTACTTTATTGTTCATTAGGCCTGCTTTGGTTTTAAAGCCGAATTCGCTCAATTAGTAAGAGATTTGTTGAATTTATGCTATACCAACTGAGGTTTTCGAATGTTTTATTACATTTTATGTTATTCTCTGTGAGATTTATCGTTAAAATTGGCTACAGTGTGACTGCATATTAGTTTCTAACTGTAGGCCTACACTACCAGTCAAAGGTTTTTGAACAGTAAGAATTTTTTTTTTTTTTAAATAAGTCTCTTCTGCTCACTGCGTTTATTTGAACCAAAGTACAGCAAAAACTGTACAATTCTGAAATATATTTACTATTTAAAATAACTGTTTTCTATTTGAATATATTTTAAAATTCAATTTATTCCTGTGATTTCAAAGCTGAATTTTTAGCATCACACGATCCTTCAGAAATCATTCTAATATTCTGATTTGCTGCTCAAAAAACATTTATTATTATTTTTTTTATTATTATGTTAAAAACAGCTGAGTCGATTTTTTTCAGGTTTCTTTGATGAATAGAAAGTTCAGAAGAACAGCATTTATCTGATATAGAAATCTTTTGTAACATTATAAATGTCTTCATCAATTTAAAGCATCCTTGCTAAATAAAAGTATTCATTTCTATAATTTCTGTCCCCCAGAATAATGTTACAAAAGGTTTTTATTTCAGATCAATACTGATCTTTCTATTCATCAAAGAATCCTAAAAAAAGTACTCAACTGTTTTAAATATTGATAGTAATAATAATTAAAAAAATGTTTCTTGAACAGCATACCAGCATATTAGGACACTGAAGACTGGAATTATGATGCTGAAAATTTAGCTTTGATCACAGTAATAAATTACAGGTTTTAACTGCAGTATTTTTTATTTTATGTTTAAATTCAGTAAAATTAACTTAGAATATTGAATAGTTTGTGCATATGAGATGAATGTCATAATGAAATGTGACCCTAGACCACAAAACAAGGGTCTTTTTTTTTTTTTTTTTTTTTTAATTGAGCTTTACATCAATAAATAAATAAATAATTAAAAAGCTTTCGATTGATGTATGGTTTGTTAGGATAGGACAATATTTGGCTGAGATACAACTATCTGAGGGTGCAAAAAAAAAAAAAAAAAAATCAAAATATTCAAAAAATCGCCTTTTAAAGTTGCCCAAAAGAAGATCTTAGAAAGGCATATTACTAATTAAAAATTACATTTTGATATATTTACGGTAGGAAATTTAAAAAAGATCTAAATTTGTGGTGCAGGGTCACATTTGGATTGATGTGAACTAAATGCATTTTAAAGACACCAGTGCTGCTGACACCATAAATATGGTGGGACATCTAAAGTGTGAGATAAACTTCTCAAATTTTCAAAAAAAAAAAATGGATACTGGTGCGACATTGCTTTAAAATGAGTTTTACAACAGCCTTGCTGTACCAAACCATATTTTAGGGAGAAAAAAGAATTTAATTATAGCTGCTTGCTCTGTAGGCAACCTGGCACAAAAAACATTCTGATAACAGCAATCTTTTTTTTTTTTTTTTTTTTTTTTTTTTTTTCAAACACATTAAACGTAAGTCTATCACTGCTAATGTTCCAACATTGCCATTCCCTGCCAAAACAACACTTTAATCTGCAGTTCTCAGGACGACAGTGTACTGCCATCTACTGGGCCATGATGTTAACATAATTAATAATATATAAAAATAGCATTAAAAACATTAAAAATGTTTTGGGTAAATGTAAGCTACCTTGTAAAGGTGAAAAAGTATATTCAATTATACAATTTTAATGTCAATAATGTATTTTTAAAGCAATTATTACATTACAATTTATTTTATTGATATTAATCAGAATTTTGTAAAAAGGATCTTGTTTTCAAAACTTGACATAAAAATATATATAAGTAAAATGTGTTGTGCTTTTTGAACAAATCCAGCTTCATTACAAATGCATAAAGAAACTATTCTTCAAGATTTAATATTATTATAACACTATTCTATTATTTCAACATACTTGTGACCCTCTAATTGCACTCATTGCTAGTTTGCAATTGTTTGCACCCACCTGAGCGGGCAAACACGGCACTTCATGTCATGCGCAAGCTGTTCACACTGGCTCTGACCAGAATAGAAGCTAACTGTGATATCTCTCTGTATACATAAACGTCACGTTTTTACCAGTTTATATATGGATACATGAAAACTGTTTCCTAAAACTGACAGGCCATTCAGGCGATGGTAAACAAGTGTCGGAAACATTCTGTTAGCAATGCCAATACATGCCAAGAAAGTTTTAACTTCCGGATTCTGTAGATGGAATTTGCATGCAAGTAGGAAAGCAAGTTCCAGATAAACACACACTATATGGTAACTGCAATGTTGCAAATAATGTTTCAAGCTTATGCTGTGATGCAATCTATGTAGATTTGTGTAGTTTTTTAAAAATATTCATTCAAATATGTTTTGGGTATTTTAAGGATTTTAGGGAAACTGTTTAACTGCAGTACTTCTTATTGTACTGTATATGATAATAATATAATATCTAGAGGATATTGGGCAAAGAGAAATAAAAAGAACAAAATAGAAGTGCAGTGATGCTGATGGAGCCTGTGATGTCTGATGATGCCTCTGGTGTTCTTCCAGCATATTATTCCCATTGCTAATTAAAACAGCAGTGTGTCATTTGCATATCATTTGCACTCTCAAAATATGAGCACATGTCCTCCAGACAAGGTTGAGCAACAGGAAGCAAGATAGTTTGACAAAAAATAGTTAATACATAGTAGTAATAGTTATATTTTATTTATTTATTTATTTATATACACACACACAGTCAAAAGCTTTTGAACAGTAAGATTTTTAATGTTTTTAAATAAGTCTCTTCTGCTCACCCAGCCTACATTTATTTGATCTGGAGTACAGCAAAAACAGTAAAATCTTGAAATATTTTTACTATTTAAAAGAACTGTTTTCTATTTGAATATATTTTAAAATGTAATTTATTCCTGTGATCAAAGCTGAATTTTAAGCATCATTAGTCCAGTTACATGATTCAGAAATCATTCTAATATTCTGATTTACTGTTAAAAAAACATTTATTATTATTATTACTATTATTTTGAAAACAGCTGAGTAGATTTTTTTTCAGGTTTCTTTGATGAACAGAAAGTTCAGAAGAGCAGCATTTATCTGAAATAGAATTTTTGTAATATTATAAATGTCTTTATCATCATTTTTGATCCACTTTAAGCATCCTTGCTAAATAAAAGTAATAATTTTAATAATTTCTTCCCTTCTGCCCCCCCAAAAATGATACTCACTCCAAGCTTTTGAATGGTATAGTGTATAATGTAACAAAAGCTTTTTATTTAAGATAAATGCTGATTTTTGGATCTTTCTAAAAATGTACTCAGCTGTTTTAAATATTGATAATAATAATAATAATAATAATAAAAGTTTCTTGAAAATCAGCATATTAGAATGATTTGTAGCTTTGATCACAGGAATAAATTACATTTTAACTATATTCAAATAGAAAACAGTTATTTGAAATAGTAAAAATATTTCAGAATTTTACTGTTTTTGCTGTACTTTGGATCAAATAAATGCAGGCTTGGTGAACAGAAGAGACTTCTTTAAAAAAAAAACAACATTAAAAATCTTAGTGTTCAAAAACTCTTTGGTAGTGTATTTTTTGTCCTTATTAAAATTCTGCTTAGAAATGTTCGATTTAACTTTAACAACAATAACAACAACAAAAAAGTAATCAACAAAATAAAGTTTATTTCACTCTTTTTCCACTCATATTGTTGTGCACATCTTTTTTATATATAAATATACAAAATATATGTAATTTGTGATGAGGTTTAGCTTTATGATTTAGCTTTTTAAATTCTGGAAAAAAAAAAGAAAAAAAAACAGATTCATTTTAAGAAGAGGTTAATGATTATAATGTTTCACATTATATTTTCATTCAAAAAAAAGAAAGTGGAAACAGTGATTATGGAATTAATTCCTGAGATTTGGGCCCAAATATACAATCACTCAGCTTTAATTTTCTTCTTAAACACTAATTTACAACACAGACATTTTATGATGGAGTAAATCATGAAACAAAACAATACAACTATCATCAGCAAAGTCAAAACAACATCTATACAGTGGTACTCAATCCAGGACATTCTGAAAGACTGTGTTCGTAAATGAGAAGCTCCTTTATTCCTCATGACAAACTCAATCCAGAAGATAGCACGATCAAGAGGTTTCATTGGCTGGTCGTGGTGCAGCTTGGACAGTCTCTGCATGTTCTCCCTGTAAGATGAGTTGTACATCACCTCCTCCAGTGCCTGGAGAAACATCGTCCTGTCCAGCTCCGCAATATCCACAAGTTTAGCTGTGCCTCTAACTTTCATTCTAGAAAGATTGTCAGGTTGATCAAATACTATAGGTAGACCCACAATGGGTACCCCATGATAAATGGCCTCTTGGATGCCATTAGTGCCTCCATGTGTTATAAACACTTTAGTTTGAGGATGTCCAAGCAGGTCATTCTGAGGTAACCAGTCCACAAGTAATGTATTATTACCAATATTGACAGGTCGAGGTCCGGCGTGTCTCCAAATGACTTTTTGAGGCAATCTGGCAAAAGCAGCAGCAATTTCCTCTGTGATGTCTTGTGGAAGATGGCTAAAAAGAGTGCCTAAAGACATGATAATGAGTCCATGATCTCCTGAGCTCGTCACAAACTTATCAAGATCAGCCGGAAGCGGCTTGGCAGGTTTACACTGGAAGCCGCCCATATACACGATATTGGGCATCGTTGGTCGTGGAAACTCAAACGTAAAGTCGTTTCGCATGAGCCAGATGTCTGCGTCCTGAAGGAGGGATTCGAAATTAATTTCTGATCCAAAGTATTTATTGCAGAAGGACTGGTAGTGTGGGGTGACAAACCTGGCTCTGTAATAAAACAAAAACATGTATCTCAATACATTCCATATACGTTGACCAAACGTCATCTTATCTGTCAGTTTTACTCCTGGTACAGGAACATATGATAGTGGTGAAGGAGCTATTTCGTAATGTGCCTCTCCATGCATCGTCCAACGGACATTTAGCACAAGAGGAAGACCAAGACGGTGTGCCAGGAAAAATCCCCCTCCAAAGGCCGGATCTGTCAGAACCAGGTCATATTTTGCAGTCTGGAGGGAAGCCATCAAGTCTTTATCTTCAAAGATTTTCCCCATTAAGACAAGCTGATTGCGATGCATCTCTTCAAATGTCCTTCCAACCTCTGAGGACAGTGTGAGGTGGTTCCAAAAAGACAGTTTCTCTCTTCTAATGACCAGGATTTGTTCTGTAAATACATCAAGCAGCTCTTCTCCAATGCCACCGCTATTATTAACAGTGATGGAGGTGTAAAAAGGAGAGTCTTCCTTGATATACCAGCTGTTTGAGGCTCTAAGCACGGTCACGTTGTGACCTCTTGTGTATAATTCCTCAATCAGGACCTTCATGTTTACCCAGTGACTTCCATCCAGTGGATACAACAACACTTTACCTCCAAACACTTGAGATAATATGCTCAAGAATGCTAACAAAGTGACAGAAGGGTAATGCATCTTTTTGAGCCTTTGGCGAAAGAAAGTTGATTACAATACATTAGAATTTAGTTTCACAACACACGTCAACGCTTACTAATGTTTACATAAAAAGGAGGTAATCTACTTACCACACAAAGTTTATTAGCTGGTGATGAAAATCCAAGTATGTTACCGACCAGGTAAAATACTGACTGCATTCCTACTAAAATGGCGTAAAACAAGCCCAGCCCTGCTAAAATGTGCAAAACACTGGGAGTGTACAACACAGTGGAAAACTGATACCAATGATATTGACTCTGTGCGTACAAAACTTGTCTAAGCTTGTACATGATATTGTTGTGAAAAGTGCATAGATTTAGTAGTCCTCTATACCCCCAAATAAAATAGCCTAATAAACCACTGCATTTTTTTCTCCAAATCTTAGTGTACTTGTTTGCCAAAATACAACAGTGTCATTGAAAAACTTGAGATGAAATGAGTCATGTGATATGTCAAGTATGTCACAAAAACATATAAAAATCACTTGTAAGCACTATTATCATTGTGTGTTTATAACACAACTGTCATTTCTTCTTTGAGATGTGATGGACATAACATTGTGAACTTTCAGGAGAAAAAGGGTGATTTACTAAGGGGTGATTTACATCATACACTCGTAAACTAGTGAGAATATGAAAAATGCGATTTAAACATTCACATGTGCCTATAATGTACCCATAGTAGTAGAAACATTCATATTTTTAGTCTGCGTCACTAATCACAAAATGTGACTTAAAACTGACTTATCCTCATTGAAATGTAATTTATTTACGTGCTGTATTTCTTTTCAACACTAGATGGCGATTAGGAGTAGCATAGGCCAACTTTCTAATTTGAATCCAGTTTGTTATGACAGGCTGTTCCTCAGAAGAACTGTTCCTTATTTATTTATTGAAACAAGGGAAAAACGTCTTTTCACTTACTTAAATGTAGGGCAATTAAATGCAAATGAAAATTTGCCTGCTCCTGCTTGATCGATCACGTGCTTCAATGCAAAGCAGCTCGAGGCTGACTGGAAGAGCGCGAATTTTTGAGGTGAGCTACTTTAATTGCACAAAATGTAAAGTTATTACGTTGTAAATAACAAAGCCTTGTAAATAAAATAGCCTATTAAACCACTTAATTTTTTGAACAAATGTTAGTGTACTTGTTTACCAGGAAGACAAGAGTGTCACTGAAAAACTTGAGATGAAATTTGAGTCATATTGTGTCAAATGTCAAGAATGTCACAAAAACGCGAGGCTGACTAGAAGAGCGTGAAATTTCTGAGGTACTTTAAATGCACGACAAAATGAGTTTTTAAAGTAATTACATTGTGTATAAAATAGCAAATTTGCCTGCTCCTGCTCGACTGATCACGTCCTTCACTGCAGCGTAGCGCGAATTTCTGAGGTAAGGTACTTTCATTGCACCAAAAAATTAGTTTTTAAAGTAATTACGCTGTGAATAACATACAGTATACGCCCAGTTAAAATAGCCTAGTAAACCACTACAATTTTTTTTTTCCAATAGCAAATTTGCCTGCTCTTGCGCCACCGATCATGTGCTTCACTACAACGCAAGGCTGACTGGAAGAGCGCGATTTCTGAGGTGAGGTACTTTCAATGCACGAAAAAATGTGTTTTTAAAGTTACTGTGTTGTGAATAACATAAAGTGTATACGTCCAAATAAAATAGCCTAGTAAACCACTTACTTTTTTGTTTTGTTAGTGTACTTGTTTACCAGGAAGACAACAGTGTCACTGGAAAACTTGAGATGAAATATGAGTCATGTGATATGTCAAGAATGCCACAAAAACACAAAGCTGACTGGAAGAGTGTGAAATTCCTGAGGTGAGGTACTCTCAATGCACAACAAATATGTTTTAAAAGTTATGTTGTGAATAACAAAGTGTACACAATTTTCCAATAGCAAATTTGCCTGTTCTTGAGTAACTGATCACAAGCTTCACTGCAGCTTAATAGGAGTCTGACTGGAAAAGCACAAATTTCTGAGGTGAGGTACTTTCAGTGCATGACAAAATGAGTTTTTAAAGTTATTACATTGTGAATGACAAAAAGAGTAATAGCAAATAGTACGGGAGGTGGCGACTAGAACTTGTAATGTTTCTGGTTCCTTAGATGAATTATGTAAGGGACATTTTGTACTCAAATTGGACAGTTAGCCTATTTATAAAGAAACCTTAGTCAGAAATTGGATGCCATATTGTATTTAATGCACATTGAAAATGAGGCTGTGAGGGATAGACTTATAGTATTTACAATGTCATTTTTTTTTTTTCATAAGGATTTATCACATTGTACTTCACATATTAAAACCCTTTACAAATAAAACACTATAACCAAAAATGAATACATAATTATCTATGATGTCAATTTTTATAAAACAATAACACAGTTGCAAAAGAAAAACAAAATACCAAAATTAAGTAAATTAAGTTAAGGAAATTAAGTAAAAACTCTTTAAAAAATCAGGTGTTTTTGGAACCTTAATGAAAAAGATTAACACATGTAGTTATATATTTATGCTTCATAGATTATACAGTTAAGAAAATGCTATTTAAAAAACAAAAATCTTCTATATCATGACAAGATCTGATCAAACTCATTTTTAGCTTTGTTTTTAGAAAACACCTTGTACCAAATCCATTTAATGATAAAGGTAATGCCAGCTGACACTAACAACACAACTGGACGCCATGTCCTGCCTGTGCATCACTCACGTTTTAATTTATTTTTGATACAAACTCTAAAAAGATATCTAATTACATATGCAGTGACAAATGCAAAAATGAGAAGTGTCGCCGTTAAGGTCAAAATAACATCTATGGAGTGGTACTCAATCCAGGACATTCTGTGAGCCTGTGTTCGCAAATGAGGAGCACCTTTATTCCTCATGACAAACTCAATCCAGAAGATAGCAAGATCAAGAGGTTTCATTGGCTGGTCGTGGTGCAGCTTGGAAAGTCTCTGCATGTTCTCCCTGTAAGATGGGTTATGCAACACCTCCTTTAATGCCTCAAGAAACACAGTCCTGTCCAAAGTTGCAACATCTACAATTTTTGCAGTTCCTTTTGCTTGCATCCTGAAGAGATTGTCAGGTTGATCAAAGGATATAGGAAGGCCCACAATAGGCACCCCATGGTAGATGGCTTCCTGAACTCCGTTGGTGCCTCCATGTGCTACAAACAGTTTAGTTTGTGGATGTCCAAGCAGGTCATTCTGGGGGAGCCAGTCCACAATCATAGTATTATTACCCAGATTGGCAGGTTGTGGTCCTGTGTGTCTCCAAATTACCTTCTGAGGCAGTTGAGCAAAAGCTGCAGCAATCTCATCATTGATTTCACTCAGAAGTTGACCAAAAACACTTCCTAAAGACATGATGATCACCCCATGGTCTCCAGAGCTCTGCACAAACTTCTCAAGGTCATCTGGAAGTGGCTTGGCGGGTTTACACTGGAAGCCACCCATGTAGACAATGTTTGGCATTGTAGGTCGTGGAAACTCAAAACTGAAATCATTTCTCATGAGCCAGATATCTGCATTCTGAAGGAGGGAGAAGAAATCAACATCGGGCCCAAAATACTTCTGGCAGAACTCTTGATAATGATAACCAAAGACTTTTGGATTTTGATAGATAAAAACCAAATAAATCATCACATTCATGACTCTTTGACTAAATGTCATTTTGTCGGTTAGAAGTAATGCTGGTACAGGTATATATGAGAGAGGAGATGGAGCTACAATAAAGTGACCTTCTCCATACATGGTCCAGCGGACATTAAACACAAGAGGGAGGCCAAAACGGTGTGCCAGTAACACTCCAGCTCCAAAAGCAGGATCCGTAAGAAGAACATCATATTTACTGTCTTCCAGTGAATTCATCAAGATCTCATTTTCAAACATCATGGCTGTCATATTGCACACTTGCTGATGAACATCTGAAAACCTGCTGAAAATCTCTTGAGCGACTTCTATTTCAGACCAAAATGATTTTCTATATCTTTTGATTTGCAGTAACTGGGGCAGCAACGTCAGCCAAAAGTCACTGTCAAATTCACCAATGTCTACAGTAATGGAAGTGTAGTAAGGAGACTCCTCTTCAATATACCAGCTATTTGAGCCTCGGACCACTGTAATATTGTGACCTTTTGAATGTAACTCCACAATAAGGACTTTCATATTGATCCAGTGGCTTCCATCCGCAGGGACGACCAGAACTTTACCACAGTAGGATCCTGATAGAGCAGATAACAGAACAAACAAACCGAGAAGCGTGGATTGATGCATCTCCATTGATTACCTTAAATGAAAAAAGAATATCTATATTAATGTGTTATAGAATAAATGGTATTTCACAAATTACGATGATAAAGCGAATCTGCACTACTGTCCAGAAGTATAACGTTTCACCTCGATTTGTACTACTTTATGGCCAAGCTTGGAGAGATATTCGGGTATATTAAATAAGATTAACTTATTTCTAGGTATCAAGTAAATGCAGCTTTAATAATAAGGTTAGATGTTACATCTGCAAGTCACTGTAGTTTGCATCACTGACAGATTTTACACAGTCTCACTATGTATTAAAGTCAAAAAGCGATAACGTATGTGCACATGATTGGATACCTCTTTATTGTGAAACTTTGTCAGATAAGAGTTCAGTGATGGCAATACAGAGAGGTCATTCACAATTCTGTTGACTCAATCATAACACAACACAGCAATTAAATTAATCATGATATAGGTGATGGATTTTAGCCCTTGTACTTTCTGTGACTGATATTTGGCTAAGTCCTAATACTATAGATGAGTGGTATTCAAACCGGTCCTGTGAGCACCCCCAACACTGCATGTTTTCTGTGTCTCCCTCATCTAATACACCTGATTCAACTCTTCAGCTCATTAGTAGTAACAGCAAGACCTGAAATGGGTGTGTCAGAAATGAGAGACCTACAAAATGTGCACTGTTGGGGGTGCTCGGAGGACCGGTTTGAAAACCACTGCTATAGATTGTTGTAAACTAAAAGCAAACAACATAACACACTTCAAGATTTTGAATGAACAGATTTTTCCAGCAAGTACATCACTGATGTTTTACTTTCTTTCGGAATAAAACCAGACAAAAATATCTAATTATATTAGCAATCACAAATGCAAATATCAAAAGTGTCACCGTTAAAGTCAAAATAACATCTATGGAGTGGTACTCAATCCAAGACATTCTGTAAGCCTGTGTTCGCAAGTGAGGAGCTCCTTTATTCCTCATGACAAACTCAATCCAGAAGATAGCATGATCAAGAGGTTTCACTGGCTGGTCGTGGTGCAGCTTTGACAATCTCTGCATATTCTCCCTGTAAGATGGGTTATGCAAAACCTCCATTAATGCCTCAAGAAACACAGTCCTGTCTAGAGTTGAAATATGTATAATTTTTGCTGTTCCTTTTGCTTCCATCCTGGCGAGATTGTCAGGTTGGTCAAAAGCTAAAGGAAGGCCTACAATAGGCACCCCATGGTAGATGGCTTCCTGAACTCCATTGGTGCCTCCATGTGCTACAAACAGTTTAGTTTGAGGATGTCCAAGCAGGTCATTCTGGGGAAGCCAGTCTACAATCAGAGTATTGTTACCAAGATTGGCAGGACGTGGTCCTGTATGTCTCCAAATAACCTTTTGAGGCAGTTGAGCAAAAGCTGCAGCGATCTCATCATTGATTTCACTCAGAAGTTGACCAAAAACAGTTCCTAAGGACATGATGATCACCCCATGCTCGCCAGAGCTCTGCACAAACTTCTCAAGATCATCTGGAAGTGGCTTAGCTGGTTTGCACTGGAAGCCACCCATGTAGACAATGTTTGGCATTGTGGGTCGTGGAAACTCAAAGGTGAAATCATTTCTCATGAGCCAGATGTCTGCATTCTGAAGGAGGGAGAAGAAATCAACATTGGGCCCAAAATACTTCTGGGATAACTCCTGGTATGGAGAAGCAAAGTACTTGGAACTTTTATAAAGAATCATTACATGTGTCAACACATTCATGACTCTCTGACTGAATGTCATCTTGTCAGTTAGCTGTAACCCTGTGACAGGTATATATGAGAGAGGAGATGGAGCAATATCGAAATGGGCTTCTCCATACATGGTCCAGCGGACATTAAACACAAGAGGAAGGCCAAGACGGTGTGCCAGTAACACTCCACCTCCAAAAGCAGGATCCGTAAGAACAAGGTCATATGCGGCATCTATGAGTGAATTCATCAAGGCTTCGTTCTCAAAAATTGTAGCTGTCATATTGCATATTTCCTGATGAATCTCTGTAAACTTCCTATAAACTTCATCAACAACTGCCATTTGGCTCCAAAATGATAAACCTTGTCTCTGCATTTTCAGTAGGTGAGGGAGAAACTTGTCCATGAAGTCTTTATCAAGTTCACCAGTGTCTACAGTAACGGATGTATAGAGAGGGGACTGTTCCTCAATGTACCAGCTACTAGAACCTCGGACCACTGTGAGATTGTGACCTTTTGCATGTAACTCCACAATAAGGACCTTCATATTGATCCAATGGCTTCCATCCACAGGAACGACCAGAACATTACCAGCATAAGAGCTTGGCAGAACAGAGAACAGGATGAACAAACCAAGAAGGGTGGAGTGATGCATCTTCACAGATGACCTGTGATAAGAAAGAATATTACAGAGAATTAAAAAGAGTACACAAGATTTCACAAAATGCAATAATACATAAAATAACTCTTATTGTCCAGAAATATCATGAAAATGAGTGTTAAAACATAATACCTTTTACTTTCAGGTTATAATCTGTAAAACTGTTAGGTTGTAAGGCAGAAGAAATAGTTGGACAGATTTGGAATGACCTGAGTGTGAGTAAATGATGACAGTTTTAATTTCTGGGTGAACAAATTGTTTAAAACAATCAAAATACTTTCATACTGCTTCAGAAACGAAGCTGACAGCTTAGTACTTAGAGTAAACTTTAACCAAAACTGATGAAGAGAAGCCTTCAATGTAGCAGGTCCCAGTAAAATTGTTTATTGAATGCTAACAGCCAAAAATGCAGCTTCAAATAGTACAAAATTACCAAAGAGAATACTGAAATGGTATTAAAATTGCACTTTTCGATCTCATCCCCTGTATTATTAGGCATTTACAATCAACAGTTGTAAAAAAAACAATTTCAGATTTCCAGAAAAACACATGCTATCACAATCAGGAGAAACAGAGAATTGGGCGCCATGTCCTGTGTGTCCATCACTCACGTTTTAATATATTTTTGATACAAACTCTAAAAAGATATCTAAATACATATGCAGTGACAAATGCAAAAATGAGAAGTGTCGCCGTTAAAGTCAAAATAACATCTATGGAGTGGTACTCAATCCAAGACATTCTGTAAGCCTGTGTTCGCAAATGAGGAGCTCCTTTATTCCTCATGACAAACTCAATCCAGAAGATAGCGAGATCAAGAGGTTTCACTGGCTGGTCGTGGTGCACCCTAGACAGTCTCTGCATGTTCTCCCTGTAAGATGGGTTATGCAAAACCTCCTTTAATGCCTCTAGAAACACAGTCCTGTCCAGAGTTGCAATATCTACAACTTTTGCTGTTCCCTTTGCTTGCATCCTGGCGAGATTGTCAGGTTGGTCAAAAGTTAAAGGAATGCCCACAATAGGCACCCCATGGTAGATGGCTTCCTGAACTCCATTGGTGCCTCCATGTGCTACAAACAGTTTAGTCTGAGGATGTCCAAGCAGGTCATTCTGGGGAAGCCAGTCCATAATCAGAGTATTATTACCAAGATTGGCAGGACGTGGTCCTGTATGTCTCCAAATAACCTTTTGAGGCAGCTGGGCAAAAGCTGCAGCAACCTCATCATTGATTTCACTCAGAAGTTGACCAAAAACAGTTCCTAAGGACATGATGATCACCCCATGTTCTCCAGAGCTCTGCACAAACTTGTCAAGATCATCTGGAAGTGGCTTAGCTGGTTTGCAATGGAAGCCACCCATGTAGACAATGTTTGGCATTGTGGGTCGTGGAAACTCAAAGGTGAAATCATTTCTCATGAGCCAGATATCTGCATTCTGGAGGATGGAGAAGAAATCAACATTGGGTCCAAAATATTTCTGGGAGAACTCTTGGTAAATAGAACCAAAGTACTTGGAACCTGTATGAAGAACCATTATATATGTCAACACGTTCTTTACTCTCTGAATGAATGTCATCTTGTCAGTTAGCTGTAACCCTGTAACAGGTATATATGAGAGAGGAGATGGAGCAATATCAAAATGGGCTTCTCCAAACATGGTCCAACGGACATTTAACACAAGAGGGAGGCCAAGACGGTGTGCCAGTAAGACTCCACCTCCTAAAGCAGGATCTGTGAGAACAAGGTCATATGCGGCATCTTTTAATGAATTCATCAAGGTCTCATTTTCAAACATGGCAGCTGTCATATTGAATACTTTCCAGTTAAACTCTGAGAGCTTCCTATAAAGTTCATCAGCAAGTGCCATTTCACTCCAAAATGATCTATCTTGTCTCTGCATTTTCAGTAGGTGAGGGAGAAACTTCTCCATGAAGTCTCTATCAAGTTCACCAGTGTCCACAGTAATGGATGTGTAGAGAGGAGACTGTTCCTCAATATACAAGTTACTAGAACCTCGAACCACTGTGATATTGTGGCCTTTTGCATGTAACTCCACAATAAGGACCTTCATATTGATCCAGTGGCTTCCATCCACAGGAACGACCAAAACTTTACCAGCATAAGAGCTTGACAGAGCAGATAACAGGATGAACAAACCAGGAAGGATGGAGTGATGCATCTTTACAGATGACCTTCGATAAGAAAGAATATTATGGAGAATTAAAAGAGTACACAAGATTTCAGAAAATTCAACAATACATAAAATAACTCTTATTGTCCAGAAGTATCATGAAATTAAGTGTTAAAACATAATACCTTTTACTTTTAGGTTATAATCTGTAAAACTGTTAGGTTGTAAGGCAGAAGAAATAGTTGGACAAGTTTGGAATGACCTGAGTGTGAGTAAATGATGACAATTTTAATTTGTGGGTGAACGAATCGTTTAAAACAATCAAAGTACTCACATAATGCTTCAAAAATAAAGCTGACAGCTTTTCTTTTTAATTAATGTTTATTTTAGAACTTACAGTAAACTTTAACCAAAACTGATGAAGAGAAGCCTTCAATGTAGCAGGTCCCAGTAAAATTGTTTATTGAATGCTAACAGCCAAAAATGCAGCTTCAAATAGTTAGTACAAAATTATCAAACAAAATACTGAATTGGTTTTAAATTACATTTTTCAATCTCATTCCCTGTATTATTATGCATTTACAATCAACAGTTATAAAAAAACAATTTCATATTTCCAGAAAAACACTTGCTATCACAATCAGGAGAAACAGAGAATTGGGCGCCATGTCCTGTCTGTGCATCACTCACGTTTTAATTTATTTTTGATACAAACTCTAAAAAGATATCTAAATACATATGCAGTGACAAATGCAAAAATGAGAAGTGTCGCCGTTAAAGTCAAAATAACATCTATGGAGTGGTACTCAATCCAAGACATTCTGTAAGCCTGTGTTCGCAAATGTGGAGCTCCTTTATTCCTCATGACAAACTCAATCCAGAAGATAGCGAGATCAAGAGGTTTCACTGGCTGGTCGTGGTGCAACTTGGATAGTCTCTGCATGTTCTCCTTGTAAGATGGGTTATGCAAAACCTCCTTTAATGCCTCTAGAAACACAGTCCTCTCCAGACTTGCAATATCTACAACTTTTGCTGTTCCCTTTGCTTGCATCCTGGCGAGATTGTCAGGTTGGTCAAAAGTTAAAGGAATGCCCACAATAGGCACCCCATGGTAGATGGCTTCCTGAACTCCATTGGTGCCTCCATGTGCTACAAAGAGTTTAGTCTGAGGATGTCCAAGCAGGTCATTTTGGGGAAGCCAGTCCATAATCAGAGTATTATTACCAAGATTGGCAGGACGTGGTCCTGTATGTCTCCAAATAACCTTTTGAGGCAGTTGAGCAAAAGCTGCAGCAATCTCATCATTGATTTCACTCAGAAGTTGTCCAAAAACAGTTCCTAAAGACATGATGATCACCCCATGTTCTCCAGAGCTCTGCACAAACTTCTCAAGATCATCTGGAAGTGGCTTAGCTGGTTTGCACTGGAAGCCACCCATGTAGACAACATTTGGCATTGTAGGTCGTGGAAACTCAAAAGTGAAATCATTTCTCATGAGCCAGATGTCTGCATTTTGGAGGATGGAGATGAAATCAACATTGGGTCCAAAATACTTCTGGGAGAACTCTTGGTAAATAGAACCAAAGTACTTGGAACCTGTATGAAGAACCATTATATATGTCAACACGTTCTTTACTCTCTGAATGAATGTCATCTTGTCAGTTAGCTGTAACCCTGTAACAGGTATATATGAGAGAGGAGATGGAGCAATATCAAAATGGGCTTCTCCATACATGGTCCAACGGACATTTAACACAAGAGGGAGGCCTAGACGGTGTGCCAGTAAGACTCCATTTCCAAAAGCAGGATCCGTGAGAACAAGGTCATATGTGGCATCTTTGAGTGAATTCATCAAGGTCTCATTTTCAAACATGGCAGCTGTCATATTGCATACTTTCCGATGAAATTCTGAAAGCTTCCTATAAACTTCATCAGCAAGTGCCATTTCACTCCAAAATGATCTACCTTGTCTCTGCGTTTTCAGTAGGTGAGGGAGAAACTTCTCCGTGAAGCCTTTGTCAAGTTCACCAGTGTTTACAGTAATGGAGGTGTAGAGAGGAGACTGTTCCTCAATATACAAGTTACTAGAACCTCGGACTACTGTGATACTGTGGCCCTTTGCATGTAACTCCACAATAAGGACCTTCATATTGATCCAGTGGCTTCCATCCACAGGAACGACCAGAACTTTACCAGCATAAGAGCTTGACAGAGCAGATAACAGGATGAACAAACCAGGAAAGATGGAGAAATGCATCTTCATTCACAACCTTTAATAAGAAAGAATATAATCTGAATTAATACCGTACTGAGTTAATTATATTTCACAAAATAAAATGATAAAAAGAAATTCATGTTTCTGGAAATATGATGGAATTGCACATTCGCTCTGTAATATTTCAGTTAGACCTGTTCAGTTCTACAGTTGGATCGCCTCTGTCTTTTGGGTGTGCACAACAGCAATGCAGTTTGTAAGAGGATTAATGCTGAAAGAAACCATTTGAAAATTACAATGAACTTTTTAGGTTTGTTATTGCAACTTCGCAAAAATCAGATGATATGGTATAATTTGTTTAAAGCATGTAAGTGACATTTTAAAAAGTCAACTTAGTCTGACTACGGACAGACATTTAAATTGCATGTAAACATGGTTCAGTAATGACAACTCTCAGGATAGGTTGTAAAATCTTTTTTATGTAAATAGAATGTGGATAGGTTTGGTCTTGGCAGATTAGTTCTGCTACACCGCTGCTGCTTCTGCTAAATGCTCGGATCATAAATTTAAGGAAACATGCTGCTGCTAGAGAGAGGAAGATCCCCGTAGCATCTAGACAGGTGTATCCAGTGTATCTAGACAGGTGGTGCTGGGGAGGTGGACATGCATAGCGCACAGACATGGCATTCATTGAATACGTCCTGGTTGTAGACGAAATGATTATGTGAATTCAATTGGTTGGGAACATTGTTTTGAATGAACTTATGACTTGATCTTGAAGGCAATAGTGAAGATTATCAAGCAAGGAAAAACTTTCTTCACTTTCAATTATAAATATTTACTTCTACTGAGGCTACCAACCATAAATGCAGCTAAAAACTGTCAAAATTCAGTAAATTCCCGGGAATGGCTTTGCTGTGAATTATAATTTTAATTTCAAAGTTCTTTTACAAATCCAGCAAGAACATTTTTTTGATAATGAAGTTATACAATTCTTGTTTCTATCATGCACGTTTTACTTTCTTTTTGAATAAAACTCTAAAAAGATATCGAATAGCATATGCAAACAAAAATGCAAACATGAAAAGTGTTGCCATTAAAGTCAAAATAACATCTATGGAGTAGTACTGAATCCAAGACATTCTGAAAGACTCTGTTCGCAAATGAGGAGCTCCTCTATTTCTCATGACATACTCAATCCAGAAGATAGCATGATCAAGAGGTTTCATTGGTTGGTCGTGGTGCAGCCTGGACAGTCTTTGCATGTTCTCCCTGTAAGATGAGTTATGCAAAACCTCCTTTAATGCCTCAAGAAACACAGTCCTGTCCAAAGTTGCAATATCTACAATCTTTGCTGTTCCCTTTGCTTCCATTCGGAAAAGATTGTCAGGCTGATCAAACACTAAAGGTACACCCAAGATGGGAACTCCATGGTAGATGGCTTCCTGAACTCCATTGGTTCCGCCATGTGCTACAAACACTTTAGTCTGTGGATGTCCAAGTAGGTCATTCTGGGGGAGCCATTCTACAAGTAAGGTGTTGTTACCAAGAGTCGCAGGTCGAGGTCCTGTGTATCTCCAGATCACTTTTTGAGGAAGCTGAGCAAAAGCTGCTGCTATGTCGTCTGTGACATCTTGCGGAAGCTGGGAAATAAGGGTGCCTAAAGACATGACGATGACCCCATGCTCTCCTGAGCTTTGCACAAAGTCCTCAAGATCAGCTGGAAGCGGCTTGGCAGGTTTACACTGGAAGCCACCCATATAGACGATATTTGGCATTGTGGGTCTTGGAAACTCAAAGGTAAAGTCATTTCTCATGAGCCAGATGTCTGCTTTCTGGAAAAGGGAGAAGTAATTAACACTGGGGCCAAAAAGTTTGAGACAGAAAGGAGTATAGGTGGGGTCAGCGACTACTGCAACCTGGAACCGAGTGAATAAGTAAGTCAAAACATTTTTGACACGTTGGAAAAATGACATCTTGTCTGTTAACTCTCCTCCTGGGACAGGAATATAAGACAGAGGGGAAGGAGCAATGGCGAAATGTCCCTCTCCGTTAATAGTCCATCGAACGTTGAAAACCAGAGGAATATTAAACATGTGAGCAAATATTGCACCACCTCCAAAACCTGGGTCTGTTAGCACCACATCATACTTAACATCTTGGATGGATTTCATAATTTCTTTGTCCTCTAACATTCGCTCCAACATCTGCAACATATCTTCGTGCATGCTTTTAAACTGCATGATGATTTCGTACTCCAGCTGAAGGCGGTTCCAAATGGAAGACCCTTCTCTTCTTATCTTCAAGAGACGGCCAATCAATATGCTAAAAAACTTCTCATCAAATCCTCCTGTGTTTGGGATGGTGATGGAATTGTACAAGGGAGACTCCTCCTTGATATACCAACTGTTGGAGGCTCTAACCACCGTCACGTTGTGACCCTTGCGATGCAGTTCCTCAATCAGCACCTTCATGTTGATCCAGTGACTTCCATCTAGTGGAAACACAAGCACTTTACCGCCGTCTATTCCAGATAATGCGCATAAAAGCGACAACAAAACGAGAGGTGCCGAAAGGTGCATCTTCGTACACAACCTTTAAAAACAAAATAGAAGAAATCAGTGAATGAATAATGAAGAATAAAAGAAAACAAAAGAGAAAAGACAAGGAAAAACGGCAATTACGTATGGTCCATACTGCAGCAGAATTTATATTTGTCTTGTAAGTACTTAATATTTCACTTACAAAACAATATATGCAATTTATTTGCTAACGAGTACCTCAAAATATTTTTTTCAATTTTGACTTGATGGCACCAAAAACTAACGAACTTTGGCAAACCAATGATTTAATTGTGCATCAGCCTGTAGTTTAAAAACACTTAATTTACAACAACACTTAAATACAAAGCATGGCCTGCAGTGTTTTCAAGAAAAAAATAAAAAGTTCTCACCTTGCACATAGGGTTGCCAACCGTTCCGTTTAATACAGTATCGTCCCGTATTTAAGGCATCAAAGAAGCGTTCTGTATGAAAGCCATACAGAATGTGGTATGTCTCGTATTTGCAGGCATACACCGTATGAACACCTACCATACGAATAACACATCCTCAATTGATAATTAATCATTCTTTTATCACAAATCATTTGATTTGCGAACATACCCAGTCAGGGAAGACTTTAAGACCAAGCAGAATTCTCTGCCAGTGTAAATTTGTTTTCAGTTTGGGCTAATGCCAACAAAGTCAATAGTTTTCATGAGTCCAACACCCAGCCAACGCAAGAAAAGATGCAATCTACCCAAGGGAAGTCACGATCAAAAAGGCAAGTCGTCTTTAGTTAATGCTGTTAAATAGAGAAAAACATTACATTTAAATAACATCTAGAATGTTCTTAACTTTGGACCTCATTGTAAAAACACAAAATGACCAATAAAGTCTCAAAAGCAGCCAATACTAATTCTCTAGTTCTCTGAAAAACATGCACTTTAGTTTATTCACACTGTACACTGTTGCAACAGAATTTTAGTTGAAAAAAATGCTTTATTGTTAAAAAAAAAAACGCTCTATTGACTGACACTGACAGTATCACAATTGACTGACTGACACTATTGATTTCTTCATTTCCATTACCCATCAAATTGTGCAAAATTGAAATTAAGAATTGAAAATACACCTAATCGAAACGCGTCAATAGCTGCGTTCCCATTACCCTTCAGCTTGCACAAACTGAAATTGTGAATTAAAAATACACCTAATGGAAGCTCGTCAATAGCTGCGTTTCCACTGCCGATAAAATTGCGCAAAATTGAAATTGTGAATTAAAAATACGCCTAATCGAAGTGCGTCAATAGCTGCGTTCCCATTACCCTTCAAATTGCGCAAAATTGAAATTAAGAATTGAAAATACACCTCATCGAAACGCGTCATTAGCTGTGTTCCCATTACCCTTCAACTGGCACAAACTGAAATTGTGAATTAAAAATACACTTAATGGAAACTCG
Source organism: Cirrhinus mrigala (assembly GCA_036247105.1). Classification (NCBI taxonomy): domain Eukaryota; kingdom Metazoa; phylum Chordata; class Actinopteri; order Cypriniformes; family Cyprinidae; genus Cirrhinus; species Cirrhinus mrigala. The sequence continues at coordinate 11,056,810 of CM070031.1, forward strand.
TCAATAGCTGCGTTTTCATTGCCCTTAAAATTGTGCAAAATTGAAATTGTGAATTAAAAATACGCCTAATCGAAGCGCGTCAATAACTGTGTTCCCAGTACCCTTCAACTTGCACAAATTGAAATTAAGAATTGAAAATACACCTAATCGAAATGCGTCAATTGCTGCGTTTCCATTGCCCTTCAAATTGCGCAAAATTGAAATTGTGAATTAAAAATACGCCTAATCGAAGCGCGTCAATAGCTGTGTTCCCAGTACCCTTCAACTTGCACAAATTGAAATTAAGAATTGAAAATACACCTAATCGAAATGCGTCAATAGCTGCGTTTCCATTGCCCTTTAAATTGTGCAAAATTGAAATTGTGAATAAAAAATACACCTAATCGAAGCGCATCAATAGCTGTGTTCCCAGTACCCTTCAACTTGCACAAATTGAAATTAAGAATTGAAAATACACCTAATCGAAATGCGTCAATAGCTGCGTTTCCATTGCCCTTTAAATTGTGCAAAATTGAAATTGTGAATAAAAAATACACCTAATCGAAGCGCATCAATAGCTGTGTTCCCAGTACCCTTCAACTTGCACAAATTGAAATTAAGAATTGAAAATACACCTAATCGAAATGCGTCAATTGCTGCGTTTCCATTGCCCTTCAAATTGCGCAAAATTGAAATTGTGAATTAAAAATACGCCTAATCGAAGCGCGTCAATAGCTGTGTTCCCATTACCCTTCAACTTGCACAAACTGAAATTGTGAATTAAAAATACACCTAATCGAAGTGCGTCAATAGCTGCGTTCCCATTACCCTTCAAATTGCGCAAAATTGAAATTAAGAATTGAAAATACACCTCATCGAAACGCGTCATTAGCTGTGTTCCCATTACCCTTCAACTGGCACAAACTGAAATTGTGAATTAAAAATACACTTAATGGAAACTCGTCAATAGCTGCGTTTTCATTGCCCTTAAAATTGTGCAAAATTGAAATTGTGAATTAAAAATACGCCTAATCGAAGCGCGTCAATAACTGTGTTCCCAGTACCCTTCAACTTGCACAAATTGAAATTAAGAATTGAAAATACACCTAATCGAAATGCGTCAATTGCTGCGTTTCCATTGCCCTTCAAATTGCGCAAAATTGAAATTGTGAATTAAAAATACGCCTAATCGAAGCGCGTCAATAGCTGTGTTCCCAGTACCCTTCAACTTGCACAAATTGAAATTAAGAATTGAAAATACACCTAATCGAAATGCGTCAATAGCTGCGTTTCCATTGCCCTTTAAATTGTGCAAAATTGAAATTGTGAATAAAAAATACACCTAATCGAAGCGCATCAATAGCTGTGTTCCCAGTACCCTTCAACTTGCACAAATTGAAATTAAGAATTGAAAATACACCTAATCGAAATGCGTCAATAGCTGCGTTTCCATTGCCCTTTAAATTGTGCAAAATTGAAATTGTGAATAAAAAATACACCTAATCGAAGCGCATCAATAGCTGTGTTCCCAGTACCCTTCAACTTGCACAAATTGAAATTAAGAATTGAAAATACACCTAATCGAAATGCGTCAATAGCTGCGTTTCCATTGCCCTTTAAATTGTGCAAAATTGAAATTGTGAATAAAAAATACACCTAATCGAAGCGCATCAATAGCTGTGTTCCCAGTACCCTTCAACTTGCACAAATTGAAATTAAGAATTGAAAATACACCTAATCGAAATGCGTCAATTGCTGCGTTTCCATTGCCCTTCAAATTGCGCAAAATTGAAATTGTGAATTAAAAATACGCCTAATCGAAGCGCGTCAATAGCTGTGTTCCCATTACCCTTCAACTTGCACAAACTGAAATTGTGAATTAAAAATACACCTAATGGAAACTCGTCAATAGCTGCGTTTCCATTGCCCTTAAAATTGTGCAAAATTGAAATTGTGAATTAAAAATACGCCTAATCAAAGCGCGTCAATAACTGTGTTCCCAGTACCCTTCAACTTACACAAATTGAAATTAAGAATTGAAAATACACCTAATCGAAGTGCGTCAGTAGCTGCGTTTCCATTACCCTTGAAATTGCAAAAAATTTTAATTGCGAATTAAAAATACACTTAATGGAAACGCATCAATAGCTGTGTTTCTATTACCCTTCAAATTGCGCAAAATTGAAATTGCGAATTGAAAATATGCCTTATAGAAATGCATCAACAGCTACGTTTCCATTACCCTTGAAATTGCAAAAAATTGAAATCGCGAATTAAAAATACGCCTAATCAAAGTGGGTCAATAGCTGCATTCCCATTACCCTTCAACTTGCACAAACTGAAATTTTGAATTAAAAATATACCTAATGGAAACTCGTTAATAGCTGTGTTTCCATTGCCCTTAAAATTGTGCAAAATTGTTAATTGAAAATATGTGTAATGGAAATGCATCAATAGCTGCGTTTCCATTACGCTTGAAATTGCAAAAAATTTTAATCGCGAATTAAAAATACGCCTAATGGAAATGCATCAATAGCTGCGTTTCCATTACCCTTCAAATTACGCCAAATTGAAATCGCAAATTAAAAATATGCCTAATGGAAACTCGTCAATAGCTGCGTTTCCACTGCCCTTCAAATTGTGCAAAATTGAAAACGAGAATTGAAAATACACCCGTCGGTTTAAATAAACACGTGGGTTTTCATTAGCGCAAAAAATGATGCTTTAGTGCGCAAATCAGGATCGTTTCGGACATATCTGTATATCTAGCAAAAAACATAACATTGGTTAATGGAAACACCGTCCAATTGCAACAGTTTTTTCTAGCAACATTTATAAAGTATTGCAAAAGTTTTGCGCAAATCTGTATTACAAGAGCAAAAAATTATGTTTTAGTCACATAATATTGGTTAATGCAAACACCATCATTTTTCTCAAGTTTTTGATCAACATTTGTAAAATATTGCAAAAGTTTTGCACAAATCTGTATCACAAGAGCAAAAAAATTGCATTTTAGTCGCATAACACTGATTAATGGAAACAGCGTCAATCCACAATATTTTTTTAGCGACGTAAAATATTACTAAAGTTTTACGCAAATCTGCAATGGAAACAGCTATAGACAATCAGTTATGCTTTCATTTGATATTTTACAGCATATACATGTATCTATATGTCTTCTTGATACATTTAAAAGTATCATTTTGAGGAGATGTTGATGATACTTTAACTGCAGACACTGAAAATACATTCACCATGGACAAATATTTTAAGTGTCTTTTTTTCTGTCCCTTATATTCTTATATAAAACCATAATTGACCGTTACTTTCCTTTTTCTGAAGTTGGCAACCCTACTTGCACGAGTAGTATCTGAATCCGCTTTCTATTTGTTTAGTAGTGTTACGAGCTTCCTAAGTATGTCAAAGTTAAGCAATACCTCACTACACATGCTGCAACATCTGTAAAAAAAAAAAAAAAAAGCTCAGTCATGCTAAACCAATACCTTGCAATGTGTATGTTCACCTCTCACCTTAAAACGCCATTCTTTTAAAATTTTCTAAACACTTTTGTTTTTGTACAAATTTGAAGTAAAAAAGTTTAAGTAAAAAAAATATATATAGAGAATCAATAAAAGATAAAAGGCAAAGCAATTACATAATTAACTAAGAGCTAAATGTAAATTTGAAATCTGATCTACAGACTGGGGATGAAAGCACTTCTGCTTTGCCAGATCAAATTGACAGAATTGTATTTTATTAATATTTAAACCTCACCTGACAACCTGCAGCTAGTCCTCGAAATTCACCTCGGCACAGTGTAGCGCCCAAAACCTTTTACCAACACATTTATCGTGCAACGTTTATAAGCTGTTCAAGTGCATTCAGGTACAAGGTTCATTTGAATGAATAAGCACAGCAAAAGCCTATCAGGTTCCTTCAGGCAGGGTTGTTAAACAATGCCACGATAATATCGGTCAAAGATCTTTGGACCCTCTTTTGAAACTATGATTTTCTATAAACAAGAAAAACAACTTGAGGGAACTACAGGAATTTCTAATAGCTTACTTTTAATTAAAAAATAAATAAATAAATAAATAAAGTAAGTTCTTTGATTTTGCACTACACATGCTAGATGTCAACATGATACCTAAGATTAAATGTCTAGCTTTGTTAAAACTGAAGATCAAGCTACACTCCCACTATTAAGAGCATTCCAGGTGAGAAGTGAACTAAACGGGTCTTTGTTCGAGTCAGTTATGTAACGGGCAGAAAGAATAAAAGGAAATCTGAGCTAAGATTGATTCTTCTTGTTTAACACAATGAATAAAGTACTTAACTCTGTTTACGAAGATTTAGCAATGTTAGTACATCACCAGGTGGGGAAAAAAAAAAAAAAAGTGACACTATGCTAAACCGTCACTCAGTGCCTGTCCAAATATGGTCAAGAAGTTCATTAGTGCCTATAATACTCAATAAAACACTAAATTTCATAAGCGCTACGTCAGAGTGTTCTATTCTGGCTGTAAAAGGATATTGCATACCATCAGCGTCATGTGCTTTAAACGTACTTTGTCTTAATCGAGTTAAAACAAGACCTACACACAAGGAGTTTAACTCCATATAAGGTTTCTTGACATTGTTGATACCTGTTTTGAAAATTGTGGATATGAGAAAATTAAACATCTTAATTTAAACCCTTTCAATTTTCATATGGATTTTTTCCCTACGTGTGTACACTACCAGTCAAAAGTTTTTGAACAGTAAGATTTTTAATGTTTTTTTAAAAAAAGTCTCTTCTGCTCACCAAGTCTGCATTCATTTGATCCAAAGTACAACAAAAACAGTAAAAGTTTAAAATAACTGCTTTCTATTTGAATATATTTAAAAATATAATTTATTCCTGTGATCAAAGCTGAATTTTCAGTATCATTAACTCCAGGCTTCAGTACAGTACAGCAAAAACAGTAAAATTTTGAGTAATTTTTACTATTTAAAATAACTGTTTTCTATTTGAATATATTTTGAAATGTAATTTATTCCTGTGATTTCAAAGCTGAATTTTTAGCATCATCACTCCAGTCACATGATCTTTCAGAAATCATTCTAATATGCTGATCTGCTGCTCAAGAAACATTTCTTAATGGAAAGATCCAAAGATCAGCATTTTGAAATAGAAAGCTTTTGTAGCATTATACACTATCATTCAAAAGCCTGGAGTCAGTGTGATTTTTTTTTTTTTTTTTTATTTTCTTTCTTTTTTCTTTTTTTTTTTTGAGAAAAAAATGATAGAAATTAATACTTTAATTTAGCAAGGATGCTTTAAATTGATCAAAAGTGATGATAGCGACATTTATAATGTTACAAAAGATTCATTAAAGAAAGCTGAAAAAATTCTACATAATCTTTTTTGAGCGGCAAATCAGATTGATTTCTGAATGATCATGTGACTGGAGTGATGATGCTAAAAATTCAGCTTTGAAATCACAGGAATAAATTACATTTCAAAATATATTCAAATAGAAAACAGTTATTTTAAATAGTAAAAATTACTCAAAATTTTACTGTTTTTGCTGTACTTTGGATCAAATAAATGCAGGCTTGGTGAGCAGAGAAGACTTTAAAATACATTAAAAATCTTACTGTTCAAAAACTTTTGACTTGTAGTGTAACTCATATTGCAAACCTGATCTGAAAACTTTCGTACAGCATGGCAATTGTGCAGATGCAGTTTTGAGCCAACCCTCATTTACATTTAACTACTCATTCTCATTTATCTTTGTATTACAATATTTTTTATGTTATGTTATGAGTAAAATGGATGTATTCTTTTTCCAGTCATGGATTTGAGAACCATTCCTATGATTCAGTGCCAATGAATTTAAGCATCAGTTACAATTCCAGTGACCACAAGCAAAAATAATTTATTAACTGCAATACGAAACAATACAATAACATAGGCCTAGAGCATGCAAAACTTGTGTTTCATTGTTTATTGGAAAGGAGGAACTGCAAGCAAACAAAAACAGCAAACAGCTACCCCATGTGGTAAGGAAGAATCATAATTTATTCATACAATCTTCCGTTTTGACAAACTATGACTAAAATAAGGGAAGATGTAACTTGCAATTGCATTTTAACATATTACATTTTCATTTATAGCTCATCCTTTGATTTAAAAACATGGCAGCGACAATAGCGCCATAAAAAGATTTGCACTGTCAACAGCTGGATAATATTTCAAGTCATCAAAAGTGTTACTAATTGCAAATCTGCAAATCTCAAATATATGCACACATTAAATATCAAAGCTGAATAACTATCACTGAATTCTCATTAACCGGACTAATTTTTGTAGCTGTTAGGGAAAATGTGGTTTTAAAGCAAAAGTATAACTTGTACTTACTCTGAATTAAACCCTTATTACTAAAATATTCAAATAAGCCAAGAAAAGCCTTAAAGGAATAGTTCGCCCAAAACGGAAATTCTATCATTAATTACTCACCCTCGTTCCCTTCCAAACCCGTAAGACCTTCGTTCATCTTCTGAATGCAAATAAAGATATTTTTGCTGAAATCTGAAAGCTTTCTGACCCTGCATAGACAGCAACACATCTGACACATTCAAGGCCCAGAAAGGTAGTAAGGACATTATTGTGTCGTGGTACTATTGTGAACGCATGTCAAAGACTGATATAGAAAAGAAGAAATTGTTGAATAAAGTCAGATTTTTTATGCACAAAATTTATTCTTGTAGCTTCATAACATTATGGTTGAACTACTGATGTCACATGGACTATTTTAACGATGTTCTTACTACCTTTCTGGGTCTTGAACGTGTCGGTAAGCTCTCAGATTTCATCAGAAATATCTTAATTTGTGTTCTGAAGACAAATGAAGTGATGTCTTACAGGTTTGGAATGACATGAGGGTGAGTAATTAATGACAATTCTCATTTTTGGGTGAACTATCCCTTTAAATTTTCATTAAGAAAATATCAGGAATTCCAGAATTAGCAATGAATGGATGTAAATACTAACTTAAAGTCAACTCAGTTTTAAAGTATAAAATTTATTTTCTGTGTAAAGTTATGCTGTTTAATGTAAAGTTGATCCATTCTGTCTCTTGTCTGCTGGTTAAAATTTGACATGAATGACTCTGGCTGATAGTTTAAGGCAAGATTTCATCATGGCTGTGGGATTGGGACTTGTTACAACACATTAAGAAATGATCACTCTTTTAAAGTGTGTAATTAACACTGTCACCAAAGTGTCTGGCTGAAAGGGATAGTTCACCCAAAAATGAAAATTGTGTCATTAATTACTCACCCTCATGTCATTTCAAACCCGTAAGACCTTAGTTCATCTTCACAAATTAAGATATTTTTGATGAAATCCAAAAGCTTTCTGACCCTGCATAGACAGCAACACAACTGATATGTTCAAGGCCCAGATAGGGTATCATTTCCGATTCAATTTCTTCAATTCCTAATTAAAAAAAAAAAGTTTCAGTGAAACATTTAGATGTCAAACATACTTATTCTGTCCTTTTACAAAGTGTTCTGTTGTTATTGCAGGAGACCTTTTACACTTTAGAAATTTTGTTATTATTAAAGACAAGTAAATGGTCAGTAATAAAATAAGACAAGTCAGTTAGCAATCGTATAAATAAGTACAACTGAACAAATTTCAGGTACAGAAATTGAAATCAAGAGTTTAAAAACACTGTTTTCTTTCCATAAATAATATATAGATTAACCCTCATTAAAGTTAGAAAAGATACTCAGTCAAAATCCAGAGCCAATGATTTTCTTTTGTTCTTTGATTAATATTAATGACAGGCAGCATGTTTATTAGGCTGTTAACACCGAACACACGCAGATCTAAAAATACCTGTTAAACATGCCTTGTATTTCACATCTATTTGTGTTCACTTAAGACAAAAAAAAAAAAAAAACAGCTGTGTTTATGATGATATATTGATGTATTTTTGTGTATTGGTGGGTAAATGTGAAAGAAGCACTTTCTGGCTCGGAACAACCTTTTCTGAGGTGAAAATTCACAGAATGGTTCAACAACGGACACAGGCTGGGAACCCACACCAGGACTGCTGTTCTCTGTGCCCGCGCTTTAGATGCATGCGCTGTTCACAAACAGTGCTCATGTTCCTTCCCTCCCTGCGCTTAAATAGTTAAAAATTACATTAAAATGCAAACGCAGTAAACTTTAAAGGAGTAGTTCACTTCCAGAACAAAAATGTACAGATAAAAGGGCTCTAAATCCCAGCTTAGAAAGAAGGTCTAGTGAAAATGACCAGTTATTTTCCAAAAAAAAAAAATAAAATTACAATTGAGATACTTTTCAACTACAGACGCTCATCTTGTCTAGCTCTGCGATGTACATGCCTAGTCTGTGCATCTCCGTGTCAATACAGTTGGGGTATGTTGAAAAACTAAACTTCAAAATCATCCTACATCCCTGCAGAAGTACTGACCCAGTGTTTACAAAGTGAATGTGCAAAGAAGATCAAATCCTTACAGAGCCCTTAGTAAAGTAAAACAGCCATCTAGGATGATTTTGAAGTTGGAGGAGAAAATGAGATGGGAGTTTTTCGACATACCCTAACTGTCATGAACCAGAATACAGTTCACACAGAGCTAGACAAGATGGGCATTTGAGGTTATAAAGTATACTTTAATTATTTATTTAGAAAATAACTGCTAGATAAGACTCTTCTTCATTGACTGGGATCATTTAGAGCCCTTTGAAGTGGCATTTAAACTGCATTTTGGAAGTTCAAACTCGGGGGCACCATTGAAGTCCACTATATGGCGAGAAATCCTGAAATGTTTTCCTCAGAAAACATTTCTTTACAACTGAAGAAAGACATGAACATCTTGGATGACACAAGGGTAAGAACATTATCTGTAAATTTGTGTTCTGGAACTCGAAAGTGGAAGCAAAACGCGTGTCTTATCGAATACCCAGTCCTTAGAAATTTGGAACAGATTCAATTTTTTTTTTATTGCATTTGGAACGGATTCTAAATGGAACAAGTTTTAGATACCCAACCCTAGGCCCAGAAGGGTATTAAGGACGGTGTTAAAATAGCCCATGTGACATCAGCGGTTCAACCGTAATTTCATGAAGCTATGAGAATACTCTTTGTGCGCAGTGAAAACTAGGAGAACCTGGATGCACTGCGCCTTGTTTACAGCCAGAAGGTGGTGCATGCTGTACATAAAACAGTCTTCGTAAACATGTCTGAAGATTTCTTTAGTGAGGACAACTTGCAATTTTTTGCCAAGTCTTACTTATTTGAACCAGATTATATAGACACTTAATGTTATACGTGAGAACGCAGACTCAAACCACACAAAAGCGTTGTGTATTCTTGTGAAAGCACGTCAAAGACTGACACAGAAGAGAAGAACTTGTTGAATAAAGTCAATACTTTTGGTTTCTTTGTGCACAAGAAGTATTCTCATAGCTTCATAAAATTACGGTTGAACCACTGATGTCACAATGGACCATTTCAACAATGTCCTTACTACTTTTCTGGGCCTTGAACATGTCAGAAGCATTGCCTTCTATGCAGGGTCTGAAAGCTCTCGGATTTCAGCAAAAAATCTCTTCATTTGTGTTCCAAAGATGAACAAATGTCTTACGGGTTTGGAAAGACATGAAGCTGAGTAATTAATGACAGAATTTCATTTTTGGCTGAACTATCCCTTTAAGTTCTTGAATGCAATCAGATTACTCAGATACCCCAGCAAGCTCCTCGTAAAATTCTTTATTCATAAACTTGATGCAAGTTTACAAATATACTGTACATGGTCAAAATTCTCTTGTAATGGAAAAACCTAACAAAAAAAAAAAAGAACCCAGAAAGCATGCCAACAGTGTGAACTTCAAGAACCATTCCATGAGATGGCACCAAAGACGAGTTCTGTTAATGGTTACTGTGAGGTTCATGTTGGGTGTGAAAACAAAACAAAAAACAAAAAGTCATTACTGTTCAGAAAAGGAAACAGAAAACTCGTCAGTTACAGGAACCTTGGTCAATGCGATGTCAGATGTACTTCTGAGATGAATCACCCTCCGAAGAAACACCATTCAGAGATGTCTGCTTTTTCAAATCTCACCAATGAAAACTCAAGACCAAGCACATCTGAAACAAGACAGCAGCAATTACTTGCAAAGCAGATACTTGAGTTATTCAAGACATTCCTGCTGCAGTGGCTCTCTTGAATGACATTTACATGTGATTGGAGGAAAAGATTACATTTGCATCCATGTCAACGATACACATATCCAAGAGCCTGTCTGTTATGGGACGAAGTTTAAACTCCAAGAGGCACAATCACAACATTCTGTGCAAATACTAAAACCCAAATGTTCCAAAATATTTACAACTGAAAGATGAAATCAGAGGGGTGAGAAACAACAAGAACACAAGCTGAGTTTGACTGAGCACTGAAATTCGGTAAACATGGAAATCCGATACGTTTTTATAGCCAGAGTTATCTAATCACCGCTGGCCTTTAACACTTCTTACGATGGGAGGCCCATCATAAAATACTAAATAGCGACCAAGTTGGGAAATCCTCCTTTTCTTAGCTTCTGGAAACTAGAGAAGTGGATAAGTAGAGCAAACGGACCCCAAAAAAAACAAAGGTTTTTAAACAGAATGGATTTTCCTGAGTTTTCAATGAAAATTGCAAGACGCCTTCAACAGCCAGTTTTATAATACACTGCAAAACAAAGACAAAAAAAAAGCAGGGAGGTATGGTGTATTTTGCCATTGAAGCATCGACCATTCTTAAGACTTAATATGTTACATGGACGTTCAAATCCAAGAGGTAAAATAAACAACGCCTTGAGTATTGAGAGAACTGCCCATCAGGCATGGAAAGAAACAGTGCTCTTGTAGTGTTGTGCTATGAGAAAAGTATTACTTGCCCACATTTAATCCATCAACGCTCACAAAATGGACAAACTCTATGTTGAAGAACTGCTGATCATGAGGTCCATTGATAATGTAAACCTCAATCTGTAACAGCTGTTTTTAATGGAGCAGAAATTATGAAAAAGACAATTAAGGGTGGGAACAAAAGCAAAAAAAAAAAAAAAAAAAAAAAAAGGTTATGTTCATATCACTTATATAAATACATTTTAAGATATTACCCCCGTTATTTTGAGAAACATCAACCTTTTCCCCATTTCGAGTCCCCAAGTCTTGTGAAAACAACTCGGATAATTCCCCCACTTCACATAAACACCACATTTAAGACGCCTCAAATCCATTTACAAGTATACAAGTGGAGCTCTGTTCGACTATGGAGAGATGGCAAGTTCCGCTTCGCCTTTTCAAAGACAAAAGCTCGCATTTGTCCGTTATTGGTCAGATCAGCCACATGCTAAAAGCTAGCGTAAGGAAACTGAGTGGAATTCATCCTTAGTTGGAAAAAAAAAACGAGATCTGGAGCTAGAGTCGTATAAGCGCCCCATCCTCTCATCCTCGCCGTTATCATTAACATAGGGGTTGCTCAGGAAGCTTACGCGTATAATTGTGGCAAGTAACGATTCTTGGACGACATCGGCATTAAATGTACCAGTACGTGTTAACTCAATGCACGAGGAAAAAAGTCTCTATAGATACAAGAGCAGTGGCACATTGTCTTCACATTGTCTCTAGTTGCATCCACATCCTGTTTTAAGTTCAGTAAACCACCATTTAAAGTCCATGGCCATAAGAACATCCTTTAAAAGCACAGAGGATCAGATCCAGCATCTTCATTGAGCATCTCCATCTATGTAATAATCCAGAACAGAGCCAAGCTCCAGTAAAAGTGAGGAGGAAGCAAAAAAACGAGAGAGAAAAAAAAACAACAAAAAAAAAATCTTTCTCTGATCAGACCATTTTGAAACGCCATGTTAGATGCCTTATTAGTACCAAGGCTCTGAATATCCCATCAGTTTAGAAGACAACAGATGAGAGAGAGAGAGAAAGAGAGCATGAGAAACAGATGTCATGGGATCTGGTCAAAGAGTCCAGCCTTGCAGAAGATAAAGGACGATGCAAATTTCGGAGCATTCCAGACAGCAAGAGGGCAAACGTTTCTCCGATGGCTTCCACTTACACGAGGGGGCATCATACTCAAGCTGAAGAGGTGAAAACATTAGTTAAATAAAGCGAAGGTTTGACCAGATATCCCATGTTTTGCAGTGTGCAAGCAGATCGATGCTTTTCCTAGCCATCTTCTTTTGGAGGTGTGTACCAGCCTAGAGAAAAAAAACATCAGAAAAACTTAGTTCAAAGTGCATAAATTCTGCATTTCGTTTTACGTCGTTGTTGTTTTTTTCCACCTACCGTTCTTTTCATGAATCTGAACCAATGATTTGTATGACTGTTGTGCTCTGGCGAGATTGTATTGATTCTGCATAAAACAAAAGGGAATGAGTCAACATTTCTGCAAGCGATTATTAGTTTGTTTTTCGATCACGAGGAGGTCGGACAAACCTTATTTGCTCCGAACTGCACTCTGGCTTTCCCTTTGACTAAGGTGGCGTTGATTTGCATGATGACTGACTCTATTGAGTAGGCACTGCTCCAGCCCTGTGAGAACAAATTTATTTAATTTTTTCTGATTCATTTCATTATTTCAATGGGCAAACCTTAGAAAATTCAAAGAGGATTCAAACCTGTTTTGTAAGTAGCTCCATACACAAGGCTCCTCCTCCAAGAACATAGCTAGATGAGAGAAAAACATTTAGCATTTCTCTTCAAATTGTGATTATATATATATATAAAAAAAGTAGTTATATTTTAAATAAATACATTTATTTTATCATTTTATTATGACCATTCACAAATGAGGTATTAAAGAAGTTCACTTCCAGAATGAACATTTCCTAATAATTTACTCACCTCATGTCATCCAAGATGTTCATGTCTTTCTTCAGTTGAAAAGAAATGAAGGTTTTTGAGGAAAACATATAGTGGACTTCAATGGTGGCTAGCGGGTTCAAGGTGTAAATTGCAGTTTCAATGCAGCTTCAAAGAGTTCTACACAATCCCATCCGGTGAATAAGGGTCTAATCTAGCGAAACGATTAGAAATTTTCTAAGAAAAATACAAATTTATATACTTTTTTAAACACAAATGCTCATCTTGCACTAGTGCAACCTCATGCATTATGTAATCACGCGTGTGTAATTACCGTAGGTGAAAGTACGACAGTGTTTACAAAGTAAACGTGCAAAGAAAGTCCAAACACCCTTTACAAAAAAAAGGTGAAACAACGATGTTGGATGATTTTGAAGTTGGAGTAAAAATTTTAAAAGTTTTTCACTCTACCTTATCTTTTTAAACCCGAAGTACAAAGATGAAGAACTAACCGTGTGTGATTACATAATGCGTGAAGTCACGAATGTGTGTCGCAGAGCTAGTGCAAAATGAGCATTTGTGAATAAAAAAAAAAAAAAATATATATACTTTTTTTTTTTTTTTTTTTTTTTTTTAAGAAAATGACCGATCGTTTCACTAGATAAGACCCTTATTCCTCAGCTGGGATTGTGTGGAGCCCTTTGAAGCTGTACTGAAACTGCAGTTTGGACCTTCAACCCATTGGCCACCACTGAAGTTCAATATATGTAGAAAAATCCTGGAATGTTTTCCTCAGAAACCTCATTTTCTTCTCAACTAAAGAAACCCATGACCATCTTGGATGACATGGGGGGTGAGTACATTATCAGGAAATTTTCATTCTGGAAGTAAACTTCTTTAAACAGAATGCTAAATTATTATTAAAGGAGTAGTTCACTTCTAGAACAAAAAATGTTCAAGATGTTCATGTCTTTCTTTTTTCAGTCGTAAAGAAATTATGTTTTTTTGAGGAAAACATTTCAGGATTTTTCTCCACATAGTGGACTTAAATGTTCCCCCCTATGATTGAACTTCCAAAATGCAGTTTAAATGCAGCTTCAAAGGACTCTAAATGATCCCAGTTGAGGAAGAAGGGTCTTATCTAGCAAAACGATCATCCATTTTCGAAACAAATTGACAGTTTATATACTTTTTAACCTCAAATGCCCGTCTTGTCTCGTCTCTGCGATGCACATGCATAGTCTGTGTAATCTGGGTCAACAGAGTTAGGGTATGTCGAAAAACTCCCATCTCGTTTTCTTCTTCAGCTTCAAAATCGTTCTAAATCACTGTTTTGCTAGATAAGACCCTTCTTCCTCGGGCTGGGATCGTTTAGAGGCATTTGAGTGAGCTGCGTTTAAACTGCATTTTGGAAGTTCAAACTCGGGGGTACCATTGAAGTCCACTATATGGAGAGAAATCCTGAAATGTTTTCTTCAAGAAACAATTTCTTATCGACTGAAGAAAGAAAGACATTAACTTCTTGGATGACAAGGGGGTGAGTAAATTATCTGTACATTTTTGTTCTGGAAGTGAACTACTCCTTTAAAATGAAGGCGTTAAGTTAAGTAAGCAAAAAGACTGCATTTTCACAATTTATGTTATTCTCTAGAAAAAAAAAAAAATTAATCATTCATCAAATGTAGTAAATCTTGACTCATTCTAGCATAAAAAGGCTAGTGTGCCTTATTTGCTAGGAAAAAGTTCTCATGCTCACCCTCCAGACAGGACAGGAGACACAACCCGTACAAAGGGAGGATCAAAAGGAAAGTTATCCTGCCATCAGCAAGCAAGAAAACAGAAATTCCAGTTGCATAATCACTCCTTTCAATCAAATTATCTTTAATCAGTATGTTTTTGTACGATAAAGAAAAAAACTAACTTTATAAGAGAAATTGAGCAGAATGTAGTCCATGCCTTCTTTTTCCTTCAAAACCTGCAAGTCGCTGTGTAACGGACTGTCCGGGTCAACCCTTAAAAAAACATGAGAATGATTTTACACATTAAAGACCCGAACACTCAGACCACCTTCAGCCCACATGGTATTTCAGATGTTATGCAAGCATACTTACGTCCTTAACTTGACATGCCACTCATACAGGCTATCATTGACTAATTCCACTGAATAGATACCTGGAACAAACAGAATGATAAACAAACAGATCAGACAGATCTGTAACAGTTCTGGAGCAAGATAAGGCTAATGGAAACAGAGAGATGTTTTTTACAAAACCATGTTGAGTCATCATAGATGCACTCCTGACATAAAAGTAGCAGTTGCTAAAGGTAGGCAACTTAAAGACAGAGTTCACCCAAAAAATGAAAATTATGTTATTAATTACTTACCTCATGTCGTTCCAACCCCGTACAACCTTTGTTTATCTTCAGAAAACAAATTAAGATTTTTTTATGAAATCCGACAGCAACGCAACTGACACGTTCAAGACCCAGAAAGGTAGTAAGGACATTGTTAAAATATTCCATGTGACATTAGTGGTTCAACCATAATGTTATGAAGTTACAAGATTTTTTTTTTTCTTTGTGTGCAAACTTGTGCTGACTTTATTCAGCAATTTATTGCCTTCCCTCTCAGTCTTCGACACACGTTCTGGACAGTAGATTGTTTTTGGGCCTTGAATGTGTCAGTTGTGTTGCTGTCTATGCAGGGTCAGAAAGCTCTCAGATTTCATCTAAAATATCTTAATTTGAGTTCTGAAGATGAATGAAGGTCTTACAGGCTTGAAACGACACAAGGGTGACAGAATTTTCATTTTTGGGTAAACTAACCCTTTAAGGCACTGATATACCTCAAGTGAAACCAAAGAACGAACTGGTGAGACAGCATTTCCAACAAAATCAGGCCAAATGAATTTCATTTGGAGTTCAAAACCAAAGCAAACTCTCAAAGTTCACACTGATAAGCATCTTCAAACTACTATTGGTATGCTATGGGGCTCCACCTTATTTGACAAAGAAATCTCTGACTTATTTTTTCTGTTCAGCCATCGAGGTCAATCATGAGTAAAAAATGTAAACAATCTGGACAGCAGCTTTACAGTACAAATTCAAATTGCAATTTTTTAGTTTTTCATGTTTAAATCCAAAAAGCTGTATTGGACAAAAACTGGCCGAAGGAGCTGTCATGACAGTGAAGATGCTTCCTTGGAAGGCAGCAGCCTATGTAGGCAGCTCAGGTTTGGAACAGACATATGAAAATGTCAATGCTGTAATTTAAATAAAATTACCTGTCTTATAACTCTGTGATCTATAGATCTCCCTGAGTTCCTTCATGAGGCGGTCAGAGGCCTGAACTGAACCAGACACCGCACCCTACGAGACCAACAATTAAGCATTTAGTGATCATATACAGCACTGCAAGGTACAATCTTTATCTTTCAAATTATTCGCCTGTGGATAAATTCTTCACAAATAGAAAAAAGCAAACCCTATTTGCAAATAAAATGTGCTTTATTGCATTGTATTACAAATAATAAAGAAAAAACATTGCTATCCACCTTATTTTTCAATGTAGTAGTAAGTTTTGGTAATTCTTCGGTTCATAAGTCACCACAGGGAAATAACGAGAAGAATAACGAAGTGCAGTAAATGGTAAAACTGTTTGCACTACAAACCAGTTTGCTCATAATTAAGGTAATACATTAAAATAATATGGTAAGACACACCGGTCTGCAATATCAAGAAGCAAAACGAGCTGTCTTGTACTGGAAGCCAGACACATTCAATTTACAAATGGCCACGCCCGTTCTTACAGGAAAAACAAGGTGGATACGGTATCAATAAAATCAATGTTGCGCCACCCAACCCCAAAATTGTATAAAAAGGTACCTTACCGAATGGACACTTACGTTCAAGTGGTCCTGCCTCTGGTTCTTGCGGATTTTCTCCAGAATGGCCAGATTCTCCTTCTCAATGCCGTCGTCCTCTGACTTTTTGCCATCGACAGGTTCCTCCTCTTTCATGTCATAGTGGTCTAGATCTTCAATATCCTGCTGCCACAGCAACAAACAAAAGGAGGTGTTAGGTATCAACTAGTCTTCTCGTCATAAGGGACCCATCGTATCCCCTAAAGCTTAATACCTCTGCCATTTCCTCTTCCTCCTCTTCTTCTGATGTTACTTCATCTGTTGTTCCATGCTAGGAAGAACAAGGACAAAAAGGGTGCATCAGCTCACACGCCTTAAAAAGAAAAAGGATAATGAGACTATGTAGGTCTGTGCTGATTTGGGCTACCTTCTTGTCTTGACTGATGGGTCCAGCAGGAAGAGGCTGATCCAGCATCTCCACATCAGGATGCTGGGGCAGGTTATAGAGTCGGCATAAATCACAGATCAGCCTTTTCAGTTGCTGTAGGAGCTGCAGAAGAAGAAAAAGTGGTAACAAATGGTAAATAACTCCCAGACGAAAACTTTCTTTAGTGCTAACTTGTATGGGCCGTTCTACAGAATTGGTGCAAACTGCTGTCCCACAACCAAAAAAAAAAAAAAAGACATTTAAAAAGCATTTAAGAATGCAAATCTAAGATCGTTATATTATGTATTGAAACCCTCAATAGTAATTAAAAATATCAGTAAGCTTAATATATATAAAATAATCAGGGGGTGGCTGGGGAGGTGGCTGTCTCAAACCCTAACCACTAAATTTCAACTTATGAAAATGATATTGACAAAATGTTTGTATTTTTTTCCCCATTGTTTTTAAAAATATCTTTCTGATTTTTTTTTTTTATTAAAAATTACATTTTCTTTGTAAATCATGAAACTTTATGTATGTGCCCCACATTTTCATGTAACTACCAAAACAGTGTATGTTGCAGTCCGTTGGCCATTGTAACCACACCCCTACATTTATGATTAGGAAATTTTCATGTGTCACTCTCTCATAGCTACACGGAGTAAGTAAATAGGCCACATCATTTTGAGGTAAATTTTTTCAAATGTCTGAAAATCCTTGTTTAACTTTAAAGGAACGTCACTATCGCACACCTTATTTCTGCAATTAAGCACTTTTTTTCTGTGTTATTCCATAACATTTAGGTGTTATATGTATACCACTGTTCAAAACTGTGCTAGCTAACCAAGTGCTGATTAGCATTTTGAGGTAGGCTTAAAAGTATTTAAAATTGTCACTACTGTAACAGTCAAGACTGAAACATGTCATCATTGTTTTGGGAGTAACAAAAGGGAACACATAATTCTTTATTTGTTGGAAATAAATTTTAGTATTGTTATGCAAATTTTTGTATTTTAGTATGTTTTAGTAGCGTTTTAGTATGACATTACTGTCACTACTGAAAATGTGCCGTCCCAGCTGAAACATGGGATGTTTTGCCAAAAATGAAGTTTACTGAATTATCAACTAAGATGCAATGATAGTGTCTGGTTCAATGTGTATTCGAACTAATGAATCCTTAACTTTAAAATCAGTATGATCAACTTTATGCCTTTTACAAAGAAAGACTGGATTCAAAATACAATAAATCTCATAAATTACACCTGAAATATTGCTAAAATTGTAGCTGTTATTGATTGATCTCTAAAAATTAAAAATAAAATAGCAAGAAAATATATTTACAAGGTAGATGTAAACAAAATCTTAATAGGTCAATATAGCCCATCTTATTAAATTATATATTACTGCATTTCAGTAGTGACAAATTTGGGGAGAGGACAAATATTTAAAAACTTTATGAAAATAAAATATGAGAATTTACTGCATAATTACTAGAAATGTGTACCTTAGATATTAAACAATTTGCAATTTGTAGAAAGAGACATTTTTTTCAAAATTTGTCTAACTTTGACTTTGAAACAATTCTGTAGAATTTGATAAAACCACTAATTTACTATCAAACATTGGATTGCATTGACAGCAAATCAAGATAAAGTGTGCTCTGATAACGGGGGGGAAGCCTCATCCTGACCAAATCATGGATTTGGGTTCATAATAGATTAGGGCTTTCAGATTATGGCACAATGTTATACAATATTTAATAAAAGTTTGACTGTAAAAACGTGCAAAGTAAAAAATGTTTTAGGCTATCATTTAGATTAAATCAAAATGGTGCAGTTACTAAAAAGGTGCATAACAGAGTTTTTCAGGTCACTGCATGTACGAATTGCAAGTTTAATGTTTTTTTTTTTTTTAAATAAATGAATAGATATGGACAAATATAAATGAATAAATGCTGATTATGTCCTTTCGGATCCTAATCAAAATGCTCAATTTTGACTAATAGATTTACACTACCATTTAAAAGATTGGGCTCAATAATATTGTGAAATTATTACAATTTAAAAGAACTATTTTAATCATCTTAAAATGTAATTTATTCCTCTGACACAAAGCTGAATTTTGAGCATCATTGCTCCAGTTTTCAGTGTCACATGATACTTCAGAAATCATTCTAATATGCTGATTTGCTGTTCAAGAAACATGTTTTTATTACCAATGACAAAAACAGCTGTGCTGCTTCTGACAAACAAAAAGTGCACCTGAAATAGCATTTTTGAAACAATGTAATTGTCTTTCCTGTGATTTGATCAATTAATGCATCTTTGCTGAATTAAAGTTCTTAAATAAAAATCTTATTGACCCCAAACTTTTAAACTTTAGTGAACATTAAAACACGTATTCTGCGCTTTATTTTGACAATCCCATCTCAGAGAATGGAAACACCTCCTTACCAAAGTATTGCCTTTTCTGACATCCTCTAGTCGCTCAAGGACTTCAGTCAGACTTGGGTCATCTGAATCAACGAACCATATTGGTGGGGTTGAAGGGTAAGACTCCTACGAACACATCAAGAGTTACAACGTCAGAACTGTATCAAAACCCTTTGTCCTTTCACAAGGTTACTGAAGTCTGAGCGGACGCATTCAGCCACTTGCATTATAAGCAGCCACATTAGCAGCTGCCAAACCAATGAATCAAACTCTGCAGGTTCCTCTTTCTCCTAATGAAACCCCAGAAGAGAGCATGGCAGATCTGTGCAGTGCTGTTCATTTCAGAGAAGTGCATGTCAGAGCTTATGAAGTTCCATGTAAAATCATGTGAACATTATGTTCCCATCCACTAGTTAGAAATCTCCTCCCATCACTGTGTCTCCCGTCGAGGGAGAGCCAAAATGATGGCGATGTTATTTCTTTTGCTTGTCAGGACCACATACTGACCTTACAGCACCTCAAACACCAACACAGAAGCTCAGCAAACCAACTGGCCTCAATAACAACAAAACAGCAGACAGTTGCACTGCAGTGGCGTCGTTTTGCACTGTGCCTTCAGACAGTGTACGTTCTTAATAACGTAACTTAGTACACTTAATATACATGCACACTTTGTCCATTAAAAAGCTGTGAAAATGCAGGAATTGCTCAAACGCGAAGTTTGAAAATGTGCTAATATTGCTAATACCACTATAACACATTACGATAGCAGCTGTAAATAACGCTAGCAATTACTTTGTAACAAATTACGACAGATTTAACAGAATAGACAGTTGTGTCGTTTAAAAATCCAACGTTACGCATTTCTTAAGAGGCCTCGCGAAATGAACTTCGGCAAACCCAGCTAATCACTGCTAAATTAGCTAGTCAACATTATAACTAGATGTTTATTCCAATAAAATGTGTCGGTACTCTAACGTTATAAATACTTAGAAATAGCCTGTCAAAGTCGGCTTAGCAAGACCAAAAAACACATTTAGTCCAAAACGTCGTTTAGCTAGCTGAAGTATCCGCTTAGCTAAATTAGCACACAAGCTAATTTAACTAACAGTTAATTTAACTGCAAATTCCCACCGACGCGGAACAAAACAACCGCTAAATGTGTTATTTAAACTCATGTTTGATATGATCAAGCAAGCTTGAATATTATCTGACGAGTATGTTTGGATAACAAAGTTAAAGCAAGAGCCAACGCAGTTAACTTTGTTAGCTAATCAACTAGCAGGCTAAATGTAGTTCGTGCTAGCTACTTGTTTAGCAGTGATTTTGACATCCATTTGAGATATAATCGATTCCGGTCGGCCTAAATGGTTTATTCGCAATCTGATGGCTTCATTCGAGTCAAAGAGGGGGCTGTGGGTGTTGTTGTTTAACTCGGCCTTCTCTGGTTCGCCTGTAATCTCCACACGGCTGATGAATCTTACCGTGATGTTGCAGTGAATAATCAGCAGCTTTTCTCCCGTCACATTGAACTGGCAGCTCAATTCGTCGGGCTTCCAGTCGATTATTCTGAATCGCTCATGGTTTGGGTCAAAAATTGACACAAGGAACTTTAATTCGGACTTCAGCCCCGACACCGACATCTTCCACTCATCTCATCTGCAGCCAGGCCGCGGGGGGAAGGGACTTACGGACTACTGCGAGTGCGAGCGCGCAGCTGATCCCAGCGAGTGTGTGTGTGCGTGCGTGTGTGTGCGCACAGCGGAGGCTGGAGGAGAGAAACAACAAAGAGGGGGTGGAGAGAGGAGCACTGAAAGCAGGGGAGAGACGAGAAAACAACGCCCGCCAAAAAAATAATGTGCGAGGGGCCAGGCAGAGAGTGGAAGGGGTGATATGTATCTACACGGGATGCTGTTGGTTTTGTTTCATACTCACATGCGTTTCATCTTTTTTTCTCGGTTGGAGCATCCTGCATAATAAATAAATATTAGCATTATTTATTATTTTTTAGGATTTTATTTTTTAATTTTTTATTTTTTAATGAAGGTCGAGCAGAATTTGAACCAACAGTATACTAAATGATCACCCTTTGTAGCATATAAAATAATGTTAAAGAAAATAAAAAGTGTTGTTAATAAGTGTTAATAATTATGGTTTATAATAATAATAATACATTAAAATATATATTCTAGTTATCAATAATATTATACAAATAATTTGAATAGGAACCAACAATATCCCGTATATCAGATCAGTCCCTTGCACTATAGCATATAAAATTATTAAAATGAATAAATAATAATAATTTTTATATATTATATATATATATATATATATATATATATATATATATATTATAATTATCAATAATATTTATTATTTTTCAGAATGGTCGGCAACAAATAATCCAAGTAGGAACCAGCAATATCCCATATATCAGAACAGCCCCTTGCACTATAGCATATAAAATTAAATAAAATAAAAATTAATAATATTTATTATTTTTCAGGATGGTTGACAACAAATAATTCATACATAATAATTCAATATCCTATTTTTCAGATCAGCACCTCACACTATAGCATATAAAATAATTTAAATAAATAAACAAATAAATAACAATAATAATATAATTATCAATAATATTTATTTTTTCAGTATGGTCAACAACAAATAATTCAAGTAGGAACCAACAATAACCCAAATATCAGATCAGCCCCTTGCACTACAGCATATAAAAAAATATAAAATAATAATTATTAATAATATTTATTATTTATCAGGATGGTTGACAACAAATAATTTGAGTAGGAACCAACAATATCCCATATTTCAGATCAGCCCCTTGCACTCTAGCATATAAAATACTTAAAATAATAATAATAATAATAAATTTTAAATATTTTATAATGATCAGTAACATGTATTATTTTTCAGGATGGTCAACAACTAATAAATCGAGTAGGAACCAACAATATCCCATATATCAGATCAGCCACCTTACACTATAGCATATAAAATAATGAAAATAAATAAATAAATAAATGATGTATTATAATTGTCAAAATGATTTTTCAGGATGGTCAACAACAAATAATTTGAGTAGGAACCAATAATATCACATATGGGTCATTCCTGTTACAGTGACTTTTCTGCCTCTATGATTTACTTACTAATTTTTTCTCTAAAATGAGTCACATATTTATAAGAAATGGCTTAAATTCTACATTTAGGTCTTCTTCATCATCACTTAAACAGATAACAGATATTAAAAATACTATTTTGTGTTTTACACATTTATTGATATATGCATTCAATTTTATCATGTCCTTAGTCCACAAGAAATATTAACCATAAAAATTATTAAAACCTCAAAATATTTTTTTAATTATGTTATAGACTAGGCTAAACTGCATCTAATCATACATATAAATCATGTAGTTTTTTTTTTTTTTCTATTATCAAAAAATTTCTTCATTTACCTTGTCCCTAAAGTCATCTTCCACCCTGTTAGTATGTACATTCTCGCCTTCCAAAATAGACTACAATTCTATTAAAACCAATTTCCAGGAAGTGATATTGTTTATTTTTCCCGCTGGAATTCAACTTTACAAACTGAGGTAAGCGTCAACTCTCACTCCTACCTTTTTTTTTTTTTTTTTTAGTATTTTAAATGTTATCTTGCTTGTCACACTCCTAAAGGCTAAGTTATGGAGAATGTTTATCTGGTCAAACAAACAAACAAACAAAACATACCTGACATAGTTATAAAAGTTCTGTTTATCTGTAAAAGGTTAGATAGCTAAATGTTGATTACTTAAAGAGCTACGGCTAACTTAGTTAAAATATTTCCACCCTGTTAGGTTTATACATTTTTATAAATATATATAAATTATAAATTTATAAACCTAACAGGGTGGAATATGAAACTAACAGGGTGGAAATTCTAATAGAATAAATAGTATTTATTGCATATTGCAAATTCAATTTTTATATATATGTATAGAGAACCCAAGCTTGGTGGAAGAAAAAAAGAGGAAAAAATAAAAATATAAGGGAAATATATAAATTTAATGCTGTTTTGTTGAGTATCCTCATAAGTGCAGTCTTAAATGAGTTAAATAGCTTAAATGAACTTAAAGAGTTCTGAGAAAATGAGATGCGTGTCGGATCCACGCCATGTGCGGCAGCGGCAGGTCTTAAAGTCACAGCAGCAAACAAAGGAATCAAATCAAAGAGCAAAGGTAACAGATAATTGTACCTATAACATAGATTAGTCTATATTTAATTTATAATTTATGAATTTAAGACTTTAAAATGTTTGAAAACTTTGAAAACCATTTCTGTAGGGTGAAGTCAGCTAAAGTGGGACATCAGTTAAAATGGGACAAAAAATTTTCGTGTAGTGCTCCTTTAAAAAGAATGACTGATAATAATGGATAATCTTGAAATGTTGTAATAACAGTACTTAATTTGAATATCATCATTTGATTAGTCAAATGTAAATCATACGGGTGTGGTTACCACTCAAATGCACTGTAAAAAACAATTTGTTGAGTCAACTTAAAATAATTTGTAACCTGGCTGCCTTAAAATTTTAAGTTCAGTCAACTCAAAAAAAGTTTATTCAAATTGAAACGTTAAATTATACTAAGTGACAACTTAGGTATTTGAGTTGAATCAACTTAAAATTTTAAGGTAGCTGGGTTACCCATCTGTTAAGTTTAGCAAACACAAATATCTAAGTTGTTACTTAGTATAACTTAACATTTCAAGTTGACTAAACTTATTTTAGTTGACTGAACTTAAAACTTTAAGTCAGCGGGGTAACAAATAATTTTAAGCTGACTCAACAAATTGTGTTTTTTATTTTTTACAGTGTGCTAGAAGGACTGATAAAGTACTTGGTAAGTGCCCCTACATAGTTTAAAATTGTTAAGGTTTGCTTTCTAATACAAACAGTAATTTAAACTACAACATAAATGTGTATAAGTGCGTTCATGCGGTCATTCAGTTTTATGCAATGATGTACAAGTTTCTTAGTTCAATTTCTTTTTTTTTTTTAATATATTACATTTTATTACTGTCCCAATATACATGAACATGTAGCATTCAGCTAAAGTGGGACGTCCTATAAAGTAAAAGATAATACATTGCTTAATTTGAGAAATTTTGACAATGTGAAGAAAAAAGTTTTCCTTTTTCCAAAAAAAAACTTTATATAGCTGCTTTGAAACAATCTATATTGTATAAAGTGCTATATAAATAAAGGTGATCTGTAAGAATATGTGCATAAAATACCATCTATGTTTGCTACTGTCCACCATGTTACCTTTACTGGGTAACACAGTTGACAGGTAACTTAGTTGATATTTTCAGTGTTTTGGGCCTATACTCAACATGGAGGCCTAGAACTACTAAGCAGATGGTATGTTTAGAAATATACTTTTATAAACAAAACATAAGCTTTAGTTAAATTGTCTTGTTAAAATTTGCAGCAATAATACTTGTGTAACACTGTTGACAGTCAGTTAATCTACTCTTAACACAGGTTTGCTGGTTTAACCAATAATTAGGGGAAAGAAAGAGAACATAACCTCTAGTGTTTCATCCATGTGCTTCTAGAGGAAATATCATCATACTGTGCAAATTATGTGAGAATGGGACAAACCATTCCTTTTTGAGGGGGGTTTTCTAGTGGATAACTTAGTTGACAATGGTTTTTCGAATACAAATAAAACAAGTTATATCAAAATAAACACTTGCTGTTTTTGAAGGGCACACCCAAATGTCTTGATAACCTAATCTAACTGAAGGCAAAACTATGAAATTAATTTATATTCGAGGCCATTTTCATGTTTGAAATGCAGAGTAGAATGAGAAACTTTACAAAATCGGACAGCTGAATACAAGGGTTGTATGTGACATCATTTTTGAACAAAACATATGGCTTTTTTCAACATATAGTAGTGTGATTGGGAAAAATATAATTGTGTACTAAAAAATTAAGCATAGGGGCTTTATATTGATGAAAATATATTAAAAATACATTTCACGGACATGAGATGTACCCACAATGACCCATATTTATTATTTACCATCCTGTTGGCAAAAAGGGTCACAAAAAAGTACCTGTTCTTAATAATCAAGACATATTCTATTCATCAATAACTGTTTTGTTATTGTTTTAAGAATAAAACATAATATTATGGGATGAGGGACATATACTGTCCAGGAAAATTATTGTTTAACATTCACATTATTAACATTTTGTGGTAACTATGTATAACAGGGTGGAATACTTTTACAGCCAGTGTCTGAACAATCTACCCTGAGCTTGACCAATAGGTTTTCCTAATAGTTAAACATATGTCACTATTTTGGTAGAATGCTAAAAACGTAACTTTTTCCCAAAAATTATGAGGCCAAAATATTATTGAATACCAGGAATGACCCATTTAGACCGGTTTGTTTTTTTTTGTTCGTAATTCTTGACACTGTCCCCAGTCACCATGATCCATGTTGCTTTTGTATTGTGCCTTTTGGCACAACAACGACGTTTGGCATGAGGAAGCGATAAAAACCGGTGAAAAACAACTATGATATTGGAACTGTAGTATAACTGTAGTATTTTTGTAGCAAATTAAAATTTAAATTCACGTTTGTTTCCGTGAGGCGTGTCTGCTGTTGTTATTTGTCTCCATCTAGCGGCATACTAGAACTGTACAGAACTGTACAGTTATGCAGTTCTACATAAACTTAATTACAAGCGCCTGTATAAAACTTTAATCGAACGTTATGAGCTAGTAAATGCTTTTTGGGTGTGTTAATGTGTGTTTATAGATACTTTTCCTGAATTACCATGACGAGTAACCTATAGGTGTCAGTGTCACAGGTGTGTCTGAGAGAAAGATGATAGATTGATACATGGATGAGCTATTGAAGCTGCACTACGTTTTTTTCTCTTGATCTGGGTTTCAGTGGGCGGGAGCAATTTCCCTGTAT